>CM053581.1:264122098-264159042 GCA_028627135.1 Pseudochirops cupreus | reverse complement strand
GCTGGGGTCCTCTCGGCTGCCGTAGCTCTCAGGAAAATGCTGGGAGTCTTCCTAAACACCTCCAGCAGACTGGATAATAAAGACTCCAAGAAGGAGGCCCAAGAGGGCGATCCAGATCCAGGCTGCTCAATGCGAGAGCACTGGCCTGAGAACAATCGCTACGTCCCCCTGCTGTCTGCAGGCCACGGGAGGGAAGCTACAAAGCGGAGGCGGGTGCAAAACCTCTGCCTTTTGCTTTTCTGCTCTGGAGGCCTTTGTCCAGACTGCTTATCTCCCCCTTTCCCAAATCCCACTCGCAGCTGCTGCTAATCCGCTCACCTGAGAGGCTCCTCTACTCCTCCCGTCCAGCTGCCCCCGGGGCACAGCCGCGGCTTCAGGCCAGGCTGGTTTCTGTTTGCATTGCTGATATGGTTCCTTGTAGACGAGCTGACTTTAGTGGGAAGTATCTTTGTGTGCGTTTTGGAGTTCTAGGATTGGTTTAGAGTCCTGTTTTATGGGTATTTTGCGGTGGCTATGTGAGAGCTGCGATATGTTGCTGTTGCTACACCGCCATCTTGGCTCCGCCCCAAGAAAATAATTCTTTAAAAATTAGAATGGAGCAAATGGAAACTAATGACTCTATGAGAAATCAAGAAACGATTAAACAAAACCAAAAGAATGGAAAAATAGAAGACAATGTGAAATATCTTATTGGAAAAACAACCAACCTGGAAAACAGATCTAGGAGAGAGAATTTAAAAATTAACGGACTACCTGAAAGCCATGATCAAAAAAAGAGCCTACACATCATCTTTCAAGAAATCATCAAGGACAACTGTCCTCATATTCTAATACCAGAGGGTAAAATAGAAATTGAAAGAGTCTACTGATCATCTCCTGAAAGAGATCCCCCCAAAAAAACTTGTAGAGATATTGTAGCTAAATTCCAGAGTTCCCAGGTCAAGGAGAAAATATTGCAAGAAGTCAGAAAGAAACAATTCAAGTATTGTGGAAACAACCAGGGTAAAACAAGATTTGGAAACCTCCACATTAAGGGATCAGAGGGCCTTGAATATGATATTCCAGAGGTCAGAGGAGCCAAGATTAAAACCAAGAACAACCTACCTAGTAAAATTGAGTATAATCCTTCAGGTGAAAAAATGGGTATTCAATGAAATAGAGGACTTTCAAACATTCTTGATGAAAAGACCAGAGCTGAATAGAAAATTTGACTTTCAAATACGAGACTCAAGAGAAGCATGAAAAAGGAAACAGGAAAGAGAATTCTTAAGAGACTTAGTAAAGTTGAACTGTTTACATTCCTACATGGAAAGATATTTGTAACTCATGAGACTTTTCTCAGTATTAGGTTAGTTGGAGGGAATATATTTATGTATATGTATATGTATCTGTGTATTATGAATATATATGTATACATGTAAGTATATATGAATGTATGTGTATCTATGGATATATACATGCACAGATATAAAGAGATTGGAGGGGGAAGGAGAGGGGCAGGCATGGGGTGAGTCGAATATGAAGTAATGATATTTTAAAAATAAAATTAAGGGATGAGAGAGGGATATACTGGGAGAAGGAAAAGGGGAGAGGTAGAATGGAGTAAATTATCTCACATAAAAGGCAAGAAAAAGCTTTTAGAGTGAGGGGAAGGGGGGAGGTGAGAGGTAATGAGTGAACCTTACTCTTATCAGATTTGGCTGAAGGAGGGAATAACATACACAGTCAATTTGGTATGGAAATCTATCTTACCCTACAGGAAAGTAGGGAGGAAGGGGTTAAGAGATGGAGGGATGATAGAAAAGATGGCAAATAGGAGGAAGGATAATCAGAAGCAAACACTTTTGAGGTAGGACAGGGTAAAAAGAAAGAATAGAATAAAAGGGGGACAGGATAGGATGGAGGGAAATAGTGTTAGTCTTTCACAACATGACTATTATGGACGTGTTTTGCACGACTACATGTATAACCAACATCAAATTGTCTGCCTTCTTAATGAGGGTGGGTAGGGAGGGAAGAGGGGAGAGAATGTGAAACTGAAAGTTTGAAAAACAAATGTTAAAAACTGTTTTTACATGCAACTGAGAAATAAGATATGCAGGCAATGGGGTATAGAAATCTATTTTGCCTATAGGAAAATAGAAGGGAAGGGGATAAGAGGAGGGTTGGGAGGTGGCTGATAGAAGGGAGTGCAGATTAGGGGAAGGGATAATCAGAATGCATGCTGTCTTGGGATGGGGGGAGGGGAGAGATGAGAAAATTTGTAACTCAAAATCTTGTGGAAGTGAATTTTGAAAATTAAAAATAATTTTTAAAAAAGAAAGAAAGAAAATAAATGATGAGCAGGATGCTCTCAGAAAAGCCTGGAAAAGATTTACATGAACTTATGCAACATGAAATGAGCAGAACCAGGAGAACATTGCGCACAGTAACCACAATATTATATGATGATCTTATGAATAGCTTGGCTATTCTCAGCAATACAATGATCCAAGTAGTAGGACTTATAATGAAAGGTACCGTCTGTCTCCAGAGAGAGAAATGCTAGAGCCTGAATGCAGATCAACGATAACTTTTTCTTTACTTTTTTTATTTTTCTTGTTTGTTTCTTTTTGTCTGTTTCCTTTCACAGAATGACTTACATGGAAATGTGTTTTGCATGAATATATATGTGTGTATACACACATACATATATACACATACATACACATGTCTGTATACACATGCATATATATGTATACATATTATACACACACATATAACCTACATCAGATTGCTTGCCTTCTCAATGAGCAGGAGGAAGGGATATAATTCGGAACTCAAAATTTTGGGGAAAAAAGAATGTTAAAATTGTTTTTTACTTGTAATTGGGGAAAATAAAATATTAAATAAGAGTTAAAAGAACAAAGAAAACACAATTATTCCCTTCAAACAGTTGGTTTTGTCATCATGCCCTCCCACATCACAAATGCACATTAACAGTGGTGCCAACCTTAGTTCTTCCCATACTGAAGGTTTGGAGGTTCTGGGCTGGCAAACTCAATAGGAAGTGTATACAGCCACAATCCCAAGGTGTGGCCACATTTGTTGCAGGCTGAGCAAGGGTAGTGGGGATGACCTACTAAATTATACTTGGCTTTTCAGAGGAGAAATGGGGACATTCAAGGGAAAGGCGGGCATAGTAAGTAACAAGGTTATTGACAGAGAAAAGCTGTTATCCAAATCTAGATGGAAGGAGGAGATAAAGTTTGAACTGGATGAACTGAGTCAAGATCACATTGGGAGGTCTGAATTCCAGATGGCTTCAACTCTATTGTTTAAGAGTCTCCACATGTTGTAGGTTATGTGAGAGGAGGCTTTCATTCTTCTCTCCTTGTTACTAATGACATTTCTACAACTTCCCCACTGGGTAAAGATGTAAGGACCATTTTAGAGTGCTTTTTTAAGGTGCACGAAGTGACTATGAAAGAACAGGGTGTTCATTTTTGGGAAGACATTGTCTCTAACTTCAGGTCCCAGCATAGAGCTCAATGAACATTTAAAAATGAAGTGTTCTTGGGCTAAGGATTAAGATGCCCAAGACTGACAGACTTTTTAAATGTTGCCACAAAAACTTCAAGGTATATATAAGCCTGTCTATAAAGGTGACTAGATGTTTGTGTTTATATACAAGTGTAGAATATACAGTTGTATTTTAACAGAAAGAAAAGTGGACTTGGAACCAGAAGGAGTGAATTCAAATCCCTTTTCTTCTGCTTATAGTCTGAATGGCCTTAGTGTCTCCACTGAACCTGTACAAAATGGGATTATTTGTTCCATACACTGCCACATGCTAGAATCTTCAGGGTTAGGGAACCTATGGCATTGAGGCCGCATGTGCACTTTTAGGTGGATGGATGTGACCTTTTGATTGAGTCCAAATTTTACAGAACAAATCCTTTTATTCAGGGGATTTGTTCTGTGAAGTTTGGATTTGGTCAGATGGCTGCATTTGAGGGCCTAGAGGGCCACAAGACCCCAGGTTCCCCACCCCTATGTTAAACAAACCTGAAATAGCAATGTCGTCATTAATATTGGGCAACTGGAAGTTACAAATAGTCATAAGATCACAGATTTAGAATTGAAAGGGAACAAAGAGGTTGTCTAGTCTAGTGGGGTCAAACTCAAGTTGAAATGGGGGGAAGGGGCACTAAACCCCTAAACATAAGGATGCTTGTAGGCTGCATGTTGACTTAAAAATAATAGAAAGAGGTGGATAGCATGTTCATCATTAGTCCTCTGGTCAGTCATTACACATTCCCAGTTCTTTCAAACTTAATTGTCTTTACAATATTGCTGTTACGTAATAAATCCTTCTCCTGGTTCTAATTATTTCACTCTTCACCAGTTCAAGCAAATCTTCCCATGTTTCTCTTAAAACAATTCTTTTTTTTATTAACAGCACAGAAGTACTCCATTATATCCATATCTCATTCAGCCATTTTCCAGTGAAAGACACTCCAATTCTAATTATTTGACCCTTCAGAAAGAACTTTAAATAGGTTTGTACATTCTTAATTATAGCTGATTTTGCTTAGGACTCTCTCTCCATATTTGTATAGATTTCTGCTTCCATACCCTAATTGCGTGAGGTAATTTTCCCTAACTTCCCTTCGCTTCCTCCCCACTGTGTTCTTTCCTCCTCATTTTCAATTCTTTTTAAAAGATTATTAAGATATAACAATGACTTGCAAACTTTCTCTCTAGACTCCCTCAATATGCCCTGATGATGATAGGATTTAGAGAGGGTTCAAGATCACCTCCACTTATTAGAATAATAGTCCTTTATCATTATTTATTCGTATTTATCTTTTTAAGTTTCTCTTAATTCTTGTGTTTGAATTTCAACATTCTGTTCAGCTTTGGCCATTTCATTAGGAATACATCCTTTATTTTGCTAAAGGTCCAGTTTCCCTCTTGTCTAATATTATACTTACTTTTGCTGATTAAGTTTTTCTTGACTGTAAACCTCTATCCTTGTCTTTCTGGAATATTACATTCCAAGCTCTCTCTTTCTTTACAGTGGAGGCTGTATGTGATTGTGTTCCTCGGTTCTTTTGTTCCTGCTGCTTACAATATTTTGCCTTGATAAGGAAGCCCTACATTTTGGATATAATTTTCCTGGGAATTTTCAACTGGAGGTTTCTTTCAGGTGACCAATGGATTTTATTTACAATTTATCCACTGGTTCACAGAAATCTAGATTTCTTTTGAAATTTCTACAAATATGACATCTGGCCCTTGTCCTTTCATTTTTGCTGTTATTATGGCTTTTAAGTAGTCTAATGATTATTAATTTTCTTTCTCCTCTGTTTTCCAGGTCAGTTGTTTTTGCTATAAGATACCTTACATTTCCTATTTTCTCTATTTTTAACTTTATCTTAATTTTCTTTGTTGTCTGATAGAGTCATTGTCTTCTATTTAATTTTCAAGGAATCTGTTGCTTGGGCAAAGCTTTGTACTTGTTGAACCAAGTTCTTTATTTTGGTTCCAACTTTCTCTTCCATATTCCTCCTTTCTTTTCCATTTTTTCCCTCTAGTGCTCTCATTTCATTGATTAAAACAATTTTAACTCTTAACTGTCCAGTTTTTAAAGCTATTCAGAATCTCATTCTAGCCAATCTTTCCTGCCTCATTTTGCATGACTCTCCTTTTACAATCCAGATAAACTGATGTTCTCTCTGTTCCTCACACATGACACTCCATCTCCTCTCTCAATGATTTTACACTGGCTGCCCCTCATTCCTGGAACGCTCCTCCCTCACCCCTGCCTCATAGAATCCCTCTCTTCTTTTAAGAACTGCCTTTAAGCTGAAACATTTCCTGTTCCTCCCAAGAGTTAGGACCTTCCCTCCCAAAATCTCCTTGCATTTCATTACTTTGGATTTGTTCCTTTTATAATTACTTGTATATACTCAAATCCATTCCTGTTGCCATTATTAGAATGTAAGCACACATACACAGGGATTGTTTCATTCTTTGTACTTATATCCCCAGCTCTTTGCACGGTGCCTGGCACATAGCACAGCTGGTACTTAAGCAACTGATTATTTGAGCCTCCATTTCCTCATCCGGAAAACAAGGATAATAATATGCAGTATCTACCTCAGAGATTTACCATTAAGCTTAAATGAGATAATGCATGCATGAAGGACTTGAACCTTAAAAGCACCATATCAATTACAAAGGTTCATATTAATGTTAATGTTAAAGGGGGCTAATGATGTTGGACTTCCAAAATCCCACTTGTTGTAGGGAAGGTTCTATAGAAATATGAATTCTTATTATAATCTGATTTGCAGATAGGACAGGTATTCCCATTTCACAAAGGAGGAAACTGAAGATGAGAGGCTTATTAACTTTCCCCCAGAGTCCATTTCTTGGTTAAAATTCCCTTTTTATGTTGACAAGAACACAATCCTTCGGGTCATCTGGGTTTGTAACTTTGGTGTTAGGCTCTCGCCATCCGAATTCTCGCTTTACATAACAATCAGTTTCTAAATCTTGTTTTTTTTTTTCTTCTCCACAGCATTTCTCAAATCTGTTCTCTTCTCTCTATTCACAGAGCCACAATTTTGGTTCAGGTCCTAATCACTTTTAAACTGGTCTCTTTAAATAACCTTTTAATGGGTTTCCCTGCCTCAATAATTTCCCCACTCCAATCCATTTTCCACAAAGCTGCCAATGTGATTTTCCTAAGGTGCATGTTACATCTCCTACTCAAACTCCACTGGCCAACTCCCTGTGGCCCCTAGGATCAAATATAAATTATTCTGTTTCTTTTTTAAACCCCTTAATATAAATTATTTTGTCCTCAATCTCTCCTTCTGGCCTTATATACATCACTCCTTCTAGATCACTACAATTCAGTCAAAGTGACCTTTGCTACTCCTTATACAGGATACTTCTTGTCTCATTTTCCATCTCCCCCCACCGCATCCCTCTCCATGCCTCTAATGTACCTCCTACTCATCTTGGTCTTTTTAGGATCCCTCACTTCCTTTAAGTACTTGCATATACATGTGTTTTCTAGCCTGATAGAATGGAAGTTTCTTGAGGGCAAGGACTGTTCCATTTTTGTCTTTGTCTCTAGAACTGCGACTGGTATCTATTACTTGCTTAATGAATGAATATCAATTCGTAGAATTGAAGTAACTTACTCAGGGTAACAAAAGTGTGGTAGTTGGAATTCACACCCTAATTTACTGATTCTAAGTCCAGTTCTCTGCTATGCCACATTGCCTTTCTTGGGATCAGAGATCCAGAACTGGAATAGAGGTTAGAAGTCTTTGAGTCCACTTGTCCCCCCCACCTCATTTTACAGATGAGAAAATCCTAGTTTCTAGGTCCTAACCCATAAGAGTTCAATGACTTGCCCAAAGTTATGGATTTAGGTGGTGAAAGTGATGAGGTGCAGGCTCTGGGAACACCCTTGAGCCTCCTTGAATCTTGCCACATAAGGCATTTGCCTGAGGCCATTCATTGTGGCTCTGCCCAAATCTCTATGCCTCCCTTGTCCAGCAACTTTCAACCCTTGATCCTCCCAAAATATCAATACCCAACCCTGTTCTTCCACCCTTGAATTGGCCTAGCCCACCATTGTCTGTTAGCTCCAGGTAGCCTCCAGCAACTTCCCACCCTTAATCACTCATTATTGGAGTCTGACCTCATCTGACTCCTCCTGAAGACCCTCCCCAAACTCTTCCACCAGACCACCCCTAGATTCTTCCCACAACCTTTCCATATATAGGACCCCATCTTGCCTCCATGTGGTATGAGAGAGCCATAGAATTTTTCAATACAAGCCTTACAGATACTGAGGCTCCTTAAGAGTCTACCTAATATGGAGAACTTTTAATAAACTTTACTTTTCTTTGTCTGAGAGAAGACTTAAGTTGAATTCATTCAGCAGGTCCTGGTGTGTTGGTATTTTGGGGTCTCGAGCACCCCTAATCTGACCCTCTACATTTTATGGGTAACGTCATCAGAAGATACCACACATCAGAATTCTGTATCTGACTAATGTTTTTACTCTTGTCATCTGAAAGTGCTTTTATGATTGTGTCTAAGGAAAATTGACCCTTGGTGCCTGTTACCCTCTGCTGTATGTGTGCACACACACATGTGTGTGTGCGTGTAGTGGCAAATTCTTGGTACCAAGAACTGAGCTGCTGAGAGTGCGTGACTGTTCCAAACAAGAAAAGAGTTCAGTTCTTAAAAAAAAAAAAGAAAAAGAAAATCAACCCATCCACAGAAGCCACAGGAATGTGTTTCTAGTTTATTGCTTGATATCAACTCCAAGACCCGTTGTAATTAAGAAACAGTAAATTAGCACCAACTTCTCATCTACTCTTTGCACACAGAATAACAAACAATAGGAAGACGGCATTCTTGGCTCAGAATGGAATTTGTACTTGCTTTTGTCAGTGGGCTGATTAGCCATGCCCAGTCTTGTGTTTACAGTGCCCTCGCCAAAGAGGCTGAAGGCCCTGTAACCAGAGCCACCTGATATTCTTCCTCGTGGTGAGACCCTACTGAAGGGGCCTGGTGAGGGGCTGTTGGGACCGCCTCCTACCCGCCACGTGCTGATACCACAAGAATTTCAGCTAGGGTTGCCTGTTCCTTTATGACCCTTGAGGGCACAGCCAGAAAGAGGGGGGAGAGGAGTAGGGCTGGTTACAGGGCATTGCTTATATAGAAGTTTGTCCCATGGAGAAACAGCAAGGGGGCAAATCCTCTTCAGCTTACTCTCTTGGGCAGGCTTGTCACATTCCCTGTTCCTCATGCTGGAAAAATGCCCCCTGTTTATTTTTCCCACAGGACTGAGAGGCCTGGGACCAGAGGATTTTGGCCCTAGGGTTTTCCCACGATGTTGAGAAAAATGCTGAAGCCAACCTAATCGTCTTAACCCCATAGTTTTCAATGTATGAATATTTCCAAAATCATCAGTCAGCAGGTACTAGGGCAGTGCTAGGAGACATGCAACTGGATAGAAAGTTAAGATGAGGAGTCTATGAGACTTGGGAATGAGAAGGAAGCTGTATAGTATGGGGGTGAGAGGAGCAAGAAGTGTGAGAACTGGAAGGGATGTTGGGAAATCTCAGTTTAATTTCTGCTTTGTTCTTTCACTGTTAATGTGCCATCAAGTCAATCACATCACTTCCTTGGAGCTCAATTTCCATATCTGTCAAGTGAGTGTTTTAGGTTAAAGAGGACAGCATAGTACAATTATAAGATTCCTGGATTTGGAGTCTGAGGACCTAGGTTCAAATTCTGTATGAGACATGGGGAAAATCACTAAACTTTTCACCATCTAAGTTCTTTACCTGTAAAATAAAGACATTGGACTTCTAAGATCTCCTGCCCAGCTTTAAATCTTACAAATTGATAACCATTAAGCTGGGTACTGAGTGGAAATTTCCTTCAAATACAAATCAAACAACTATGAAGGACCTACTACGTACCTGCAACTGACTGTGTTAAGTACTAGGGATACAAAGAAATGCAAAATATAGTCCCTGCTCTCAAGAAGTTCACAATATAATGGTGGAGTCAACATGCAAACAACTGTGTGCAAACTGGATATATACATTATAAATCAGAAATAATCAGCAGAGGGGAGTTACTAGAGTTAAGAAGGATTGGGAAAGGTTTCTTGTAGAAGGCAGAGTTTTTTTTTTGTTTTTTTGTTTTTTTTTTGCTTTTTGGAGGGTAGTTTGGGGTTAAGTGACTTGCCGAAGGTCACATGGCCAGTTTTTGTGTTAAGTGTCTGAGTCCAGATTTGAACTCAGATCCTCTTGACTCCAGGGCCAGTGCTCTATTCACTGCACCACCTAGCTGCCTCACTAGAAGGTGAAGTTTTAATTGCAATATCAGGCAATTCAGGAGATAGAGATGAGGACAGAGAGCACACCAGGAATGGAGGACAATCACTGAAAATGCTGGGAGTGGGAAGATGTAATGTCTTGCTTGAGAAAAAAGTGAGGAGAAGAGTATCTAGTGTTGGGATATAAAGTGTTAGAAAACTAGAAATTGGGGGGAGAGCATAAGTTAAGAAGGGATGTGAATGCCCCAAAAGAGGAATTTTTATATATGATTCTGGGAGGGATAAGGAGCTACTAGAGTTTATGGAATAAGGGCGGGGTATATGACATGCTCAGATCTGCACTTTAGGAAACTCACTTTGACAGCTGAATATAGGAAAGACTGGAGTGGGGAGAATTGTGTGACAAACTGACCAACCAGCAGGCTTTTGTAATAATCCAAACATGAAATGAGAAGGGACTATATCAAAGTGGAGATCAATTAGTCAATCAACAAACATTTATTACATTTTCACCAGGTATTAGGCACTGTAATAGGCATTGGGGATATAAAGAGAAAAGTGAAAGAGTCCCCACCCCCAAGAAGTTTACATTCTATAGAGGAGAGAAACTTCACATATATCGATAAATACAAAATAGATGTAAAATTGTCTCAATATGGGTAGGGAAGGTACAATCATCTGAGAGAGATTAAGAATGGTTTCAAATAGAAAGCGGCATCTGAGTTGAATCTCAAAGGAAACAAGGGTTTCCCAGAGCTAAAAGTAAAGGGAATGTATTTTAGGAGTGGAGGAAGATCAAGTCAAAGGCAAAGAAATGAGAAAAGCGACAAATCAATAATAAATAGGTTATATAAACAGATAGGTGCTTTATCCCAAGCATAACTAGGACGAGGCATTTGCTCCTCCTAAGCAAGGTTTGCGAGTTGTGCCCATATGCATCTGAAAATTGTCTCCCGTGAAAATCATTGTTCACCAGACGCTTTCAGCCTTCATGGTAGCACATGCGACGTATAACATAAATTCCCTGTGGAGAAAGAGGCTTTCTACAACAAAAATATGTTCATTTATTTCTTAAGAAATATTTTTAATGTCTCTCTTTTCATCTTTCTAAATGACTACTTTGCTTCTTCCTAGTCCCAGCTCCATTTCTAAGGCATGACCAGGAGATATTAAAGGGTAGAAATGAGGAGGCTGATCTCAGATCTTTTCTCCAACACTTCTCTACGTTATAAATACTGAGTTAAAGCTAGACTATACAGGCAATGCAGTGTGGACTTGACGTAACACTTCATCAACTGCTGTGTTTTTCAAATCCTTGTCATATACTGGCTCCAAAGCAATGACTGAGGAAGAGGGAGAAGATGGAGAGAGAGGAGAAAAAGGAAGAGATAAAGGAAGGAAACTAAATGGAAGGAGAAAAGGGACAGATGGAAGAGGAGAAAAAGGAGAAGGCTAGAAAGATGAATAGGATCAGAATTAAGGACAAAGAGACAAAGGAGATGCCACATGGTGGAGTTAACTCTATATTTAATAACCACAAAAACTGGATTCTAATCCTGGCTCCACCAACAACTTATAATGTGATTTTCAGAATGATATCTAACCTCTTTGGTCTCCATTTCTTCATCTGTAAAATGGAGATGGCATTAGATTGGCAAAGACAGTGACTTAAGTAGTCAAATGGGTCTGTGATCTCACCAATTTTGAATCTCCTTTGTTGATTCTGGTCATAATATGCTTCCTTATCTCACGCTTCTCTTGTCCATGACTTCCCAAGAATTCATCATGGGGGCCCATGTGACATAATGGAAACTTCATCACTTTCTCACAACTTTTCAAGGGTATCAGTGGGTCCCTCTGGCCATCTATCCATTATCCCTCAATCTTGCCACGTGATCAGCCATCTTTCCCTCCTATCATATAATTCCTTGATGATATACCTTATCTCTTCTTTGGAGCTCATTGTTGGTTGGTTACATGTTAAAGTCTGCTCAAATTAACATGTACTTTTTCACTGCCCTCTGTATTATACATTTTTAGTACACTGGTGTTCTATGTATTCCTGATACATAGAGTATCAGTTAAATATCAGTATTGAAAAGATGGGCTTTTGCTGTCATAGAAAGCTTGAAATCAGTGAATGGCTTTGCAATGGCCTGAAAGCAATCTAACCAACTCTATTCTTGTTCAACTCTGGACCAAACCAATTGTCAATCTCTCCTTTCTGTTCCGTGTGTGTGTGTGTGTGTTTTACATATGTATATATACATATATAAACATACACATATATAACATTTATAGATGTTATAATTTATATATTATACACATATATAAAACACACACATATATATATAACATTACATAGAGATACATTATAATTTATAATAACCAAGGATTCCAGATTGAGAGCTGGAGCCAGGCCCCTGAAAGGTAATCACATGGAGGAGGAGGAAATTTTTGTCTGTCTCATTCATTGTTACCCATGTTGGTCACTGGAAAATGATAAGTAAATTTTCCAGAGTTCATGATACTAAACAATATTTTGATTTTGTGAGCCTGTATCTTTTATTTTAAGTAAGGATGAGATTACTACAGTTGGGGCTAGAAATATGGGAGGAAAGCCTTATAAGGGACGAGGGAGAAACAACAAGAGAGGTGAGCATGGTTGAGGGAGAAAAGGCATTGAAGACAAGTTTTGCCTACTTTTAGGCTTTGCCTTCTGGTGAGAGTTTACATCTGGGATTTGGGTCTAGGACTAGAGAGATTTACCATAATAGCATCGCTGATCACAGAAACTTTAGAGTCATAGAATATTAGAGTTGGAAGGGACCTTAGGGATTATCTATTCCAATCCTTTCATTGTAAAGATGTGGTTAACTGAGAACCATAGAAGGGATGGATCTTGCTCAAAGTCAAATGGCAAGTTAACTGCAGAAGAGAGATTATTTTTATTTGGAAGATCAAGGGTATATTCATGGTGAAATAGTTATATGAGCTGTACTTAGAAGGATAGATAGGTTTACAACAGGTAGAGACTGAGGTGTAGACAGAGAAGGAGATTCTAATAAATCAAGCACTTATTAAGGGCCTATTATGTGCAAGTCACTGTGCTAGGTACTGGAGATACAAATACAAATTCTGAAAGCTCAAGGAGCTTACATTTTAAAAAATATTGCTCCTTTGTTTTAATATGGTCCAGCTCCCCCCTCCCCCACATACCTCTGCCTCCACTTTCTCATAAGCAATCTCTTATAACAAAGAATTAAACAATAACAAAAACAGAGGATTCAGAAGAGGGGAAAAAATCAACCAAACGAATCAAAAAAATCTGATGTTGTATATAATGATTCACAGCTATGGACACCAATCTCTGCCAAAGAATGTGGTGTATGTATGGTGTATGGGGGTGTTGGCTGGGGGGGATGGGTCTTCTAATAGCTCTTTTTTGTGTTGCATTTATAATTTCAAATATAATTGTTTTGTGGTGGTTTCCATTTACATTGTTGTTCTCATTGTGATATTATTTTCCTGACTGATTACTTCACTTTTCGTCAGTTAATGTCTTTCCATGTTCCCTTGTAATTTCGGACATCGTAGTAATATGCCGTTCTGTTCAGGTACAGCCATTTGTTTACCACTTCCTGATGAATGGGCATCTACTTTGTTTCCAGTTTTGTGCTACCATGAAAAGTGTTCTATAAATATTGGAGTGTGTATGGAGCTTCCTTGGGTTATTTTAGTATTTTGAATCTGGTTTTGCAACAATTGGGCTGTCCATCTAACTTCTCTCTCATTCACCACTTTCTAAAAATTGCATTTGTCCTTTAAGATGTGTTTTCTGCTATTTCATTGGTCATGTTGTTATTGATTACATAATATTAGCTACAATCACAGCTAATATTTATACAGAGCTATAAGGATTATGAAGCACTTGACATATATTATCTCTATTGATCCAAGCAGCGCTCCTTGGGGATAGATGTTATTATCCCCATTTTATAGATAAGGAAATTGAGGATTAGAGAGATTAAATGATTTCCCCAGTGTTATACATATATCCAGTATCTAAGGATTGAGTTTCTGATTCAAAGTCCAGCACACTCACCATCTAATAGCCTGCTTGTGCTCACCCTGGATCTTTCAGTTGCACTTTTCAATATAAGTGATGTTGATTCTTCTGAGATTGTGTTACTTCACGATTTGCACAAAGAACAACTCAAAGTAATATGGTTTTTTAAGTCTTACCAAATGCCATTTGCAGTGGAAGAATATTGGTGCTTAAAAGATGGGCTTTTGCTGGAGGGAGATGTTGGGTATCATTAACACCACTGTTTAACATCCCAGATGTGATCTAGTCCTATCCCTTCCTCCCATTCCAACCTAACTCCAATTTACATTTTAGCTCCTGGCCAAGATAAATGTACTGATAGCCTAATTTAATGAGTTGCCTGTTCAACCATGCCATAATAAAGGCAAAACACATTTTTTACCCCCTCATGTATTTTTTCTTTTGTGGATTTCTAGGCCAATAAACTGATACATCTTCTTGAGAAGGTACTGTAATCTTCTAGATTAGTGGTTCTCAACCTGTGGGTTGTGACCCCTTTGGGGGTCAAATGACCCTTTCACAGGGGTCACAGGGGTAGCCTAAGACCATCGGAAAACACATATTTCCGATGGTCTTAGGAACCAAGACACTGCTCCTCTGTCTGTCTCCAGGGGGGTCCACCCACATGCAGACACGCCCACATAGGAGTATTAAAGGGTCAGGGCATTAGGAAGGTTGAGAACTACTGTTAGAGCTTGCTATAAGGAGAACTATATTGTTTACAAACAAGTGACACTATAGGATATAGATCAATAGGAAATTCCTCCTTTGTTTGGACTTTGGATAAGGCATGCTTTGTAACATTGGTGGACAAATTTGGTGCTTATGTATCTTATGGTTTAATCCTTTGCTTGAAGTTGATATTCAGAGAATTGTTGAATAAAGTTATCTCTGTCACATCCATAATAGAGACTTGAGTGATTTTCAACTATGTTGAAATGAAGATATCTTGCTAGATAACGAGCTCCAAGGATACGCTTTGATCCATTGAGTATTTCTTTTTGCAATTGTCAAACAAAGGGAACAGTTCTTTTCTACATATGTCAATCCGTTGTGTGATTATGAAGAGGAGGTTCACTGTAGAAAACTTGCTGGTAAAAACTGCTTAGTTGTCTTTTCACGTTTTCAACAAGGACGGACCACTCATAAAGATAAGGAAGTTTTCTTATCGGACTATAGTTTCTATTGCCTTCTCAGGTTCCCTTTTTGGAAAATAACGCATAATAATGTTTAATTCTGTAACCTTTTCTTTGAGATATCTTGAAAATTGGTGTCCAGGTGTCTCTAAACTTTTGTTGTCTTTGTCATAGATTTCTTCATACGTGGTCAGATCTTGCAGACTTCATTTTCTTAAGCACTGCTTCTACATATTCACATAGCACATCAGGTATTGACACGGCAGTTTGACCATCGTAAAGGATAAGAACAGACTGCTATAAAAATTCTGGCAGATCCACGGCATTTGACATCTCTTTGTTGTCCTTCCAGTTTCATCTACAAATAATGTATTAATCTCAATCTCTGGATATATCTCATGCCAAGCTTTCAGTAGACTTGTTTTCCATTCCATTGTTTTTTTTGGTTACTTTGGGGAGGTGATATTGCTTATAATCATTTGTCATTTTCCTTGGTATGTTTTACAAATTAGTTTATACTCCAAACCAGTATTGTCTTTGGCTATCATGTCTCTCCTTTTGGCAAGATGATTGGATGTTTGCTGGCTGTGTGGTTTCTGAGTTCTTTACTTGTCTTCATTGTGGCAACTGATCAGATAGATATCTGATTGGGAAATGAATCCCATGTCAGCCAGTTGTTTCCTGAATGTAAAGATAAAATCAACCATTTTTGCAGTACTGTTCGATGCTTGCCACATTCAGTTTTTCCAACCTCTTCTTGAAGCAATTATTCATGACATACAGTTAAGCATCTGAATGATCTAAAAGCCTTTGTACTCCTAAATTCCTTAATTTTGAATATTTTCTGCCATGTTTCTCATCATCCTTCCTTGTGCATAGAAGTGAAGGTAATCAGGTGGTAAAGTGGATAGAGTTGGACTTGGAGTCAGGAAGACCCCAGTTCAAGTCTGGCCTGCAACACTCACCTGTGCCCTGTAACCCTGGGAAAATTCCTTCTGTTTGTCTCAGGTTTCTCATCTATAAAAACAGGGATAATAACAGCACCCATCTCCTAGGGTTGTTGTAAAGATAAAATATTGTTCTTCTTGTTGGTCATCCTTCATTCTTGAAGAAGACCAATGTCATTAGATTATATTTGTAAAATGCTTCAGAAACCTTAAAAGATGGGCTTTTGCAGGAGGGAGACGTTATATAATTATTGTTTTTGTTACTATTATTTTTCATGACTAAGTATCAAAATACAAGCTTACTTAATTTAGAGAATCAAATTCTTCATAGAAGTTAAATCCTTTTTTCCACTTCTTTGAGAAAGAATGAACACATGCATTGATTCATAAGCCGCATTTACCTTCATATTGGTCTCTTTGCTTATGATTACCAAAACACTGTGGTGAAATGATCAAGTATCTCATGAAATGAGGTTTCTTATCACTTTTGGATATATAATGGAATCACCTTTGCCAAATCCTATATCCTTCTTTTTAAGGAGTATCTGCGAGTCATTCTTCTATTTAGTTATAACTTCCTTTTATTCTCTGATTTCTTTTAGGGTAAGAATGTCAACATGGATGAAATGAAATTCTTTCATTAGTGGATCAACTCATTGCTCTCTAGACAAAGATTTCGTATTTAAAACGCCAACACTTAAATCAGTGTTTGTGGATAGCCTAAAATTTGTGCGATGTTTAGAATCCCATTGCTGCCATTTCTGCCAATAGCAGTGGATGAACAAATGGCTTGTTTTCTTGCCTTATGGGCAGCCACAACCAAAAAGCATATTGCCAAGAGGTCAACTTTGTGGTGAAACCCTCTCCAAATTAATCTCTCCTGATCTGTAGACAACAGATACAATCTTTCCTGGGACCATGTTAAACATCTTTCCCACTTGGCAGAACCTCAATGAGGTTGTGCTCTGGTATCATAAATGCAGGATTACCTCCAAACCAAAAAAAAACAAATCAGAGTAGAACTTTGGTGGAGGATGAAATTTCCACTCATCCTTTCTAGTAGCAGTGTTAAGCCCAAATAGAAACTAGGACCACTAAACCATACAGAAGGATCCCTGAGGATCAAATATTGACTTAGTTTGAAAGTGTAATATTATCTATGTTTTATTTTATTAAGTTTTTCCCTGTTGCATTTTAATCTGCTTCAGGCTACATTTGGGTGTGTGGTGGGCTGAGTATAGTCTGATTGTATGCTGTGACATCTTTGTTTTGATGCATGACTCAAATGTTACTTCTCCATGATGTATTCTCTGATCAGGCTGATTATTAATGACCTCCTCCCATCACATAGAAACTTTTTAAAGCAACTCCTTGAAAAAAAAATCAGTTAACCAATCAACGAGCATTTATTAAACATTTGCAATATGCCAGCTACTATCCCAGGCATTAGGTGATACAAATAAAATAGAATGAAATGTTCCCTATTCTGGAGGATTTTACATTCTAATGGAGGAGGTAAAAATTTACATATACAGAATAACTGCAAATCAACATGGTCATTGAATATAAGACACTTTTGGAAGTAGAGCACTTGGAAAAAGAGAGGTAGAAGCATGGTGATAAGAAGGAAGTGTGCCCCAGGCAAAGGGGAGGACTAGTGTAAAGACACAGAAATGAGAGGTGTCACTTATAACTTTGTGTGTTATGACTATTTCTATTTTTGTCTTATTGGCCGCTAGGCTGGGAGCTCCATGGGGGAGCGGAAGCAGGACAGGGATTATGTCATATAGACATGTTATATCTCATCCAGGAGTAGTACAACACTTTGCGCATAGTAGGTATTCATTGAATGAATGAATAAAGGGTAGGCTTAGTCATATAATGAAGTCTTGTTCTCTCAATCTCAGTTTCATCTTTAAAGTAAAAGGATCTTACGGTCTTCTAAGTCTTATATGCAGGGTTCCCCAAAATTCTTAGCTCTGTTTTAAAGTATTAAGGCTTTTAAAATATTAAAGATGAAGAAACTGAGTCTGAGAAAGTAAGTATTAATAGTAAACTATTCTCACTGGGAGGGAGGAGAGATAATTATGATTATGCAAGAACCAGAAAATGTCAATAAAATCTTATGAAGAAATTAATAGTAAACTATTAAAGCTTTAATATTTAAGGTACTAAACATTTTTTTGCTTTTTGGAGGGGTAAGGTAGGGCAATTGGGGTCAAGTGACTTGCCCAAGGTCACACAGCTAGTAAGTGTTAAGTGTCTGAGGCCATATTTGAACTCAGGTCCTCCTGACTCCAGGGCTGATGCTCTATTCACTGTGACACCTAGCTGCCCCACTACTAAATTTTTAATAGCTTAAAACTACACTAAGACTTTTGGTGAGATGCTACATAGAATGTAGTTTAATAAATGCTTGTTGATTTATTATTCCATAAGTGTTTCAAAGAGTCGTCAAAAGATACCTAAACCTATTTATCAGGAGTTAAACAATGGCCTCTTTGATCTCTTCCAGCTGTATATATAGATCTCATCATCTCCTGACATTGCTGTGTTAAGGGGGGGGTCACTTTGTACATTTTTGAGAGGACGGAAGGGAGGTTGGTCCTAATGCAGTTACCTCTAGTCTTTATCATCTTTGTTATGGATAATGCTGTACAAATGCCAGCGAGTTGTATATACAGTATCCCATGTGATACTGTACAACCCTATGGAAAAGGTGGCTTAAGTACTATTACCCATGGAATAATATACATTATTCCATGTGTTATATTATTTTATATATACATTATTTATTTATATCATTATTTACAAATACTATAGTATATATTCCATATATGTTATATTAATATATGTTACTTAAGTAGTATTATTAAGCATTATTTTGTAAGTGAAGGGACTAAGGTTCAGGAGAGGTGAAACAGATTCCCCTTTTCAAGCTCTGTTTTCTTATGGATATCTTTTTTGTTTTCTCAATGCTTTCATTTCTGAATATATCCCTCTCTTACTCTACCCAAAGAGCCATCCTTACCTGTAACAAAGAACAAAAAAGAAAGAAAAATGAAAGTAATTAACAAAAGTAACCAACACATGAACCAAACTTGACAGTACATTTCTCATCTATGGTCTCCTTCCTTGGTAGAGAAGGGAGTCAATGAGTCTTCAAGGCTCAGGTAAGTAAGATATGTGAATTGCTCCAGGTCACAAAACAATCAGTTAACAAACATATAAGCACTAAAATATAATATACTAAAGCACTAAAAATAATATACAGGTACTATACTAAGCATAGATGATACCAAAGGCATTCAAGGAACACACATTCTTTTTCTTTTTCTTTTTTTTTTTTTGGAGGGGGGAAGGGAGGGCAATTGGGGTTAAGTGATTTGTCCCAGTTCACATGGCTAGTTTTGTGTTCCATGTCTGAGGCTGGATTTGAACTCAGGTCCTCCTGACTCCAGGGCTGGTACTCTATTCACTGCGCCACCTAGCCATCCCAGGAACACACATGCTAATTGTGGAGACAACGCACAAATAACTAACTAAATAAGTAAGTTGTGTGTAGACTTCATCACTGTGTTTGGCTGACACTCATGCATCACTTGGAAGTTGGTCTCAGGAATTATCTTTTGTGAATGTCCCTCGCCTAACCCGAAGAAAAAGAAAGGCACTTAGTTTCTGATAATACCCTATAGAATTTTCCTGGCCATATGGAGGTCTCCAAACAGAATTTTATGACCCAGAGTTAAGTGGAAGTTACTTCCTCACCCTTCAGTGAACAACCAAAAGAGACTTGGTGTTTGCAAATGGATCTGGGCACTGAAGCCTGGGGTACTGGACCTTCTATTCTGTCACCACTTCTCCCCTTTCCCCACCCCAGTCCCTCTCACCTGCCCACACTCACAGCACTGAGCCATTTGGAAGAAAAGAGTCTCTCACCTCAGGAAAACCAAGCCCAGACTACAATTCAGAAGTTTCTGGGGCTCTCCTTGTATAAGGATCAAGAACCTGGGTGGGGACTAGAAGTCACACCCTCACTCTTCTGTAAGAAACCAATTATCTTGGGTGAAAAATCTACCATGATTCCCTCAAAACTTAAAGCCATCCATCTGATCTATGGACAGAATTTTCTGTGTCCGCCTTTTCACATGATTTGACAGAATTTCTCTAGCAATCTATCGTAGGTATCATAGGTAATCCTCTGATCTTTAGAGGGCAGATGCCCCTAAGAGTTCCTGACAAATATTCTGTTTTCTTATTCTAAAGATAAGATCCCTGAGGGCAGGGATTGTCTTTGGCCTCTTTTTGTGTCCCGGGTGCTTAGCACAGGGTCTGACACCTCGTAGGCGCTAAATGAACTTTATCGATTGATTGATCCAAAAGTCCCTGAGGACACTCAGAGATTCCCTCTCTTGAACTTCTGAAATTCACCTGGTCAGGTTCTCCCATCCTGTCACTTAAACTGGAAAAGAACAAACTCAGAGACAAAGGACTGAAGTTTGTTTACAAATAGAGCAGTCGAAGAGAATGCTGGTGATCAACTAAGGTACACGGTTAGCAGACTGAAACAAGTTACAGAATGTCTGCATAAACTCTAAAACTCTCTTAAAGGCACATCCAACACGTCATCTTGCTTCTCCCAAAAAGCAGATTCCTCAGCCTCTTCCATGGGCAAATTAGCATCATACAAGGATGCTGATGCACTCTGGGCATTCACTATTCCCCCTTTAGACACAAGATATATACAGTGTAAATGGAATATAATTTAGAGAGAAGGGAATTGGGGTAGTGGTGGAATAAGGACCAGAAAAGGGCCTCCAAAAATGGCAGAATGTGATCTGAGTCTTAAAAGAAGCCAAATGTTATAAGAGAAAATAAAAATTACTGTAACAGGGATAAATGTTGAGTACTACACTTGGGTTCAAAAACGCCAGTTGCACAATTTCAGGATTGGGGGAGAGTGGCTAGACAATAGTTCATATGCAACAGCTGTGAGGATTTACAGAAACTGGACTGCAAGCTTAATGTGAGTCAAGAGTGTGACATGGTGACCCAAAAAGCTAACAATCTTAGGCTACACAGTGTCCAGAATAAGGGAGCTGAGAGTCCTGCTGTCCTCTGCCTTTGTCACATCCCATCTGAAGGTTTTTCTTTCTTTTTCCCCATTTCTGCCTGCCACTTTTAGAAAGGTCATTGACAAACTTGAGTACGTCTATATGAGAACAACCAGGGTAGGGAGTATACTTTCATAGGAGAGTGAATTAAAGGAACTATGGATATTTAGCTTGAAATAGAGAACTCAGAGGAACATGATAGCCATCTTCAAGTATTTGAAAGGCTATCAAATAGAAGAGGAATTGTCCTTGCTCTTCTTGGCCCCAGGAGTCAGAATAGAAGGAAGCAAGTATTTATTAAGTGGCTACTATTTGCCCGGCCCTGAGCTAAGCACTTTATTAATATTATCTCATTTGAGTCTCACAGCAACTTTGCAAAGCTTTCATTCCCACTTTACAATTGAGGAAACTGAGGTAAACAGGGGTGAGGTGACTTACCAGGGTCACATAGCTAGCAAGTATCTGAAGTAAGGCTTGAACTCTGATCTTCCTGAATGCAGACTCAGCACTCTATATACTGTACCACCTTAGGGGAACTTTGATCAGGGAGTAGAAGATGCCCAGAGGCAGATTTCTGCTTGATAACAGTGAACTAGAGGTAGTATGGTGTAATGGTTGGAGAGCCGAACTCAAGGTCAGGAAGATATGGGCTCAAGTGCCCTTCTGACACATATAGATGTATAATTATGGGCAAATCACTTCACTTCTCAGGGCCTAGTGGCAACTCTTTAAGACTGTATGATGTACAAATGGTGCTGCTTTGAAGTGGTAGGGAGAGTTCCTCCCTTCACTAAAAGGAAATAGATATTAATAGTTCTAAGTATGAACTGCTTCAGTAGTTGTGGGCTCTGGAGAATCAGAGTCTGAGAGTAGGAAGAGGCTTCAGAAGCCACTTGGGACCAAAAACCCTTAGTATAGCCCTAATATGGAGATGCCCAGCTTCTGCTAAAGACCTCCAATTAAGGGCCTCCTTTGACCTCTAAACTAGCCCATTCTCCTTTTGGATGACTTCCATATTAGGAAGTTCATCTTACGTTAAACCTAAAGCTGTCTCTGCAATTTTTACTCATTATTACTAACTCTATCCTTTGAGGCCAAGCAGAACAAGGTGTAACTCTCCTCCAAGTGAGAGTCTTTAAAATTCTTGGGGACATTTTGCACATTCCTTCTAAGTCCTTTCTCCCAGCAAAATATCCCCAGCTTTTTCAGGTGATCTTCCTGTGGTATATTCTCCAGTCGTCTCATCATCATCTTGAACACTTTTTTCTGGACCTGCTCCCACTAGACATTCATTCCTAAAAGCTATATCCCTAGCTGAATACAATATTCCAGATGTGGTCTGACTGACATAGAGTATAATAGAATTATCTCCCTCACCCTAGTCACCACTCCTTTCTTAAGACAGCCTGGATAGTAGGAGTGGCTTTTTTTTTTTATTGCCACATACATAATTTGTTCATACGTAATTTGTTGGCAGCCCACTGGCCCCCCTCCCTTTTTTTCCCCTTTCATAAGAACTCTTATCTAGCCACATTTCCCCCATTCTATATTTGTGAAGCTAATTTTTTGGACCCAGATATAGAACTTTATATTTATCCCTATTAAATTTCATCTCCTTTGATTCAGTCTATTGTTATAGCAAGTTGAAGTATTTTGAGATCTAACCACTGCCATCCAAAACTAGTTATCCATCCAACATTCACTTCTGCTGCAAATTTAACAAGCAAGGTATCAATGTCTACATCTAAGTCAGTGATACAAAGGTTGAACAGCAAGGGACCAAGAACAGATGACTGTGGCTCACCACTAGCAACCTGTTTCCAAGTTATCATTACTGCATTAATTTTTAAAAATTTCTTTTATTCAACCACCCAGTTCTACATCTACCTAGCTATACTATCATCTAGCCAAGCTTTCTCTATCGTATCCATAAGCACATCTTGAGGTATTTTGTCAGGTAATTTGCTCAAAGTATACTAAATCTACATTGCCCCCTTTGATTTACCAGTGTGTTAGCTACCCTGTTAAAGAAAGAAATGCCATATATCTAGAATACTATTCTTGATGACTCCATGCTGGTTTTTGGAAATCACTGCTTCCTTTGCTATGTTAAGCCCTCATAAACCATGTCCTTACTATACTGTAGGATTTTCTCAGTAATTGAAGTTACACTCACCAGCCTATAGATTGCAGACTCTGCCATTTTTACATTCTTGAAAACAGGGTTATCTCTTCTCCAATACTTTCCCATTCTTCAAGATGGTTCAGATAATGAGATGATATTTTTAAAGTGCTTTGCAAACAAAGCACCCTATTACTATTATTAATCACTAAACGATTTAGCAATGACAACTTCAATACTTGAGGATGCAGTTCTTCATCACTGGAGGCCTCATTTCCTCCTTCTTTTCTGATGCATGCTTTGTCTAGTTAAGTACACCGGCTATATGACTTCCTGTCAGGAGTGGTGGAGGATGTTACCTTTTCAGGTACAGCTTGCTATTTGTCAAGGAGCTTGTAGAAGAGTTTTCTATTAAAGTACAGATTAGATTAGGTAGGCTTGGAGGTCACTTTCAACTCCCAGCTGTAGTGATTCTATGACATTTTGCCTAGGAAGGCTCTCTTGCAGGCTCTCAGCACTCCACCAAGTTGTGAGGAATCTCCCTTTGGCAGGGAAATGGACAGACGATGCTTGCTAGGGCCAAAGGACTTAGAACGCCTCCAGCCACATTCCCTCTGGGGTTAGATGTCAAGTTCACAGTCATCAGTCAAAGGTTATAGCCAATGTACTTATTGCTACAGCTGTAACTGTAGAACCACTCAGGAGCCACATCTGAAATTTGTTATGGGACCAGGCAGTGCCTGGAATGACTGTGCAGGGGGAACAAAGTGATTGACTCCAAACTGGGGTAGGAGGCCAGGAAGTGCAGGAATGAGGTAAAAGAGAAACTCTTGCTTGGAATGAGAAAAGGAATATTGCTCTAGGAGCTCCCCATTTATGTCTGTGAAAGGAAATAACACAGAGGTTGCCTGAAAGGTGGTATGGTAGTAGAAAGAGCACTGGCCTTGGAGTCAGAAGATTGGGGTGAATATCTTGTCTGACTGCTATGACTGGTAAGACCTCAAACAAGTTACTCAGTCTCTTTGGGCCTCAGTTTCTTCATAATATGGGGGTCGGACTAGAGGCCTCCACCATCCCCTTAGTGCTCTATAACTATGACTATACAAATCTCTTCTCTTGTCTTTTGTGGCCTTTGGTGCTCAAAACACCTAATGTTTCTCTAACATGACTTTTCTAGGGATAAAAATAGAAAGCAAACAGCTAGCAAAATTCAGATGTTCAGGGCTAGACTAAATAGTACCCTTGTTATCATCATCATTTTTTCTTCATTTCTGATGCTATAAGCCAGAAAAGACAGAAGAATCTAAGAAAGGATTCCACGATGATGACCCATGAGGAAGATATCAAGATAAAATAGCATGACTACCACTAGCCTGTCTGTATTTATCTTCTTTAACAAGTCTAAATGATCTGTTCACATCAAGTCTAAATAATAGGCATAATTGGTTATGCCAGACCAATTCATGAAAGCCAGTCTTGGCATCTACCAGCCACTCAAGTAAAAGCCTCCTTTCTACTATGTAGAAGCACAAGTTTGCAGCACATCAAACTCATCTTAGCTATTTCCATAAATCCATAAGCATTTATTAAGCACATACTATGCACAACACTCTACATTTAGTCTTAAAGAAAGAAAAAGATGCAATAGCCTTTGCCCTCAATCAGCTTGTATTCTAGACAGAGAGTCAATATGCACACATTTAGTAACACAGACCACACACACACACACACACACACCTGGGAAAAAATGGCTGGAGGGAAGCAGCCACTGAAGCATCCAATGGTAATTCATGTCTATCTCTCTGACACTTGGAGCCTAATCTCACCTCATACCATGAGTAACTCTAGGTCTAGGAGATTGTTCTATTCTCCCCCTCCCCATATCAAAGATAACTGAACAACAGAGGTGAGAAAAGTGATTTCTTGTGAAAAAGGGACATCTGAAAAAATATGCATAAATCATCACCCTTAATTAGCCATGCAACTCAATACTTCCTTTAACTTTTAGGAAACTCAGTTTAATCATCTGTAAAATAAGGATGATAACAGCTTCTCTGGTTATGTCCCAGTGTTGTGAGGCTCAAATAAGATAATGGCTATAAAGTATTTTGAAGTTGTAATGTACAATATAAATTGTGCTAAATCTTTTCATCTCTCTCCATAACAGCTCTTAAATATATCCCCTTCTCTCCATGAATATAGTCACCACTATAGTTCAGCACTCTCGCCTAGAATATTTCAACAGCTTTCTCTTTGGTTTCCCTGCCTCAAGTCTCTCCCCATGCCATTTATCCTCCATGTAGTCAACAAAGTGATTTCCTTCACACTTGGATCTGACCATGGTGCCTCCCTTTTTAATAAATTCCAGTGGTTCCTGATCAGTTTATAAAATAAATATGAACTCTTTTGTTTGGCCCTTAAAGCCTTTTTCAAACTGGCCTGAAAGGGAACCACTATGATAGAGTCATATTGGCCTACTTGCTTGTGCTGTTTCACATTTCCATGGCTTTGCCCTGGATATCTTTCCCTTATGCCTAAAATGTTTGCTCTTTTCCACTTCTGCCATTTGGAATATCTGGTCTCCTCGGCAATCAACTCAAGCACCACCTTCTCCAGGGAGGCCTTTTTGGTCTTTTCCTCTATCTGGTAGCAGCTAGTGCCTTCCCATTCAAGGTTATCTTGTGTCTGCTACCTATTTGTGTACATTCTATGTCCTCAATACAACATAAACTCCTTGGGGGCAACGATGATTTCTCTTTTGCCTTTGAATCACCAGAGTTTAGCAATTTCTGGCAGAGGGTAAGAACTTTATACATATTTGCTGATTATCCTTGATTTCCTGCCCATCTGCTTGTAGCAAATTGCAAAATTAAACAGTTTTACCCTCATTAATTTGTTCAAAAATCAACAAATATTTGTGTCTACTCTATGAAAGTTTCAAATTATCTCAGCTAACTTATCTGACTATATGTCCAATGGTATCAAACTTTTACTGCGTGCTCAGAATCTGTGCTTGGATGAGTAATTTTTTCTTTTATTTTCCCAGGGGGGATTGGGAACGGAGAGGAAATGGGAGCTGAAGCTTCCCAATGAATGTCATTATGTTTCTAACCTCTGAGGACCTCTGCTCTGGAGTTTTCTTTTCTGTCTAGATAATAGAAACAGACAGTATGGTATAATGAAAAGAATATTGGACAAGGAGTTAGGAGACTTGATTTCATAGTCTAGGCTTCATCACAACCCAGCCAAATAACTTAGAGCAAACAGCTTCTCTCTGTGCCTCAGTTTTTCAATCTGTAAAATGAGTGTTGGATCAGATGGCCCATTAGATCACCACCACTTGTCTGAAGCCCATGGCCAAAGTTCTTTGAAGTGAGTAAGGTCTCTCTGCCACTCCCACCCCAATAGCATCTGGGTAAGAGAGTAACCCATTGAGTAGCAGGCATAAGGGGGAACGGATCTTTTCCCTGTTCTTGGCCCCCCTTGAAGTAACAGGCAAAAGAATGAAAATACAAAGTTAATAGCCAGAGAGAAGGGATCTGACAGGGGGCAAGAGAAGGGACAGAACAAAACAACAGCCCAGAGTCAACCCCAAATCCCAGAAAGCACGTCAGAATGTGTTTGAAGTCTCCAGGCAAATGCATGCTCTGTTCTAGGCTTTGGGTGATTTACGCATTCCTTGGAGGCAAAAGAATCTTCACTGATTTGAAGGGAAACAGATGTTTTTAGGCTGGAAGCTGCTGCCTTGTAGGCACTGATTTACCCATCAAGATTTTGGCAGCCATTCTTCCCCCCCAACCCCCCCTGCAATTGGTGTGGGCCTCTCTATCCTGGCATGAATCTGTTTTGCTTAAGTCCCAATGTTCAGCCTTAGCTGGGGCAAGCAGGGGAGCTTGGGGAACCTGTTGCTCATGCCAGCCATTTTAGAGTCAAAGAATATTGGAGCTAGAAGTGACTTTAAAGTACAGATTGGGGGAGTTAGAAGGAACTACAGAATATTAGAGCATAGCAAATAGGGAATATTAGAGGGAGTTTAAAGACTGTCTTGCGCACCCTTTATGAGGAGACTAGAATTGGCATCCACTTTTATGTAATGGACAGCAAAGGGTCTGTCTACCCCAAATATTTCTTGTACTGGGTTTTTTTAAAGGAACCTAATATTCCCAAATCATATAAAATTTTCATTTAAGCACTGAAGAACCCTCTGAAAAGGCAAATGTAATAATATCAGTATCATCTATTAACATATTAGCAAGAAGAAGAGAGTTTGTGGAAAGACAAACTGGATTAGAGATTTGTGTTCTAATCCCAGATCTTCCAATAACTAGCTGTCTAATGGTCAAGTTCTTCATAGCTCTTTGGGTTTCAGTTTTCCCACTTATAAAATGGAATGGCAGACTGATGGACTAGAACATATCTAAGATCCCTTCCAGCTCTGATATTGTATAAATCTATGAATTTGTTTTTAGATGAAAAGGTAGACACAAGAATCTTGAGATGATGGGGACAGGAGGCATTTAAATTTAGGTCCGATTCAAGCCAAGAAAAATGCATTTATTAAGCACCTTGATGATGAAGGAAAAGAAAGATTGAAAGTAAAATGTGCTTCTAGGAAGAGGTGGAGAACCAAAGAGGACTCTGCTAGGTCAGTTAAAAGGTAGCTATAGGGCACTGAAAATACCCCCCTCCCCTAATTTTTTTTAAGAAGGGAAAGATTTTGCCCAGAGGGAAGGCAGAGAGCATCCTAGAACAGGTTTTATTCATTTTTTCAATTTTACAGAGTAAATCTTGCCTTCCTGAGCTCATGAAGCTCATTCTCTAGGACTTTAAGACCACAAACCCTTTCTAATAGCCTCCTAATTCAATGACCTCTGCCACATCTCTGTCCTAACTGGTCTCTCAATACAGTTTCCCCTTCCATATTCCTTCCATTGCCCTATTTTTGACCCTGGGATAGGAGTTTCTTTATATATTTTGTAGAACGGCAGCTATGTGATAGAGTGGATAGAGCACCATCTGGAGTCAGGAGGACTCATCTTCCTGAGTTCAAATCTACTCTCAGACACTTACTAGCTGTGTGACCCTGAGTAAGTTACTTAACCCTGTTTGCCCCAGTTTCCTTATCTGTAAAATGAGTTGGAGAAGGAAATAGCAAACCACTCCCATATCTCCACCAAGAAAATACCAAATTAGTGTATATGTTTTATATCAGTTTTGTACACTTAGAGCTTGAAGCTTATGTCTAGTTCATGCTCAATCCTCCATTACAAAGGAGGAAACTGATACCCAGAGAAGATAAGTTGTACAGCTACTTAAGTAGCTGAGTCTGGATTTGAATCCAGGCCCATGCATCCCAAATCTAACATTCTTTACACTAAATCATCTTTATCTCACCTCCATCCTAGAGAATTCTTTGTCCATACCCTTTGAAAAAATTTATTTCCCTGCTCATCTGTTACCAAAATCTCCCTAAAACAACAATGAAATGCAAACTTTCCCAAGTCTCTTCAGTTCTACTATTTCCAGCATCATCAGGTCTTCCCTGCTCTACTTTGTTGACTGCTCCTTAGTTTTTGGTCATGGAAAACTATCTTTCCCGTGTGATCAGACATGCACCCATAGCACAACACTGATCAGATAGTAAAAATGAGAGATAGTTTTAAAATACTGTTAGGCAGAAGAGAACAGGATCCTGGATCAGAAAAAAAAATTGAGGACTTAGAACTCAGGAGAAGGTAGTGGAAATAGATGGAGGGAGTGAATGCTCTGTTTTAGGAGCAGAGATCTAAGCCTGGAGAGGATCTTATTTAATCCAAAACCCTCATTTTAAAAATGAGAAAAGTGAAGCCCATAGGATGGAGGAACTTGCTCAAGATCACACAGATGGTAACAGAGTTAGGATTTGAACCAAATAAAGCTCTCACCATTATACCATATGTGCACACACCCTTCTCCCCTGATAATAAAAATTTTGATTTTTCAATTGCATGTTAAGGTTTACAAAGCAATTTCCTCACAACCACCCCGTGAGTTAATCTATTAAGGCCTTACTACACGTCAGGCATTGTGCTAAACATTAAATATACAAAGAAAGGCAAAAGATAGTCCCTGCTCTCACAGAGTACACAGTGTAATGAGAGACAACATATACAACATATACAACTCTGTACAAATACATACTTGAGGGAAATTAGAAATGATGTAGAAAGGGAAGGTAGAAGAATTAAGGAAGAAAGTGCAAAGATTATCACACTCATTTTACAGATGAGAAAAGGAGACTCATAGAAGACGTGTCTAAGGATTCAAATAACTGTGAGATTTTAATATAAATCTTCCACCTGGAAGCAGCAAGGCTGGTGGAATTAGAGCTGGTAGGATACAGCTATTGAATCATGATGCCTGTCTTTTAGTCCCAAGATGATGGGGACCTTTTATCAGTCTGTAAGTCCAATCAAGGCAACAAGCAGTAAGCTCTTATTATATGCCAGTCATTGTGCTAAACCTCTCAAATGCAGTAAGTTACCTAGCCCTGCTAATGGAACAGCAATCCTGAAAAATGGAGAATTCCAGCCCTAGTGGCTACCTTATAAAGTTGGAAGCTGGTTTCCCAATAGGAAGAACTTCCACTACAACTTTCTTAGGGGAGAAGATGTTTAGCATCAGGAGGATACCGAAGCAGAAAGTAGTAGACGAGGCCCAAGCTATGTTTTGTCTGGCCAGGAAATCTGGATGTCTATGCAAAGAACATCTTTTCCCACAGTATCCTGCTATGCATCCAGCCCATCCTGTCCTCTGCCTGCTATCAATGCTCTCTTCAGTTCTGGATTGGACTTGCTCACAATATGTCCTGAATCCATGCTTTGGTCTCTTGAGAAATTAATTTACTCCCCTTTGGAACTCTCACACTGAGACTCAACATCTTGATTGATAACAGAGTCCAAATATACCTACTTCATTGTATCTAGCTGTCTTTAGCTTCCAATCCGACCCTGTTCCATTTTCATATTCCAAGCATCCAGCCATACTGATACCTGCTTTTCTGTGTATTCCTAATCTCCCCTCTTTTTCTACCCACCCTTTCCAAACTCCCTCCTCCCAGACCTTTCCATCCCTTTTTCTCAGCACAAGAATAAAATCATACCAGTTTTGCTTCTGAAAAGGGCATCTCAGCTGTCTCCTGTACAGATTCACTTATTGTTCTTGTGACTCCCCAGTCCATAACTCCATTCCCTGGCCACCACTGCCCTAATGTGCTGTCTCCTCCTATTAAAATGTAAGCTCTTTAGGGCAGGCACTGTCTCGCTATTTGCAGTTGTATCTTCAATATTTATATCTTTTTTTTCTCTTTCATTCATCAATTAATGCATCTTGTACTGATCCTAACTAAGCCTGGTGCTCCCTCTTCCACATTCCCTGTCTCACTCAGTCAGTGCCCTCTCTCACTCTGCCTGATTCTGTTGTCAGAAGGTGAGAGTTTTGCAGTCTGTCTAGCTAACAGTAACAGGGCCAGACTGGGTGTCAAGAGACCTGTGTTCCAGGCCTGGTTCTATCATTGACTTGGAGTCTGACCTTGCACGAGTCATTTCTCCTAAGACTCAATTCAGCTCTAACATTGTATGAATTTGTGAGGCAAAGATCAGGGCTTCATTTGTGCCTTTTGGGGTACAATTTGCAAAGGCCCAGGAATGGCAGAGAGGCCATATGGAACACTAGGTTTAGAGTTGAAAATTCTGGGCTTGAGTCTTGGTTCTGTCACATATGAGCAATGGGAGCTTAGGTGAGTTGCTTTACCTTATTGGGCGTTAGTTACTTCACCTGTAAAATAAGGAGAGTTTTTTTTTTTAAGATCTCTTAAAACTTTAACATTCTGTAATTCTGAGTTGGGAAGCAGAAAGCTTCAGGCTAACCCGTACTGATTTTCCTATTTGTCTTTGCCCCCAGAGAAGTCTGCATCTGCTCTATCCCTTCAGTTTGCTGAGACATAACCCTCCTCTACCTGCCTCTCCGCCCCACTTCATTATCTCAGATCTCAAACTGTCTATTACGAGCTTTTTGCCAACATAAATATTTAATTCCTGTGCCCGGCACAGAAGGAGGCTCGTGGCAGCAGCTACTCCAACCCAGGTTTCCACTTTCAAAACAACTCCCTGTCCAGGGCACTGTAGGAGGCCCAGACTAGGGACAGAAATGAGAAATGCTGAGACTGTCTGGGACTGGAAATTCCACTTATCCAGTTTACGTATAGACCCTCCCAGCTTCTTCCTGAAGTTAGCAGTTTATAGAGTAGGAGATGGGGGGAAAAGGAGGTTAAATATTGGGATTTGTCCCCTGACATGGGAAGCTCCAAACAGTCTTCCCAGAAAAGTAGTCCAGATGATCCCCAGTATGAATTATGGAAGCAGCTAAGTGCCTTGCATATAGTGGGTGCTTAATAAATGTTTGAGTTGAATTACCTGGCCTATACATGGTTAGAATGGCATCAGAAGGTGTCTGAAATGCATACCATTTGGTTAAAGACTCACCACTTTACTTATCATAGAATGATAGACTCACCTTGGAAATCCCATTCCTAATCATGAATTCCCACTGCAATATCCATAATAAGGGATCATCTGCTCTAGCAGAGGACTTCCAGCGATGGGGAACTGACTACCTCAAGAGAAAAATCATTTTGTTTCTGACCATCTCTGCTTATAAGGAAGTTTTTCCTTATATTGAATAGAAACCTGTCTTTTTGCAACTTCTACTCCTTGACCCTAGGTCTGCCCTCTGGGGCCAAGCAGAAGAATCCTAATCCCTCTTACACTTGACAGCCCTTCAAGTACAGGAAGGCAGCTATCATGTTCCCCTAAGTCTTCTCTAGGCTAAACACCTCTATTTCCTTTGAACTATTCTCACATGGCAAGGTTTGGAAGTTGTTTTTTTTTTCTTTCTCTTTTTTTCTCCACCATCTTGGTCACCCTCCTCTGGGTCCTATAGCATGTTAATGTCCTTTCTCAAATGTGGTGCCCAGAACTGAACACAATACTTCAGATGTGGTCTGAGCAGAGATTATCATTGCCCTCTTTATGAACACTATGTTTACTGATGCATCTTAAGAGTAAATGAAGCTTTTTGGTTGCTATGTCACATCAGTTATTCGCACTATGCCTGTAGGGTGCTGAAATCCCCTAGCTCCCCCTCCCCCTTTCCCCCAGAAACTTAACATGCCACATCTTTCCCATGTAAATATGTTCTTAAGGCATTGTTTCTGGGAGTTTTTAAAAAATTGCAAATAGGTGACTGTCATTCTTGTCCTTAGTACTGTAGATAAGACTTAGGCTTATGTATTGTGAAATGACTTATTTGTAAAGTGTTTAGCACAGTATCTGGCACTTAGGGGTTAGTAAATATTTGTTCTCTTCCCTTTCCTTCTCCTACCCCACCCCTACCTTCCCTAGCTTGATTTTTTAAAATATGGAGTGGAGGTTGGGATGGCATAAAGTAATAGTCCCCATTCTATAATTCAGAGCCTATGTCCATATATTGATGCTCTGCTTGGTATGGTAACAACTAATTATTCCCATCATAACCTCTTTTCCACCCCATCCTTGTCCCTCTAGTTCCCCAAGAGTCCTGGGGAAAAGTCAATATTAATAGCAGAAAGGCTTCCTTCCTTAAACTCAGGGACTTGAGTGTCAACATCTCCATAGCCAAGTGACCTTAAGGCTTTAATAGGATGTAAGAAAGTTGAAGGCAGGGGCCATTTTTCTTTCGTCTTTGTACTCCATTGCATCTAGTATGACACAAGAGGTGCTGAAAAATGCTTGTTAAATTGAACTGAAACCACATTATGCTTTGATAGCACTTTATCATGTCCAGTTGGAGGCAGCTAGGTGGCACAACGGAGAGAAGGCTGGACCTAGAAGAAGAACTAAGTTGAAGTCCTACCTTAGGTGCTTACTATCTGTGTTACTCCCACAAGCTACCTAACCTCACTTTGCCCCAGTTTCTTCATCTATAAAACAGGGGCAAGAACAACACTCATCTCACTGGATTGTTGGGGAATCAAGTAAGATAACATGTAAAACACTTAGCAAATCTTAAAATATTCATTCTGCTAAGCATTTAGTAGGTGACAATCAATATTATGCGGGCAATAAGAGTTAAAGGTATAATTCAACCCCATGTCTTTTGACTCTGAATTGAGTCCTCTTTCTATCATCCTGGCCCCGAACCTCTTTACAATAAACAGGGAGTGAGAGTCCTGGTGACTTCCCAGCAGCTGCTCTTTATTGGACTGGACTCCATCATGATCTTGCCCCCAAGAAACCTTATCACCAAGAAACTCATTATCCTGCAAAACTGCATCATATTTAGTACTCACACTTCATCAGTACCATCTACAATACCCTGTCCCCTCCTAACTGGAAGGCTGGAAGGTGGAGCAAAAAACTCTCCATAAAGCCATTTGAAGAAGGTTCCTAAGCCAGTCATCTCTTCATCCTCTCATCAGGTTGCACTCTTTGGACTGTATTCTGCCACAAACCCCTCACTCTCTCCCTCCCCCTTATAGAGTCTAGGTTGTAAAAATGAGGATAGTAATGCCTGACCTCACAGGACAGCTATGAGGCTTAAATGAGACAATATCCACAAAGGGCTTTGCAAATTTGAAAGTGTAACAAGCGTGTCAGTTATTCTTTTCATCATCATCATCACAGACATCATCATTATTTGGAAAATTCTTTGGAGCAGATGAGAACACCAATTGCTGCTTCTACATAGGACTAATGGTCCTGTGATTTCTCTAACCTCAGAGTATTGCCACGCTTATTGGTATTTCTTCCCAGAAACATCCCCAAGAACCACAAGACTGTTCTCCTGGCAGAGAAACTAAAACACATGTGGAACTTGAAGGAGATCAAAGCAAAGGCAGCTATCAGCTCAGTGGCTGCAGTGATTTCATGTGTATTTGCTGGCCATCGTAAGGAAGTGGGGATTTTTCATCAGTTGGCACCGTATCAGAAGGCAATGCTATTAGATACCTTGCCTATCACCAGATTTCTCAGCCAAGAAAAGATGACTTGAATGTGCTTGGCTAATAAGCCTTGCACTGGAAAGAGGTGATAGGATTGATTAGAAATAGGACTGGGGCCAAGACTGGAGGAATCTGGATTTTAAAAGTGGCACTATCAGATCTGTGTCCTGGGCCAAGTGACCCATCTTTCTGAGCCCTTAGCAAATGATGCTAGGGATACCTACAGTACTTGAATTATGCAGTTTACCGTGTTGTTACTTCAGTGTTTAAGGACCATAGATCCTGAAGATACAAGAACTCTTTGCAATTAATGCTGATGGTGACCCTTGCATACCTGGGGTTCTTAACCTAAGGTCCATGAACATGATTTAAAAATTTTTAATCACATTTACCATGTCATTTCTTTTATAATCCAGTTAATTTTAGTTTATATATTTGTAAACATTATTCTGAGGAGTTCATAGATTTCACCAGACTGCCAAAGGCGTACATGAAATAAATACTTAATAATTTCTGCCTTGGTGTAAGGTCTATGACATAACAAAAGGTCAAGAACACTTGTACTGACCATGAGGTGATGCTGTGGATAGAATGCTAGACCTGGAGTCTGGAAGTCCTGAACTTAAATTCAGTCTCAGATACTTAATAGCTGTGTGATGCAGAGGAAGTCACTTAACTTCTGTCTGCCTCGGTTTTCTCATCCATAAAATCAATATATAATAGCACTTAACTCCCAGGATTATTGTGAGGATTAAAATGAGACATTTGTGAAGTGCTTTTGCAAGCTTTAATGTGCTTTATAAATTGATGATGACAGAATTGCTCCATGGGTTGCTATAGCCTCCAAAATCTACTATCTTGTTATCAACCTTCCAGTGATGAGCGTAGACCCATTGTGGAGATAGTAGGTCATAACATATCTGCTGATGATTGACTGTAATGGTAATGGAATTTAAAGATCCCCTCGTATTGGCTTGGTTTTTGGGTTGAGTGTTAAAACCCAGAGCTTGTGAATCCCACTGGTGGAATGGACTTGTTGATGTGACGAGACAGGGCTGAACTTGGAGGGGGTAGTACCCTGGATTTAGAGAGAAGGCCCAAGCAGAGGAGAACAGAAGAATTTTTGGGGAGCAGTATTGTGGAGGCAGAGAGAGAGAGGATCATTGCTGGGGACCAGAGTTGCTGAGAGAGAGATGGCTGAAGGCCAGTTGGAGCTGCCTAGGACTTTCAAGAACTGCCACCCAGAGCTGTCAAGGACTGAGAAGGTATGGTTGTAAAGCTGGTATTTTGTCTCTGTTTTGATGCTGTTTTGCCAGATTCCTCTGCTGGTGAAGGACAGTGCTGTTGTTGCAAAGGTCCTGGAACCTTCCTGTTGGTTCAGAAGCCCTGAAGAAGAATTTTCTTGTTGTATGTGTACAGAAATCCTGGAAGAGGGTCTTGCTGATGTTTTCCGGGGTTCTGGGACTGTTCTGCAGGCAGAGAGTGGATTGATGGGGACACTGGCAATATACATTGTGGCTTTGTTAAGCTTTGTCTCCCCCGAAATAGAGATTGCTAAGAACTTCCCTCATGTCAAGATGAAGACAAGATCTCTCCTTGGGTATTAAATGCTGTAATGATATCTTAACCTTGCTGTAGCTTAAGGGTGGATGACCTTTTGTGCTCTCCACTGTCCCTTTTGAGAAAAGTGCTTGGTGTTAATGGATGGTATTGTAAGTCAGTTGTGATCCAGGGGTGGGAAATTTTTGACTTTTTGTGCTCTGTGATTGACCAAATGAAGGTACTTTGCTTATGATTGGAAACTAATCTCCATTTGAGAAGAGAGACTTTGTTGACTGACTAAATGAATGTACTGCCCAGGAGTGGGCTACTTTGACTAATGTACTGCCTAGGGGTGGGGTACTTGGATCTTGATACTTTGCAATTGAAGACTTACTAAATTATTGAGTTATACTATATTTTGATTTTTTGTGAATGTTTTGCCTTAATCTGTCACTGAATAAATGGAGTTTGCTATACTCATAATCTAAACCTGGAAGTTGCCTTTGCTTGGCATTACACTGACCCAGAGTGGCTGATGTCTTAGATTCTTGGTAAAGTGTTTGACAATCTGAGAGAGGTTACCCTATGGGCAAATGTAATGTTAATGGAATAGGAAGATCTTCCTCACCCATTAATAGGCCTATGTGACCTGCTTTGAGCTCTGGCCCTGCTCACAGCTGTGATATAGCCTGAGTTACATGGAGCCTGAGTCACATGGAGCCCAGAGTATGGAAGAAGTTTGCCCAATTGAATAGAATATGAGACTGAAACAGAGCAGGAGAGGAAGATCACAGACCCAAGGGAGGAAATTGCCTAGGGGAACTTGTCTGTGGGGAGGCCTGACAGAAAGAATGCTTAAGATCTTGGCACTCCCTGGATGTAACGATACTGGGATTTGAAGATCTTCCATGCCCCTTGAACTTGCTGACATAGCAGGAAGGGGTAGAGCAAGAGAACGCCGGAACCAAGCTAGTCTCCATGTGACAGAGGCAGCGGCTGTGGTGGCAGTGTGAACTCCTTTTTCTTTGAGCTGGCCAGAATCTCTGCTAAGGACTCCTGCTGAGGACTGCCTGGGACAAGAACTGTGGGGGCC
>CM053581.1:264104333-264121598 GCA_028627135.1 Pseudochirops cupreus | reverse complement strand
TTTGGGACTCAGTTTTCTGGTATTTAAATGAATGCTCTAGCTATATTTCTTATGTAGAGAGCTTGTTACATTTTGTGATTAATAACCATATCAGCATATTTATAGTTACTGTAGGCATTGTGAATACTGCATTGCTGATATGCTGGATTAGTGATAAGTACCTTCCTTGCTAAATCTTACCTCCTGGTATCGTAATAGTGATGTTCCAAATAAATATTTTGGTTTTGCCTTTGAGGAAGAGGGTTTATTGTATTTTGCAAATCTATCCTGGAAATACGTATGCATATTCATAGCAGCTGCTATGGGTATTTCATTGGTGTTATAGTATATTTATATTGCAATGGAATAAAATGTGTGCCTTTATGAAATGGAGGCCAAAAGAAGAGGGTACTCTCCATTCAATTCCAGGTTCAAAACCAAGGGATTTCTGCAGTGTCAGAGGAGAACACATACCTCTACCTTCAGCTTCCTATGGGGTTCTATACCACAAATTCAGCCACTGACATGATAATGATTATGACTTATGATTTGGACATTATAGACAAGATAAACCAGCATTGTGGTAGACACCAGGTACAATAAATATGTTTATTCTACCCCATCTTATCTTAAGAATGGTGCGGTCTATAAGAATACCTGTAATCTCTTAGGTAGAACAATCAAAAAGGATGGTAAAAGATGGCTATATTTCCCTCCAAGAGTCAGTATCCATATATGTATCTCTCTAATAAAATGGGAAGGGGAGATTAAATTTATTGCCCCTAGTTTGGTGGTAGATATTGGATAGGTGATTCATAGGGTGATGCTACTAGCCTCAGTGTCAGTTTTCTCACTGTTTCCTTAGCAATGTGGACAAGGAAAGAATCAAGAGCTATTCCCAGTCAGACAACTTTGCCATTTATTAGAATGGCTCTATGGAGGGAGAGGTTGGAATTGAATGCAATTATGTCAAACATCTGGTCCTGACTATGTGTAGGATGTTATCCTTATCCACAAAGTTTCCACCAAACTGGAGGGCAACCAATGGCATCTTATCTTTATGGCTCCACAGTAATCCTTTGGCCCCAGAAAGGGAGGAGAGGATGTTAAAGTGAGTATTTAGACAATTTTACAAACAATAGATAGTCAAGCTTTGTTGTGTTTGTCTCAAAGAGGACTATGACATCAGGGAGATGACACATCACTGGCAGTTGACTTTGAGTGAGGGAGGGCTGTGTAAGGTCACCAGCCTCACTTTCTCTTTCAGAGACATCTGAGTCCAATGGCCAGATATTTGCCAGGACAACTGGAGATGGCTCAGGATGCAATGGGAGGCCCTGGCCTTTTCAAACTAAGGTCTTTTCAGGTTCTCACTTTGAGTGAGGTAATGCCCATTCAGTGAATAGGCCCCCTTTAAGAAATGAGTCAAAGGATGGCCCTTTTAATTAAAAAAAAAATCAAACTGGGAGGGAAAGACCCTCAGGTTAGTTGGGCAAAAGCTAAACTGTTACTATTCACGTTCACTCTGACCTAGGAGGGCAGAGACATGGTTTAAGGCTTGGTCTTCCAAAAAGAAATCTAGCCAGTAAACCCCAAGTTAAAGAGGCAGCCTTCAGTCATCAAAATGTAGCTTCCTTTGAGCAGATCACCCTCAGGTAAGGGCATAGGAGAGGGGAAGGGAGGGGAGAAGACTATTATTCACAGGTTGCATTTGTCCTTCATTCTTGAAGAGGACCATGACATTATGGAAATGATAACATGATTTCCGGCTGACTTTGATTTGAGTGAGGGAGGACTGTGCAAGGTCACCAGCCTCACTTTCTCCTCCAGAGCCATCTAGGTCCAGTGACGAGATATTCATCAGGATGCTCTCTCTATCCCTCTGTCCCTTTCATCCTCCCTCTCTCCCTTTCTCCTTCCTTCAAAAATTCACAGAGCCAGATTAGATTGTTTACTGTTGAATGATGCCAGGAGCTTTGGCTCTGGAGACAAGGGCTGTCTTCAGTGTAGGGCACTAAATGAAACAATCACACATGCCCTCTGCCACTGAAACCCCTCAACTGAGCAGGGCTATTGGGTGACAGTATGGTGTCATTTAAAATAGATTAGTGAAGACCATTAAAATGCAATAATTTTGACTGCCCTAGGATTAGAGGGGGTACTTAGACTGGATTTAGCAATCCTTGCCCACAAGGACCACACTGCCACTATCATTAATGTTACCATATCTTTTGAAAATAGATAATCTGTTTTCCAATTGGATAGCAAGAGCAAAACTAAAAAATGTCAAATTATGTGTGTGTATGTTGTATGTGTATATATGTATGTGTGTGTATATTATATGTGTATATACAGAGAGAGAGAGAGAGAGTGAACATCATTGAGGTGAGAAAGTTTACAGAATGATTAAAAACTAGAGATAAGTTGTTTTTTTTAAATCATTTTTAGGCATAAATGATTTTTACCTTCACTGAATTTGAGAAGTGCTAGTTATTGTAAGAGAACAATTCTATAAATTATTTTATTTTGTTTATTGTGATAGATGTTTATATACATGCATATACATTATATATATAAATGTGTGTGTGTGTGTGTGTGTGTGTGTGTGTGTGTGTGTCTGTGTTGTGAGCTAGCACCATTCCTACCAGGTTCCAGAGCTTATCAGTTTTTTTTTTTAAATATCATTCTTATTATAACCATTCCTTCAGTTACGTGCAAACGAAAAGTAAATCAGGTGAATTTAATGATCTTCCCCTGTCTAGAACAGGTCACCCTGAAGTTCACAGGGGAAAGAAGGTAGGATTTGGAATCAGAGCATTTTAAATTCCAACTCTGACACTTACTGCATGACTTTGGGCAGATCACTACATCTCTGGGCCTTAGCTCCCCATCTGTAAAATAATGGGGTTGGATTAGATACCTTCTCTGGTTTCTGCTGGATGTAAATCTATACTCCTATGGTCCTACATAATAAAGTCTAGTCTAGTAGGCTAGAAAGTAGGTAATGACCTCCTTTTATTTAGCAGGGCTGTAGAAAGAGTTGGGATAAGTTTAATAATTCTATACACTTTAGATTCTTTCATTAAGATGACAGAAAATAAACAACCACAATAGCAAACCACTTATGGTTAATTTGCACATTTGGGCTCCCCTTCCTTTCTAAATATAATTCTATTTATATGAAAGGATTATTTAGAGAGTTTTGTCAAGCCCAGAGATGGGAAAGGAAAAACCACATGAAAAATAATCCTTAGAGCAATGCTTGGAGGACAATTATGTACTTGTAATGACTTTTTATGGCTCTATGACTTGGGCAAACACTACTTTTGTTCTCAGTTTCCTTCTCTGTAAAATCAGGGTGTTGACCTAGATGTTTGAACTATGATATTCTAAATTCTAAGACAGATATTCTTATGTTTTCTTGTTTTTAGTGGTATGGACCCTTTGTATAACCTGATGAAACCTATGAACCTTTTCCCCAGAATAATAATTTTAAGAGTCTAAAATTAAATATGTAGAATTTAAAAGGAAACCAATTATGTTGAAATACAGTTTTAATATATTAATAAAGAAAAAAAAAGCAAATTCACAGGCTCTAGGATAAGAACCCTTGTCTAAAGCCTCTTCCAACTGCAGATTTCTATGTTCCATGTGTTAAGGTCCTTCCCAGTTTTAACATTCTATACTTTAAGGTCCTTTCTAGCTCCAATAGCCCATGTTCTCAGGCTTCTTCTAGAGACCAGACTGCAAGACTAGGATTCTAGGAGGTTGCTCAAATCTGACACTTAGCTGTGTGACCATGGGCACAAGCCATTTAAACCCTCTTGGCCTTAATTTCTTTACTGGCAGAAGGAAGATAATGACTCCTATAGTGGTCTATCTTACACTAGAATTGTGAGGCTGGGGTAAGATGTTTGTAAGTACGCTGTAAACTTCTCTGGTGTTTTATGTTTGAAGGTCCAAACCATCTCTAATATCCTATGATTTTATAGTCATATTTGAATGCATACCAATCAGTGTGTATTACGTTTGCAAAGGAGCAGATAAATTTCAGAGTCCGGTTGTCAAAGGATTCATCCAACTCCACTAGCTCCTGTCAGTGGTCTCGTCAGAGGTCCTTTTTAAACTAAGCTGAATGGAGACTGGGGTGAGAGACCCTTGTAGAAAAGCTGAAGAAATTCCGTCAGTGATTCAAGGGATTAGACTGTTTTGTTGAGTGAATCCATAGCTGACACCCAGATGTAAGGTTCAGATGAAAGAATAACATAAGAGATTTAGACCAATAATTTTTTTTGGTAAAAGTTTGGGCAGCTTCCAAGTTCTAGGGTTTCTAGAAGGAAGGGAGTTCTTTCTCAATAGCAGTAGCTTGTGTATAGGATCACTGATTGCTTCTGCATAGGAATAGGAAGTGGGCCATTTTAATTTACAGAAGAAATGAGATGCCCTTTGAAGTGAAGATTTTTGGTCATTGAGTCTCTGAGCATTATGCTTAATCCACCCATACCCAACCCAGTGATAGTGCATTGTATAATCAAAACTGATGGCTTCTATTTAGTTAAAGCTAAAGTCAAATTTAGACCTCATCAAGCTGGGTTGATAGAATAAATGCCAGGATTTCAGAAATTAAGTTAATCCAAAGAGGTCATGTCATCCTATATGTTAAAACAATCTCTTCCAAAGCATTGTTCCCAAATAGATATCAATAATATCAATATTAAATATTTCCAATGAAGAGAGGAACACTATTTCTAATTGTAGCTCATTCCACTTTTAGACCATTTCTCTTTGTTTAGGGAGTTTTCCTTCACATCAAACTGAAATCTGCCTTTCTGCCATGTCAACTCACTGTTCCTACTTCTGCCCTCTGGGGTCAACCAGAAAAAAAACTAATTCAAATTCTGCATGATTGTGCTCCAGGTACTTGGAGGTTGCTACCATGTACCCATCTAAGTCTTCTGATCTTCAGACTAATTATCTCTGGTTTTTTCAGTTGATTCTTTGTTGGTCTGACATTCATTTCCCTCCAAATCCTAGTCTCCCTCTTTGGAAGGACTCTGTTCTGTTGATGTCTTTCCTGAAATGTGGGTCCACACTGAATCTAATCCTGTAGAACACAGTGGTGCCAGTATGCCTCTCATTTTGAATGTTTTGTGGCCAAATTAGATTTTGACAGGCTTGAATGATGGGCTAAATCTTACAAGATGAAATGTAATAAGGACAAATGTAGTATACAGCCATATACTTGGCATATGGAATTAAAAAAAATTCAACAAGTAGAAGTTGCGGGAAATGTAGGTAAACAACATTTTGCTGGTTTTCTCAAGAAATGACCTGGGGGTTTCAAGAAACTGTATGCTTATTATAAATGTCATTGCTGGAAGGTTGGTCTTGGCTACAACAGTTCATGAATTCAATCTACTAATATGTGATGAGGTTCTAATAAAATCATGGATTCTAGAAATAACATAATTATTTATGGTCATACCCAATAGATTATAAGCTGCATGAGGGCAAAGGCCCTGTTTTATTCAAACATTGAATCTCTCCCAGAACCTACCTAGTACAGTATTCTGAAAAAGTATACTCTTAATATATGCCTGCTGAATTGAACCAAATTGAAAATTAAGTCAAGGGTGTGACATGGTGTAATGGGAATGGGAATTTGAAAATTTTCCCTGCCCTTTAACAGACCTAGGGGGGAGTTTGAAGACCTCCCCTGCTTTGAAAGTAAACTCTGCCCCCTACTAGGCTGAATGCAATCACATGGAGCCTGTGATGGAGGGAATTTGCTGAAGGAAAGCAGAGCCCACAGGAAGCTGGTTCAGAGCTAGTCAGACATTGGGGGAGAGAGAGGACACTCATTAAGGAGATAGAGAGGATTGTGAGCAAATATTGATCTCGTATTGGTTTGTGGGAAGGCTGAAGGATGCTGTGGCTCTCAGTGTTATTACAGCTTCTGAATATCTTTGGTATTATGATGGAATTGGCTTACTGGTTTTGAGATTTGGTTTTCTGATGTCTAAATAAATCCTTCAGTTCTATCTTCTGTTTGAATAATCTGGTATATTTTGCAGCCAAACATCATGCAATACTTACAATCATGGTATTTATCGTGATTGTGGGCACTGTAAATATTGCATTGGTGCTACATATGGTGGGGCAAAAAATTGTAATAAAATCTTAAGACTTCATTAACAGAAGGATAGCAACCAGAATAAAGAAGATAATCTCACTGCACTCTGTCCTGATCTCATCTGAGGAAATATATTCAGTCCTGGGTGTCACCTTTTAGAAAGGATGCTTACAAAGCAGAGAAAGGAGACCAGGATGGGAAAAGGGATCCAAACCATCACAAAAGATGATTAGCTGAAGGAACAGAAGAGACAACTTGGGACAGGTAGGTGGGTATCAACTAATCAGCAAACAGCATGAATCTCCTACATGGTAGGCAGTATGCAAATTATGAGGATATCAAAACAAAAAGGAAATAAGTCTTGTGCTCAGGGAGCTTACCTCAAGAGGTAAAGTGTGTGTGCCTGTATGCATACATATATACTTATGTTTGTGTACATATACATATATATTTATATATACACATACATTCCCTTACACAAAATAAATACAAGGTAAAGTGGAAGACTAGCACCTAAGATGGGGTGTTAGGAAAGGCTTAATTTAGAAAGTGGCACTTGGGTAGAGTTTTGAAGAAATTCTAAGAGGCAAACGAGAGGTGGGAGATGGAATATTCTGTGTGAAGAATTTCAAGAAGGCCAAAATGGCTGGAATCAAGAATGGGAGAAGGAGAGAAATAAAGATATAGATATAGATATAGATATGGATATGGATATAGATATAGATATAGATATAGATATAGATATGGATTTGGATATAGATAGATATCAAAGTTTGAAAAGTAGATTGGGGCCAGGTAATAAAAGGCTTTAAAAGCTAAACAGAGGGAACTTTTATTTGATCCTAGAAGTAATAGGGGAGCCACAGGAGTTTATTGAGCAAAGGAGTGAAATGATTAGACTTATACTTTTGCTTTTTTTTCTTTTTTTGGAGGGGGGAAGGCAGAGCAATTGGGGTTAAGTGACTTGCCTAAGGTCACATGGCTAGTCAGACCTATATTTTTGGAAAATTGCTGTTAGCTGTGTGGTAGTCTTATTGAAGTGATCAGAGACTTGAAAGGAAGCCAGTTAAGAGTTATTGTAAAAGTCTAGGTGAAAGGTAATGAGGGACTGACCTAGAGTGATAGCCTTATGAATAAAGAAAAGAACATTACTGTCTGTACAAGTATCTTATAAAAATAACAGTGCTTTAAATTAGGAGACCATTTTACACACACTGGTGCCTCACAACGCTGTGGTATGCAGAATGAACATGGAGTTGGAAAGACACAGTCTCAAATCCTAATTCATTTAAGTAACTTACCTTCCATGGGCCTCAGTTTCTTCATCTATAAATGATGGAGTTTGATTTGCTCTCTCAGGTGGCTTTCTGTGACCATACCCCCTGATGTTGTGAGAAAAGGTCCTACCTGTATCATAATCTCTATTTTATAAACTGAGACTTGGAGACAGCAAGGGGCTTGTCTATAGGCCTTCAGCCTTCTGAAATATTACGTATATGTAATTTAGCAAGTGTCAGAGACAGAATTTGATCCCATCTTCTTGATTCTCATGTTCAGCACTCCATTCATTGCCTCAAGCTGCTATACAAAAGGCAAATAGATTCATCTTGGTTGGCCTCAGGAGGTGAAACTAGGCATAATGAATGGAAATTTTAGAAAGTAAAAGAATTATCTTCCTAGTATCTTCAGTCCACCAGAAGGGGAATCTTAGGAGGCAATGGGTTTCCCATAATCTTAGTCTTTATGCAGAGGTATTATATTGCAAAGGGCATTTCTGTGTAGTTCTGGTGGATCTTTTTGGTGTCTTTCCTCTGTAAGATTCTGTGATTTTCTTTTCTTCAATGGTTAACTGCCTTTCTAGTTGTGTTCTATGGCACACAGCCTGCCCCTTTACTTCCCCTCCCCCTTTAGCCTTACTCCCTCCAGTGACTCTGGTCCACAAACCACAGGGCTTGGGGCAAATTTTCTGATTTTTTTTTTTATACTTTAGTGATAGTTTTTGGGTACAGGAGATAAAAAGGAATAATAACAACTCACATTTCGATCATACTTTACAATTCCCAAAGAATTTTAAAACAACAACTCTGTAAGTAAAATAGTATCTAATATTTACACAAAGAAACCAACACTCATCAAAGTGAAACAGGTCACCTGATATTACACAGAGAGTTGTTACATATCTATTGCCTGTATGTTCTTCTCAGTACCCAGTGGCAACTACTTGTACAGACTGTATTCCAGAGGAATTAGCCACAAAAGAAGAGCCCTAAATTCTTGGGTAGTATAGAAGATATTACAACCAAGGCAGAATGCTAACATTTTGGCTCAGGCACATAGAGCATGAATCAGTCCCGCACTATGTTAGTCACATAATCAGAGAGAGGGAAGGGAACTTAGGACATGGACTGTTAAAACTGGAAAGTAGTACCATGTCCAACTTCCTCAATTTAAAGAAATGGAAATTGAAACCTATTGAGGGGCTGTGACTTGCCTGAGGTCACATGTCAAAGCAATGATAAAAACGAGACTAAAAGAATTTCCTCTTTGTAGCAGCTGAGTGGGATAGGAGGTAGTTTATAGGAATAGAGATTAAGAGAGAGAAGAGAGAAGGAGGGAAAAGAGAGAGAGAAAGAGGAGGAGAAAAGAGATGATATAGAGAAGAAATAAGAAAGAGGGGGAAGAAAGTGAGGCAGACGATAGAGGAGGAGGAAGAGAACAAGGGGAAGGAAGATGACATTTTGGTAGTACTTGCAAGTTTACAAAGGTAGGTCAGCAACCTTGATAAACTGGACTATCCTCAACAATGCACAGCTAAAGACAACTCTACAAGCCTCAGGATGGAAGGAGATATCTAAACTCAGAGAAAGATATAGAAAGACTACAGTTTAAATGGAGACTGAAGCAAAACACGCTAGCATTCTCTTTCATGTCTGGTTTTGCTTTTTTTTCCCAGTGATCACTCATTGGTTACAGCCCTTCTATATGACCAAACTATTGTACAATGTGAAAGTATCTGCAGATCCTATACATGATCGCACGCCACCATGGGGGTGGAGGGGAAGGGAGGGAAGAAAATCTGAAACTCAAGTGAATGTGGAACCGAATCTTGTAAATTAAAAGTAAATAAACAAGTCATTGAAAAAACAACAACAACAAAGGAAGGTCAGCCCTTACACTGAAGCCCCGAAGGAAGTAATCAGTTATTAGGAGCTCCTCATTCCTAATACTCTAGGGATCAACAGTGTAGAAACTCTAAATGGGAGGAGATGTTAATGCCTTCCTTGCAACAGGTCTGTTGTGAACTTTCAGGAGCAGCAGAAAATGATACTGTTCCTTCCAGGATTATATTCTTTTAGAGTTGGCATTGAACCTACTTAGGTGGTGTGATTTTTAGGGGCTGTAAGAAGACTTGTCTGGTAAACACACAAACACCCAAAACTCCTTTTCTATCTGGCTGATAGTACAGACATTTCATCATAGAAGGCGATAATCTTTAGATAATCTTTCCTTTGGATTAAATTTCCTCTTATTAGAATCAATGGGAGTGTGTATATAAAACTCTGGTAAATTGTTAATCATTTACAGTTGAGTGTGAATCAGTTTATAAACTCCTTTTTTTGAGAACATATTTTGAGAGGGAGGAGAAAATGAGGATCTGATTTCCTAGAGATGGGACAAAGTGAGACTGGGAGCACAGAAGACAAACTTGGGTGACTTCCCAATTTTGCCATGACCCTGAAGGTCTGTCTCCCTGTCTGGTTTTAGAGAGGTGACATACATCCTCCCATCTGCCACTCTCATGATGGTGAGTTTAGTCCACATCTACGAAGGAAAAGAGAATTATGCCTTAATATTTGGCATTGTAGATTTAACAATGACTCCTTGGGCTGGCATTTCTTTGCTCTCTGTCCTCCTCCTAACAGAAACCATATTGTCATAATCAATTCATCTCATTCCTGAAAAGAACAGAAATGGGAACTGAGAAAGAACATACACTAGCCTCGGGGCTTAGACTGGGGGTGGAGTTAAGGCTTGTAGGACAGTGTGGTTCAGTGCTTAGTTACCGACCCAGGGCTTTGCTTTAGCTTTTCCACTGACATTCAAGCTTTGAGTCAATCAGTAGGTTTCTCTCTAAGTCAGTTTTCCTTGCTATAAAATAAATCCAATGACTGGTATCTCTTTAACCTCTGTCTCACAGAGATATGGGTTTATATCTCAATGGCCTTAGCTTCCTTCTAGAAACACTCTATTAAAAAAAAGTTTGCATGTATATGCATGTATATGATGTATGAACACGTGTATGCATATGTAATAGATATTTCTGCATATGTGTGTATGCACATAAGTATATATCGTGCAAATTCATATGTCATACACATATTCCTATATGGCATACATGTGTCCATCTTTATGGGTTTGGAAGAGTGTAAAGCCATGCATGAGCAGCTTTCCAGAGGACTGCTGCTGTGAACAGCTTCCAAGGTTCTAATTACATAGAATGGCGAACTCTCTATTTATTCAGTAACAAAACAGAGCAAAACATCAACAGAAAATCAAAATACAGCATTCACCACATCACAACTCAACAACTTATCACTAAAATGACCACATAATTTTCACCAAAGTGGTCACATAGTTTTCAACAAAGTACAATCATTTAGTAACTCAATCACTCAATCACCCTTAAGGAAGCTTGCCTCTTTAAGGGACAAAAAGTACAAAAGTCAAAGTCCTCCACCCATGGGGTGCAACAATTTCATCAGTTACTACTTAGTACCCTCTTAAGGGGTAGTGGCAAGTACAAAAGCCATCCACCCCTAGGTCCCAGGTACATTACAATTTCATCAGTCATTACTCAGTACCCTATTTCATCAGTCGCTACTCAGACAATTTTATCAGTCACTACTCAGTATCCACAGAGAAGTCATTTCACCTGGACTTGGGGCAGGCTTTCAGCTTCCACAGCTCCTCTTCCATTGTCCCAGCTCCCGCCTGAATCTAACCAACTGCCACAGGAGTTCTAAGGCAGACAGCTCCCAGTTTCTGGTCTAGCTCTCTTTGAGGTTCCTGCTCCATATTGAAACTCACAAGGTCCAGTCCACCTCAGGTCCTACACAGTTTCTGTTCCTGGGAAGAGAAAACTTAACAGAGCCACAGACAGACAAAGTACTGACACCACAGTCATGCTTCCTTTGGCAGATCCGGTTAGCAGCTCTGGCTGGTCCTCAGAAGTCTTGGCAGCTCTGGCTGGCCCTCAGAAGTCCTAGGAAACTCCATTCTCAAAATCAAAATCACTTTATCCAGCCTCCAAGGAATGGCTTGTTCCAAGGAATTTTGTCTCAGTTCTCAATTCTCATTTTTCTTCTCAGTTCTTCTTAGTTCAGTCTCCAGTCCAGCAGTGGAAGCCCAGCCTCCAGATGCTCACTGAGAGAAATTCTCTCTCTCTCCAGCAGCAGCTGCTCTGCCTCCACAAAGCTTATCCCAAGAAGTTCTGTCTGTCCAGCTTGTGCTCTTCCTTAAATACGGTATTGCTCCTCCCTGTTTAGCCCCTTCCTGTTATGTCAGCAACAGGGGTTCCCTGTTCAGCCCCTTGCTGCTATGTTAGCAGCATGGGATCATACTTTTTGTTTCTTTAACAAAGGCTAAATTTGAAACTAGGTGCTAAGTACCTCTCAGCTTTCCAATACAAAGGGATCTTCAAATTTCCTTACTATTACAAAGAGTTATATCTGTGAGTACTTACTTGTGCATGTATGTATGTGTAAGCATACGTATATTTATGTGCAGTTGTGGTAGAGAGTCTAGTGGTATATGCATATTGGAGCAACTAGATATTAAAGTGTATGCATGTGTGTGTCATTGTAATAATATATATTGACTACCTGAACAAACTAAATAACTCCCAGATCTATATAGCCATAATTTCCAACTGCCTATTAGACACTTAAGACTTCATGTCCATAGTCATCTTAAACACATGTCTAAAATAGATTTCATTATCTTCCCCCTCAAACTTAGCCCTCCATGCTTCCTATTATAACTGAAAGTACCACCATCCATCTAGTCACCAGGTTCACAATCCTTGACTCCTCTCTTTTCTTCTCTATACATATCCAATCCATTGTCCAATCTTGTTATTCTACAATTACAAAGCCAAATGGCCTAGTTCTCATCACCTCTGTGGGGAGAATTTTTAAATATCACATCATTAAATTCTAGCTTTGCATGGAGAGAAATCAGACTTGTATTGCTTAGAGACCACACTAGTTTAATGGTTACCACCCAACTTGCAAGTCATACTGACACCAGAAAACTTCTAGGGGAATCAGAAGAATTTCTGATTTTCTGAAATAAAAATCTGAATTAATATATATGCCTTACTTGGAAACTCATTATATACTGGCCAATCAGACAACTGTTTCCTTGTTTCTTTGTTTGAATCCTATATAATGTGTAACTATTAGAGGTTCAGGGAAATGGACCACCAAATTTTGGCTCTCTCTTCTGCCTGATGACTTAATAAACTTCTTTCTAATTTTTTTTAAATTCTGGGTTGTGTTCCAGACCAATAATTTGGTGTCAGAAATGGGATCCCCTATGGTCAACTGGAGAAGTCTGAAAGCTCACTTGGACCACGGATGCTGAGTAAGTCTCCATGATCACAGGATAAAAGAAGGCAGGACTTACCTATATGGGATTAATAGTCATGACAAAAGTTGGGTGAGTACCCTGTGGTTTGAGTGGAACACAGTCAAGTTGCCTGTGACCCCAAACTAGCTCTTAGGACTATAGGTATCCAGAAAGTTAGGAGATTGTGTGATACCTTGACCTGGGGAATTAATCACTGTACAGTTATAACTATTCTAGTCATCCTTATTAGAAAATAAGTAGTCCTCTTAGACTGATCTCAGACTGGCTCCAGAGGCAGCACTACTATCAGTTAAATTTTGCTAGTCCTTCTGCAGCTCTCTCTCTCTCTCTCTCTCTCTCTGTCTCTTTCCCTCCCTCCCTCTCCCTCCTTCTTCCTCCATCCCACTTGCTTTCCTTTTATTTCTCTTCCTATACTTCCCTCAACCCTCCAATGACTATTAGAAATAATCCAGATATCTGCTCTGTGACTATATTCTGGTGGAATCTGCCCTGATATCCTGGTGAGTATGGCATTGTGATTCAGGACTCAAATGCAAAGGCTTCCATAAGAACCACATGACCTGCTGGGAGGAAATCCTTTATAAGGTATTCATGTTGTCAGTCCTATACTCATTCACTTAGAATGACTTCAAGTTAATAAGGGAAGCTCAAACTTGTATTAGTCAAATAAACTGTTGACTAGGGTTGGGTATTCACAGACTGAGCACTTATATTCCAACAGTAGGGAACCCCTTTTCTCCTTCTCTACTTTCCCTGAGAGCTTCTCAGCAGAACCTTTGTCTTGTGTTGTGTAAAGTATTGTTCATAGATTCTTTTCTTTCACAATGGGTCAACCTAACTCTAACAGCTCCTCAGGGATACCCATGGATAAGATATTAAAGCTTTATGGGCTGCATGCTGTATCTTTCACAGTGGCTTTTTTATACCAGGGCTGATCCTGTTTTATATCTCTCTGAGGAAGTCTACTTTGACCTACAGAAATTAGTCTATTTGAGAGGAACAGTTGAGATCAAACATTCTACCAGATGGACATCTATTTCCTCTAGTATGAGATGGCAACTAAAAAAAAATTCAGTCTATTGTTTGTAGATATGAGGAAAATGAGTGGAGGCTGAAAAATGGAATAACTACCTTTAAAACTCAATTGAAGGATAGAAAGCACTGTTATCAGTTGCCACTTCAGGCTCTGGGACACCCGCTTCAAGGACCCCAGGCTCTTGCCCTCTTTCTCCCATACTCTTTTAGGATCCTCTCCAATTCCCTGAGGACCTTCTGGATCTGGATCAGGACTGGGGATAACTTCCATCCATGATAACTCCTTGACCTCTCCAAAAATGGAAAGCTGGTAAACTATCAGACATAAGGGGAACACCAAGTAGCCCCCATAAAGGTACAGGTCAGGTGAAAGAAGTTCAAAGGAGTAAGGAGAGAGGATGTATAGAGACTCTTTCCATTACTGCTATATCTTTAAGAGAGTTCTCACAAAAGAGTGACCCACATCAATTAATTTATGTACCCGAGTCACATATAAAATTACATCATTAGAAGTCAAATTTCCCCAAAATTCAAGATAAATCTATGGAATTAATTGAAAAGCTAGAATCTATCTTTGAAGCTCACTATCACTCTTGAGTGAACACCAACCAGCTTCTAGTCTTATCACTTGGAAAGGATCTATGGAGTTGAATACAAGATAAGTCAGGATAGTCCAAAGAAATTCCCCAAGACCCTAATTGAGTCATGGGACCTCAGATTAAATTGATCAAGGTTCTCAGAGAAGTGTTCCCCCAGAAAGTAAATTGGAGTGAAATAAATAGCTGCATCTAACAGAAGGATGAACACCTTTAGGATTATTTCCCTTAACATCGCAGTGGTCTGAGGGAAGCTGGGGAAGACACATTTCACTAATGGCCTCTAATGGACTCAGGGAGAATGGTGAGGACTTGGAATTCAAACTCTAGCTTTGTCATTTCCTTGTTGTGGGGCCTAGGACAAAGCATTTAAGGGAGGGAAAATGAGGGGAGTTAACATTTTTACTATTAACCTCATAGGATTGTTGCAAAATAAAGGTTGTTGTAGAAACTCCCAAGCTCTATGGAAATGTGAGCTCTGTGACCATGTCAGTCAGCAAGCATTGATTAAGTACTTACTATGTAACAGGCACTGTGATTATATTTTATTCATATCTGTATCCCTCATAGTGACTAATATTTAGTCTTTACAGTAAGTGCTCAGTAAATGTTTGTTGAATGAATAACTGTGTTTACATGTTACATCAGCTAAAATGGAGTCAGAAGGAACTGAATTCAAATCCTCTCTCAAACACTTCTATAGCTGTGTGACCCAGGATAAGTCACTTTAACCTTATCAACTTCAGTTTCCTCATCTGTAAAATGAGGAAAATAATAGTACCTACTACACACTGTTGTTGTAAGGAACAAATTGTAAAATACATGTAAAATCTTATCGTAAACATCAATACAATTGTTTATTAGTAGTATATCTATATCTATATTTATATCTATATCTATGTATGTATGTATGTATCTATCTATCTATCTATCTATGCAGATACACAGTGTCCCAAAAGTCTTAACATAGTTTAAAGTTCATTTAAGCTTAAAAGTACACTAATCTTTTTTGTCTACTCTATATTTATACATTCAAAATATATAGAAACACATGTCATAATCTGTGGGTTATGGCCACAAACATTTCACACCTGGTATGATATGATTCAGAGTCAAAGGAAAAATTCCTGTGTATTCAGGCTTGGTGGAGTGGAGTGGGTAGAGAAAGTTTTCAGTTAAGCTGGATGTAAGCTCTAATATCACTCCAAACCTTTGCTATACATCCAATAAAGTGGGAGTGGGGGGGGGGGGAGGAGGAAGGAAAGAGGGACCTCCCAAAGCAGCCCATTCTACTTATTTTGTTTGAGACTGGGTCTTCTCATTTCACTTCAGTTGGAAGTGAAGCAACCACTCATAGCTCAAGCTGTCTCTATTAATTGGCAGAGGACATTTGACCTGTTCTGTTTCTAGCCTGGGCTACTGTGATTTCACCACATAATCATCATAGATTTTATGCCAAATTTTTTTGCAAAAAAGTGGGGTGAGACCATTATGTGAAGCTTTAAAAAATTGTGCTAGTATTACTTAATAATCATTTATTACTAAATTGTCTTTGGTGCAAAATTAGGATGTATGGACTACTCATGAATACGTGTTAAAATTGGGAAGATACAAGTCTTGTCATATCACATGACTTACTCATGGCAGCTTTGCCTACCCACCCTCCCTCTCCCCAACAGCCCTTCATTGGGTTGAGTGACAATACCATCAATATTGCAGTGCTCTAAACAAACCACACAAATGGGCTTTTGGAAATTATACTGACAATGAACATAAACTGAGAATTCTAGGCTCACAGCTCACAATGTAGGAGAGAAATACATACGTATCCATATGTCACTGGTGAATACATTGCTAGTCTGTTTACCTTTTAAGCAGCAGGATGAACAGAATTATACCATGTGACAATTACACAATGAAAACTTAAACCAATTTTTGGACTAAAAAAAAAAACCAGGTGCAACGAGTATGTGGTAATGACAATTATGCTTTGAAATATGGTACATCTGATTGTAGGCAGTCTATGACTTCTATCCCAGGGTGAGTCCCTGCTGGATTTAGTACAGGCATAGGATCAGAGTAGCTCACTGTAGCTCACAGATTAGCTCAGAATGTTCAAGCTCAAGGGATCTACCACCTCAGCCTCCTTGGTAGCAGGGATTCCAGATGTGTGCTACCATGTCTGGTTTCATTTTGGAATAGCTCTAATTAGAACTAGAAAGTTTTTCTTTATATCAAGCCTAAATTTTACTCATTATAATTTCAATGCAGTGTTCCTGGTTCTTCCCTCTGGAGCCAAATAGAATAAGTATAATCCCACTTACACTTGATTCCTTTCAAGTATTTGAAAACAGATATTATGTCCTCCACAAGTCTTCCCCAGGTGAAACATTTTCATTTCCTTTAATTGGTCCTCCATATAGTCTAGACTCAAAACCCTTTATCAGCTTGGTTACCCTCCTCTGGACACTAGCCAGTTTAGTCCTTCTGCAGATTTGGTCTTATGAGGGCAGAGTATAGTGGTATCATCACCTCTTTATTTCTGGAAATTCATCTGATGCAGCATATTAGCTTTCTTCGGCTGGCACATCACCTTGATGCATATTGATCTTGCAGTCCACTTAAACCCCTAGGTTTTTTTCAGAAGAGACCATCTTATAGTTCTAAAGTCAATTTCTGAATTTAGGTGTAAGATTTTCCATTTATCCCTATTGAATTTCTTTTTATTACATTCAATCCAGTATTTATGCCTGTCAAGGTCTTTATGGAACAAGACTCTGTTTCAGTGTGCTAGCTATCTCTCCTAGCTTTGTGATACATATGGATATGCTATGTACGCAATCTATACCTTTATTCATACAACTGATAAAA
>CM053581.1:264076642-264103833 GCA_028627135.1 Pseudochirops cupreus | reverse complement strand
TACTGCTGACTCTCTTTTCATGATTTTCCTGCAACATTCTTATTTCTCTTTCCAATTTTTCTTCCACTTCTCTTATTTGGTTTTGAAAATCCTTCTTCAGCTCATCTCTGGCTTTAAGGCATTCTTCATGCTTATTGGAGGCCCCTGGTGGGGGCGCTCTGGCTGTGCTCTCCTCCTTCCTCTCTCTCCCATGATGTTTCTTTTCCCCAAAGAAGGAATCTAGGGTTTGGGTGCTGTTCTTACTTTGCTTCTTATGCTTATTGTTATTCATGGTTGTTCAGTCCGTGATTTTTTTTTAAAATCTCTGTGGGGCTCTGCTTCCAGAAGGGAAAGCTCTGTCCCAAATCGCTGGGGTCCTCCTGGCTGCCATAGCTCTCAGGAAGGTGCTGGGACCCCTCCTACTTACTTCCAGCTTACGGGATAATGAAGACTCCAAGACCGAGGCCCAAGACAGCAATCCAGATACAGGCTGCTCAACGTGAGAGCACCTCAGAACAATTGCTTAGTCCCCCTGCTGTCTGCAGGCCGCGGGAGGGAAGCTGCAACATGGAGGTGGGTGCAAAACCTCTGCCTTTCCCTTTTCCACTCTGGACGCCTTTCGGCCAGACTCCTTTACTCTCCTAATTTTGCAAGTCCCACTGACCTAGTTCTGAATGCTGCTTGCAGCTGCTGCTAATCTGCTCACCAGAGAGGCTCCTCTGCTCCTCCTGTCCAGCTGCCCCCAGGGCACAGCCACGGCTTCAGGCCAGGCTGGTTTTGGCTGGTTTCGGTTCACAGTGCTGATATGGCTCCTCATAGGCAAGCTGACTTTAGTGGGAAGTATCTCTGTGTGCGTTTCAGAGTTCTAGGATTGGTTTAGAGTCCTATTTTATGGGTATTTCAGGGTGGCTATGTGACAGCTGTGATATGTTGCTGCTGCTACGCCGCCATCTTGGCTCTAACCCTGACATTGAACCATTAATGATTCCTCTTGGATATTAGCCATGTAATCAATTCTGAATTCATGCAAATATACTATTGCCAAGTGCACAGCTTGCTATCATTTTCATAATAGCATAAGACACTTTATCAAATGCTTTGCTTAAATCTAAGCAAATTATACCTACAACATATCCCTGATCTACCAGCTTAGTAACTCTTATCAGCAAAGAAAATAAAGTTAATTTGGTATGTTCTATTCTTGATGAAGTCATACTGGTTCTTTGTGGTTATTGCTTCCTTGTCTGGTTGTTGACTAACCATCTCTTTAATAATTAGTCCATTCTCTATGTTTTTATTGGAATTGAAATCAAGATCACTGGCCTACAGCTTGAAAACTTTATTTTCCTCCTTTTCTGGAAACTTTGTGTAATCTTCTCCAAGCTAGTGATAGCTGTCATGGTCTCTGAAGTCTTTCAGTTCTGCTGCCTGTGGCTTGGCAATGATTGCATCATCCAGTTCTTTCAAGACCTGAGTGAGAGTAGGAGAGGACTTCTCTGATGAAATAACCTAAATTCATCAAGGGAAGCTAAGTTCTTTAAGTCTATCTCCTAACTTAGCCTGGGTGTCAACTCCCTATTGGCCATTTTTGTCCCGAAATTTCCATTGCAGAGATCATTCTATTAGGCAGAGAAAATAGAAGCAAAGTAAGATGTGAGTAGCTCAGGCTTCTCTTTCGTGTCAGTTATCATTCCATCTGCCCTGAGCAGTGGCCTGCTCTTTATTTGATCCTCCTCTTTTCTCCAGTACAGGAAAAAGAAGAAAAAAAACCTCAAAACAACAGCAGCAAAAAAAACAAATACACACAAACCCCACCTTGGTTTTCCTTGACAGCCTTGGCTTATTCTGAGCCTCAGCATTCCTAATCCTAGTCTCACAGGGCCAAGTCATGCTTTTGCATTTATCCTCTGTTAGCTTCCTTTGATTATGTCTCCTATACATTAAAAATCTAAATTAGTTAATGTGTTTTCTGTACATCCACATTGGTTTCTTCAGATACTGCATTTCTTTCCTCATCATCATATTAATTTTTCTTTATCTCTTCAGAATTTTACTCTTGAGTGTTTCCTAACCCTCCTAGAATAACTTTCTTGCCACAACCTGAATCCATTTGGTCCTATCTATCCTTCTTATGAACCCCTTAAAATCGGTTTTCCTGAAATCTAGGGTATATGTCAGACTATGGCCAGCTTTCCTCTTCATCACAAAATCCAAGATGAGTTTAATTCTAAAATTAAATCCCAATTTAGTTCCTAATAGAAGATGGGAAGCTCCAAGCTTTCCATCAATTTTCCCCTGCCCTCTTTCCCCTGCTAGCAACCAATCTCTTTTTGTGTGAATCAGATCCAAGATAGAAGTAAGATAGTATCATGGAAAGAGAACAGAACATGCAGTTAAGAAACCTAGGTTTGAATCCTGCCTGCAACATGTCCTACCTGTGTGACCTTGAGCAAATCATGTTAAGCTTCTGGAACCTTTATTCATTTATACAAAAGAAGAATAATGTGCATCTACCTACCCTCATAGGGTTATTGTGAGAAAAGTTCTTTGGAAATGATAGAAAAGTGAATCACCACCACTATATGACATATTCCTTATTTTTATGAAGTTACCATATTCTTAAAATGATCCTAAGTACTTGTTTGCTCTAATATTCTACAGTATATGTTCTACAATACAATCTAGTTATGGAGATGAGAGGAAATGCTCATATAAGGAACAAAATAAGATAGTGCAGCATCACTGTATGCTGATATATGAAAGCACTAAATTGTGTAGAAATAATTATTGTTGTTCAGTCATATTTCAGTTATGCTCTACTCTGTGTGACCCCATTTGGAGTTTTCTTGGCAAAGATAGTGAAGTGGTTTGTCACTTACTTCTCCAGCTCATTTTACAGAAAAGGAAATGAGGCAAATAGTTAAGTGACTTGTCTAGGGTCATATAGCTAGTAAGTGTTTGAGGCCAGATTTGACCTCAGGAAGTTGAGTCTTCCTGACTCCAGACCCAGCACTCTATCCACTGCACCACCTAGCTCACCTGTAAAAATAATTAGGGACTCATTTTATTAAATGGCATTTACTTTGTTGGCCAAACAACAAATATTAAACAACAAAAAGAGGGAGATAAATGTGGGTTGGCATTCTCTGGGTAGGTGGGAAGAGGTGAGACCTGAATTGGGCTTTAAAAGGATTAGTAGATTAGGGATTAGTGAAGGAATTTGGGAGAAAGTCAAAGCCTTGTACAGGTCAAGGAGCCCTTGACTGGGAGACAGAATTTAGGTTCAAATTTCAAATTTAGGTTCAAATTAGGTTCAAAATTCTACAAATTTAGACAATCTATTTCTCAGGGCCCAATGTTTCTATTTTATGAAAGGAAGAGATTGAACTAGATGATCTGCAAGGATCTTCTAGCTCTAAATCTAATAACCCTATAAATTGAACTGAATAACCAAAAAGCAGAGAAGTTAGGTGGAGGCGGAGTCGTGAAGTCAGGTGTAAGCATATCCCTCAATCTTTGGGCTCAAAATCTGGATCCAAGAATTAACTCAAAGATACCCTCAGTGGACAAGTTAGAGGGAAGTTGAAGGAAATGAAACAAAAACATTGATCTTTAATCTTTTTGGTATTCTAGACCCCTTCTCAGAATTATGGTTTTAAATGCAAAAAATAAAATACATGAGGTTAAAAAGGAAACTAATTATGTTGAAATATAGTTATAAAAATATATTTTTAAAAAATCTTAGAGTTCACAGACTAATGGTTAAGAATTTAGGAGATTATATTCTTGACTCTGAACAATGGGCAAGCCCCTGACCCCTTTTCTCATAAGTGTGCTGAGCTCTCAGCCTCTTTTAAGAAATCTGAAAAAAAAAAAGATTCCATTAGGACAGAAGAGATACATTTGTCTTAGAAAACCTTGACTCATGTGTTGGGCAGACTGGTTAGAAAACTGTGATTGCAGGGCATCTTGCACTGATAAGCAGACCCTACAGAGCCATGCCAAGGTCCCTAAGACGTAAGGTCGTGCGTAAATGCAAGATCAGAAAAACACATTTTTTACTTATTTTTTTTTTAATGAAAGAAGAGAAAAGAGAAAGAAAAAATATCCCAGGAGAGATAAGACCCAGTGGGACTTTTTGTGCCTGCATTTTGTTTATATGGTTGTTACAAAAAAAAAATGCAGGTGTCAGCTGAAAGAAGACACAATTGCTGTTTTCCTGGTTTTTTGAGGTCATTCCTTAGTAGGCTGACTTAAGACTTCGGGTCTCTGGTAAAAGCGACTGGGATGAATCACATCACAATCAGCATGAGCCATATTCTAAAAGCTCTTAAAAGCAAAAGCATTTCTTCTATTTTTTATTTAGTTACAAAAATCTACTTCTCCTTAAATTATATTGATGGGTGGATAGGGCTTGGGTTAACTCTTGAAGTGGCTCTAATGAAAGGCATAAAGTATAGAGAAGCTTTGTACCAGAGGGGAAGAGAGCCCATAGATGCTATGAGTTATTAGTCATCCATTCCCCTCAACCCCTCACATCCATATACAACCCAAACTATAAAGCAGTTATCAGAATAGGTCCTGGTGCTAGTAATCTATGGAATAGGCATGTCTAGGAAAACAACCCCTGAGGGTCTGGAGTATGGACTATCCAGAGAAGAGACTATAGATAGAATTAGTTTTGTTATTTAAGGGTCTGAGTTGATGCTGAGAACGATGCTGTCAGAAGCTGAGGGAGGACGTAGTATGCTATAAGAATGTCATATATTTATGTAGGAGTCCATGAACAGTCCAAGGATGGGTTGGATACCAGTCCTTGGAAGTTTTGTACATATCTCTAGGTATAGATCCCCTTAAGGAAAACAATGATTTAGGGAGTATGGGAAGAGTGACTGTGTACCTAGACAGTGAAAACAAATGTGTATTGGTCCTGCTATGTCTTCATATGGAGAGATGTTTGAGGATCATGATAAGTCCTGACAGGAACAGTATCTGAATGGATCCATTTCTGAAGCCCCAGAAATTTCTATACTGAAACAGAATGCCTGAGGTAGAGCGGGGTATGGCAAAGAGCAGGCTCAGAGCTTGGAGAATGAGATCAGTGTAACTGACAGTAGTTCCATAATACACTCTATCTTCACTTACATAATACTTCAAGATTTGCAGATCACTTCCTATGCATTATTTAATCTGATCTTCAGAACAAACCCAAGAGATAAGTACTACAGGTAATTCTTATCCCCATTTCATAGATGAGGAAACTGAAGCTCTGAAAAGTTAGGTGATTTGCCCGTGATCACATAGATAGGGGAAGTGGGTTTCAAAACCAGGTCACTTTGGAAATTAAGTCTAGCAGTTTTTCTACCACATTATGGTTGCCTTGTAGTATCCAATATCTTGAGACAAAGAACCCCTGACTTTTACTCTATTACTCACTGGAAATATGATGATAGACAAGTAACTTCTGTGAACTTTACTTTCCTCCCCTATAAGAAAGTGAGACTAGATTGTCTCTAAGATTCTTTCCTGCTCTAATGTTCAATATTCTATATTTTATTATGCATTCTAATGCCCCTTCCACCATTGACCTTATATATTCTGTAATCTATTCTAGCTCTAAAAATCTGGTTTAAAATCCCATTTGTCTAAGGTCCCTTCCACATGTAGACTCCTGTTTTTCCAAGTTGTGGCCTTCAATTGACCATTGAGTTTTTAGACTGGCCCCGTAGAAACTCAGTAACACTGAAGACCATTAATGCAGTTGACCCTTTTGTAGAATACCTCAACTACAGCTATTAACCAATGTACATTATTTTGAAAATGTTGTAATTGTTTGTTTGTATTGAGTTGGGGGGACGGTTACTCACAAACACTTCTTTTGTTCCTGAGAATTGTGGAGGAAAAAAAAGTGTTACATTCACACTTAGTGATATTTTTAAAATGTTATAACTAAATACAGACCCTATTTACCAATGGCATATTTTATGCCCACCTTTGTTTCCCACCAAAATGAAGTGAACTAAGGCCCACAGAAGGAAGGAAAAGCGACTTGCTGAAGGATATCCTGAATAATACTAAAAGTCTAGATGATTACAAAGAGGTAAACTGCCCCCTCTCTATGAAAGGAAGTTTGCTTGACTGATTATGGTTTTTACAAACTTGCCCTTTATATTTTCTTCCAGTGAAAATAAAAACTTGCTCTATATTTGCCGTTGTTTTTTTTTTAACTTTAGTTCTTATATGGGAGCTAAAGATTCTTTTTTCTTTCGTTGAGTTGATCCAGATAAGCCAAATTCTGATGTTCCTAGGGAAAATACCAGTCGATGGTGTGGAAAATATTTGATGAATTTTGATGTTCACACAAAAAATTCTAGATTGGGGTGTGTGTATGTAAAGCACAACTCTGAGAATTACTTAATGAGAAGTTTCAAAAATTAAACCTGATCTGTTTGAGTCCAGAGTCCAGAGGTTATAAGTATATGATCATAAAACACAGAAGATCAGAGTTGAAAGAGACAATAAAGATAATCTATTTCTCATTTTACAGATATGGAAACTGAGGCCCACAGATGTTTAATGATTTGTTCCAAGTCACACAAGTGGTAAAAAAAAATAGTACTCAGTTTTGAACATAGGCATCTAGCTTAGAAGTCAGTACTAATTCATCTAAGCCTTTATTTATCACCTTCAGGTGACACTTAATGTTAATATTATACCAGGTAACAATTTTTTTCCTTAGTATTCCACTTCTAACAGAATTCTAGTTGCAAGTATAGCATCCCACCCCAGTGATATTATGGAGATTTGGTAATGTTGGGGGAAATTTTTACATATACCCATTTTTCCAGGGTTCCTTAAATTTCCAGGAGCTTTTAACCTGGAAAGGAATTTCCTGTAGGAGCAAGAAGCCACATGACCAAGACTGAAGAGAAAGAGGACCCTGTACTTCTCCTAAGTTAATAGAGAACATGATAGCTGTGAGGAAGGAAGCAACTGGGTGCTGCTTTTGTGACAGAAAGCAGCAAAAGTAAGCAGAGATGAGATTTGTGGGACAATGGAGAATACAAGAAGGTGGGGGAGAAATGTGATTAAATAGGCCAGAAGAGCAGATTAGGTGAAACTGCTCCTACTAGAAGCCACTACTCTGATTCTATTAGAATCTAGTCTTCAGACCGCTTTTCCATGCCCTCTTCTCTAAACCACTACCTCGAGAAAACCTCGGGACTGCTCTTCAAACTAGTAGTAGGCCATTGTGGCTGTAGCTTGGGATGTATGTGAATCTCAACCTTCCTCCCCACTCCCAGTTTTTCCTCTTACCAATCAGTGGTGAAACAGAACCTGCAATGGTACAATAGCCTATAAGTTTGAAGAGTCTATTCCTTTAACTATTCAATTGTATATGTAAAATTTCTGTTATACTGTATAGTAATTTACAGTGGTTTGTGTCCAACCCAAGAGTGTATAGTTTGAAATCAAGAGAGAGGAAGTTAATCTACAGGAGAAAAAGAGATTTTCCTTGGTACAGACTGAGATGCATATGTGGGTGGGTAGAGAGAGAATTTCTACAGTATTTGTAATTTCTGAGATATCCATGTCCTAGTCTGCCTGTAAACCTGGAAAGAGACTTAAAAAGAAATAGAGCCAATAGCAGTGAAATGTAGACATTAATATATTCTTTTAGCTACTGTCATATCCCATACACAGAACTCCATCTACCCTTATTTGGCTATACAAGTAACATTAAAATTACATCCTTAATTTAATTTAGCTATGATTTTAGAATGAGTAGAAACCTCATAGATCTTCCAGTCTGAAAAGAGGAATGTGAGATTAAGTGAGATTAATTAGACAATTTTTAAGGTCACATAGGTAGTAAGTATCAAAGAGGAAATTGAATCCAACAGTAATGTCATGGTGTGCTGGGGTTTCTCTGCTTAGGATAATATCTTCCTCCCCCACTCCCACCCCCATGGGAGGTTCCATTGCCCTGGGTATAGTTTGTAGTGCTTGCCCTGGGTATAGGAGTTCTTAATTATGACTCTGGGACTAGAGGCTTACCAAAGATACTTTTGGTTCTAAATTTTATCCTATGATCTACAAATACTTTGATGTACTCCCCATGAGGATACAACAATGAATAAGACCATGTCCCTGCCCTCATAAACTTTACAACTTAATTGAGTGATACTGCGTTTAAGACAGAAAAACAAAAACTGAAACACAAAGCAGATGATGATGCATGTATTAGAAATACATGAATAATGTGACACGGGAACTTGGGAAGAAAGAAGTGATTCTGGCTCATGTGAATTAGAGGTGATCAAGAAGAGGTGTCATAGAAGATGAGTCTTGAAGGGCAGAAATGGGGAGAGAAAGGAATTCTAGGTGAACGGAATTACAGAAACAAAGACACAGAGGGAGAAAATGGGGAACCTTGCTGCCAGTCTTTCTCTCTCTCCCCTCCCCCATGTCTGTCTGGCTCTGGCTCAGCCTATCTATGTGTGTCTCTGCCTCTCTCTGCCTCTTCTCAATAACTCAAGCCAATCCATGACTTGCCACTGACCCTGTTAAAAGGAAGAGAAAGCAGCAAAAGACCTGGGAGATAAGCTGACTTAGGCACCAGAGGGGAAGCCAGCTATCCAGACAGAAATCTCCAGGGAAGCCCAATATCCTAAAAGAAGCACATTTGGCTGGGAGCTTTATTAAGACAAGCAATGTAGGAAGCTACTCTTATTCAGATTCAGTCAAAGATGTTGTCAGAAAGGGCAAAAAGTCTTGGTCTGAAGAGCTCTGTTATAGCTAAAAACAGAATGGCGTTGTAATGACATGCCCCAGCTAGAGAAAGTTGCTGGGCTCATGTGCCAGAAGACTTGAGTTCAAGTACTGCTTCTGAAACCAAATGTTAATGTGACCCTGAGCAAATCGCAAGAGTTCAATGTTATCAGCAACTCTCTAAGACTAAAGGAAAGGTTCCAGCTTCCATTGGTAGAGTGAATTTCCTCATTTGGGAGTTCTTTATATCAGTGGAATTGCAGGTTTAGGCCCAATGCTTATCCCGGGTTCTCCACTCCACTGGACAACTCTTTTAGCAACATTGGATCTCAGATACCAATTTGTGAAGAAAGTATAAGACTTCTTTGATCTGAGTATTTCCTGGTGCTAGTATGGTGGTATACCTAGCACTGAGCTAGCACCCCAAAATCTTCACTCAGAATGATGCCATTGATAGATGTTTATAACAAGTGCTGAGATCCCTGGAAGAAGGATAACGTTCAAATATAACATATTATTCATAATATGAGGGGGCAGGGAACTCTCCACAACTTTCTAGTGCCTTTTTTTTCTTTTCTTTCTTTTTTCCCTTTTGTTAAGGAAAAAAAAAAGATAGTTTTGTTTACTTAGTTATCAACTTAGAAGTCAACAACATCTTTCTGTTTGTTTATCTTGTAGCTTCTGGGTGTCTTGCCCTCCTTCCATCTGTGTCCCAGTTACAGTCCACAGATAAGATTAAGAAAGATCTATTTAGTGGCATTAAGTTACTACTCACTTTTGAGTGAAGGTAACCACAGGCAGACAAGTGATAAGGTTGAGAGGAGCTGAGAGAGGAAGACTGGTGGGAGTCCAGTGGGCTGGTCACCCATCAACCTATCAACAAGCCTGACAACCGTGAGAGCAGAAGAGGTTTTTTTTTTTCTTCTTTCTTAAATTTGTGAACATTTCCCAGAAAGAAATAGTAACTTCTATTGCTGGCAGTAGAGCCTGATGAAATTCCCTGAAAATATGGCCTCTCTCCCCTTCACACTGGCCTCCAAACAGGCTGATGCAAATGAGTCTTGACCCTGCAAGGGGTCTGAGGAATGGCGGCCAGGAGCTTTATAACAAACACGCAGAGAATGTTGTTTCATTCCTGGCATCCTGGGGAACTGGGAAAGGGAAATCAGGGAGTGAGTGAGGGGGAGAGAGAGAGAGAGAGAGCGTATGTGTGTGTGGGGGGGGGCGGGGTTGGTGACAGCCACAAGTTGAGAAATTTTACAAACTGACTTGTTGGCTAGTCTGCCCTAGATGCTAAGATGCAGACTTGAAGGCAGCGTGCTGTTAGTGAAGGTAACAATGATGATGCCAGACGTTTTGCAAAGCCTCACTTTGCCTGTAGCAAAAATCCAAAGGGCACGGAAGGTGAAAGGAGGACAGAGTGGGACGGATAACATGCCAGTCTTCAGTCATCATCGTCATCATCATCATCATCATCATCATCATCATCATCATCACCATTTGCCAATAATGTAATAGGATGCAAAATGGTATAATAGGAAGCCTCTGGTTTGGGAATCAGAAGACGGAGGTTTGAATCCTGACTGTGTTATTCATTTAGCACCCATTTTTCCTTGAACTAGTTACTTTCCCTCTCCGGGTCTCAGTTTACTCATCTGTAAATTTGAGGGGGTAGGGTTAGCTCATTTCAAAGGTCCTTTCCAGCTTTATATTCTATGAACCTTAGGTTCAGACAAAGGCTATAATGCTTGTCAGTGCAGAGGGTTCAAGTGTTCACTCTCTAGAATGCAGAACAAAAGAACCACAGTTTGGCATAATGATGACGTACACTGGATAAGGATAAAGCCCCAGCCCTGTGATTTCTACGTTCTAGGCCTCAGTTTCCTCACTTATATGATGATCTCTAAAAAGTCTTCCAAAGTTCAGAGTCCTGTGAGATAGCCTGAAAAGCCTCTTCCAGCTCTAACATTTGATTCTGAAGTGTGCTCATGGATGTACTTTTGGTGTATGGGGCAGTTTTTTTTTTCTTTTAAATCCCCATGGGAAGTGGAGGAATGAAGCAGAAAGAGAAATGGAAGAGGTCTGGGTTTTGTCTAACCTTGGACTTTCTACACATCATTAATGACAATCATATGCATGCCTCTAACACCTTTCCAATGATGACCTCAAAATAGCTAATAACATTATTCTGTTCTGCAGATGTAGGTGTGGAGTGGGGGAAGGGAGAAGGTCCTGGGAAGGTGAGCAATGGCCCACCCAAGATCAGCAGTGGCAAAAAGCAGAAAAAAAAAATCCAATACCTAAAAACACTCCTAAACCCATAACCAAGCTTGGGCCTAATTTAATCTTTTCTTAGATCATTAGTCAAGGAAGAAATTCAAGGAATCTCAGAAGGGGAAAGGAACCTCAGAGGGTATTTAATTCATCTTGTACCTTAAACACAGCTCAAGTGTTCATGAGATTATAGATCTAGAAGTGGCAGGCACCTTGGAGACCATTTAGCATACTTGGCCAAATCTTATGGATAAGGAACTAAGGCCCAAAGAGGTTGTAACTTTCTCAAGGATCCACAGGTAATAATAAGAATAGCTAACATTTACATATTGCTTTCAGGTTTGCAAAGCATTTTATGAATATTACCTCATTTGATCCTCACAACAACCTTCAGAGCTATGTACTATTATTACTCTCATTTTAAAGATGAGGAAACTGAGGCAGGAAAAGGACAAGTGACTTTTTCCCAGGGTCACATAGGTCTAGGAGGCAGGATTTCAACCTAAGTCTTCCTTGCTCTAGGTGTAGTATTCCACTCATTGTACTACTTAGATGTCTAAGTAAGCAATAGAACCAGGATTCTATCTCATATCCTATGCCTCAGGGTTCAGCACTGTGTTATTTCCAGTCATTTACCCTCCACTTCAAACACTTCCTGTGGTAGGACATTGATAGCCCTTAAGCTAGTCCATTCCATTTTCAGATAAAATTCATCAGAAGAAAGGTTTGGTTTTGTGTTTTTTTTCCTAATGTAATGGATCTCTCTTGCAATTTTCACTCATATTTCACGGCTGTTTCATCCATTCTGACTTCTGACATCAAATAAAACAAGTATTTCTTCCCCCTTTTCCTTAGCTAAAAGTCCTACCAATGTGGGATTATAAAGGAGGCCAAGCATTTTCCCACTATCTCTTCGATGTCCTTTTTACATGTTATTGGGTTCTATCTTTTCTTTAAGTACCTTGATACTATCCCCTTAATTTCTCAGAATCTTTTAATTGATGTCTCTTTTAAGTGGTTTCTCTCAAATATGGACCTCAACATGAAGGCCTAATGTTTCACTCTTACCCCCATAAGAACACATCTGTTTCTCAATCCCAACCTGTTCTCAGGTAGATGACATGGTAGGGAACAGTAGGATATTCTAAGTCATATCAAAAGCTTCCATATAATAGTGACTTAATGTGCTACTGTTCTCAAGGGTATTTTCATTTGTATAAAGACCTCTTCAGAAACATGCTGCCATAACCCAAAGGGATGAATATCTAATAATAGACTCAAAGGCACCATGTCAGTTCAGAGTGACAACGGAAAGAACACGAGACTAGGAGGTAGGAGCCCCAAGAGTCTAGAACCAGATTTGCTGCTAATTTGCCAGGTCATCACAGTCAAATTCCTTTGCTCTCTTGGCCTTATTTTCCCCATATGAAAAATGAGATACCAGGCCTCCATGTTACTTAAAGCCATTTCCACTCCACTCTGGCCATCTTCATCAGTTCTCTCCCACCAGAATCACCTGGACCCTGCCACTAAGTCTCTGGCCACTTGTAGGTGAGCTTATTTCCCAGACTTCCATATTGCTTTCTATTCTTTTCCACAAAGAACTCACCCCACCCCCTTTATGTATGGTCTTCTCCCATTAGAATACAAATTCCTTGAATGCAGAGAATGCCTAGCTTTCTAGTATTTGTTTCCTTAGAACCTTAGCATAGAGTTCTCATGGTGTGGTTAACCGCTTAACAAATATTTTATCAGGCATTCATTCATTCTGATTATGTTGGAGGCTCCTTCTGGCTCTGTGGTTTAATAAACTGCTTCCAGAACAACCAATGATAAATAGTGATAAAATAATTCTAAATAAAATTCTAGCAAAAAAGACTATAGTAATATATCTAAATTATATCTAAATAAATTATTCATTATACCAAGTTGGGTTTACATCTCGCATGCACAGATGGCTTAGCATTAGGGTAAAAATTAGCACAACTGAATGAATATATCAAGAAATTTGTAAGAAGCCTTTGACAAAGTATAGTGTCCACTTATGCTAAAAATCCTACTGTGTTTCTGTACAGAATGACCTTTTATTCCCTAATGTGAAAAACGAAAAGTCAGCATTATTTGCAACGAGTAAAGAGTAGAAGTTTGCCAAATAAATACAAGAATAAAGCAAAGATGCCCCCTTTCAAATATGAGAAAAAAGAAACGAAGACATAAATATCAACAAAAAGGAAACTGAGTTATCCCTGTTTGTTGTTGACACGATGGTTAACTTAGAAACTTCAGAAAATCAACAAAGAAAAGGGGATAACTAGCAGACACAGTAAAGGAGCAGGATTCAGAGTAAATTTACCAAAGTCAATAGAATTTCTATAGAGCAATAACAAAATATGAGAAAATAATAGAAATCTCATCAAAATTTTAAAAAATACATCGAATATCTACTAGTCAATCTACTAAGGAGCATTCAGGACATGTAAATAACGGTTTGCAAAACAGTCTTTTTAAGAAATGAAGGATAATTCAAATGATTGCAGTCGATGGACATTAAACTGTTTATGAGTAGACAGGACTAATATAATGAAAACAACACTATTACCTCAATTACTGATTTGGTACAGTATTATAGCAACTAAATTCCCAGGAAGATGCTTTATGGAGCTAGTTTAAATAACAAAATTCATTTGGAGGGACAAAAGATTTAGAAAATCAAAGGTTAAAAAAAAGGACTAAATAAGGACTAGCATTTCTAGACCTCACATTATGCTACAACACAATAATCATCAAAATTATTTGACTCTATTTAACTTTTTTTTAAAAGTAGGTCAGTGGAACGGACCAGATAAGCAGGAAGCAAAAGCATTTTAATAACCCTGCATTACTTAAATCCCTACTTGACGAGAATTAACGAGAAAACCAGAAAACAGTTTGGCAGAAATTATGTTTAGCACAACAGCTCACGTCACATACAAAATAAACTCAGTATAGCTTTAAGACCAGGACAATAAAGTTAAAATCATTTTAAAAAAAAGAAGAGAACCAGAGATCATGTATCTTTCATAGTTATAGGTAAAATTCTTAACTAAAAATGGAGAAATGATCACAAAAGATAATATTAATTACATGAAATTGAAAATGATTTTGTACATTCAAAATTAAGACAATTATAAGAAGAAAAACTGTGGATTGCAGAAAAACAGTCTTTGTTCAAGTAACTCTGATAAGGGTTAAACATCCAAGATATATAGGAAACTAACACAAATATATAAGAACAAGAGCCATTCCCCAGTGGATAAGTGGTTGGAGGATGAAAACAAAGACCTCAAGAATTTCAAATTACTAACGACCATAAAAAAGGTTGTTCCAAGTCACAAATAAGAGAAATACAAATCACAGCAACTTTCAAGTTTCACCTCACATACAGAAAATTGGAAAAGATGATGAAAGAGGGAAATAGTCAATACTGGAAAAGTTTCAGAAATATAAGTAAACAGTGTTGGTGGAGCTGTGATTTCGTTGAATCATTCTGAAAAACAATTTGTAATAATACTAAAAAAAGAAAGTGACTAGAATTTATATATCCTTTAATTATAATAGTTAGTATTTCTATAGTGTTTAAGATTTGCAAAGCACTTTACAAATATTTAACTTAATCCTCACATCAACTTTGTACTGAGTAATTCACTGACTTTGCTGTCCAAGTTAGGATGCTGTTCCAGCTATGTAGGTGAATTCATTTTTTTCCCCCGAGGAACACTGGTAAATTCTACTCCTTGAACTCTTGGAAACTCTTGAACCTGAAAACTTGGGCTAAGTGGGTTCACCCATATACACTTCTATTATGAGCTTTTGTAGAAGATCTACTGATACCCTGGCTGCAGCTAATACATCTCAATAGGAAGTCCATCCTTGAGAATTCTAGTCTCTGACTTGCATTTAGAAGCTATTGATGAACACATGCAACTCTACCCCCCACAAACGCAACCATTACCAATTCCTGGATGGGGAGCAAGGAGAAGGAGAAGGGGAAGGAGAAGGAGGAGAAATCTCCTCCCTTTTTCTGCATTCTGGAAGAAAGACTCCAGGCAAAAGTTGAAGCAGTTCACTACAAAGAACAGACTGTTCTGTCTTTTATCAGCTATGGTAAGAGGCAGCTCCTATAACAAGAATCTTTTCTCATGAGATTCAGTCAAGATTTCACTGTTTCCATTCAGCAAGATGCCAGTGAGCATGTCAGCATTGCACAGTTGGTAGATGCCCCTCGGATGTCTCCAAACAAAGACCTATAATTCAAAATCTGACTAGGCTCATGAGATAATTCATCAGATTGATCCGGTATTCCCTTGATCGGTACCAGCTCTCTGTCTATGTCTTGCCCACCTACTCAGTTGGAAACTCCTTGACGATAGAAAGGTTGGGGTAATTGTATTTTTTTCCTCATGCCAATGTCTAGCACAGTGTCTTTCTTTTATGTAGTAAGTATTTAACAAATGTTTGTTGAATTAAATAGAACAGGAGGATTGGAAGGGGTCTCAGAACATAGCATAATAAGAACTAGACTTAATGTTGGACATCATCTAATTTAACCCTCTCCTTTTTCAAATGAGGAAAGCCACTTCCAGAGAAGGGGAATACTTTGTTCATAATCAAATAATAACTTGCATTTATATTTTAAGATGTGAAAAGGGCCCTCAAAATAAGCTTATGAGGTATGTTGTATCACCATTATCACTATTTGACACAAAAGGAACTGAACCTTGCAGTGTCTATGGCTTGCCCACAATCATCTTGTTAGTGTTAGAGCTGGAACTAGACCATGACTATTTTTTTTCTTCATTTTGTTTTGTTTTGCTTTATTTGAGATGGGATTTGGACCTGTGATTTCACCTAATATAGAGAGCTCTCTACACCAATGTAGACCTCTAGTTTGTCTCTAGATTACCATTTGGATGCTTCCTGGGACACTGAATGGTTCACTGATTTGCTTATGCTCATATAACTAGTACATGAAAGAGGAAAATTTGAACCCAGGTCCTCTGGACTCAGACACCATTCTGTCTGTTAGCATATAATGATAATCCACGTTTTATATTGCTACCTTCCACTAAAGTCCTCATAGCTTCAAGGAGACTCCATATTACCTGCGGAATGAAAACTCTTTGCGGGAATACATACTTGGTTCATGCAAATGAAATGAGATTCAATGGCAGTAGATACAGTCCCAATGCTAGTCTACATCTGTCACCCCCAGACCAGTCTACTTGGCTATAAAGATGCTTGCTGGCTGTTCATGACAACTCTAGAATATTGTCTGGCCTAGTGGACAGTGTGCTAGACTGAACTAAAGAAGACCTTTCCTTTTTTGGACATTTATTTGGGATATGACCATGAGTAAATTTCCTAGTTTCCCTGAATTCCAGTTTCATCATGCATGTTATTTTATTAGCTACCATTTGTATAGCATGTGAAGGTCGCAAAACACTTTGTAAATATTATGTCGGGTCTTCCTGATTCCAAGTCCAGCATTCTATATAGTATACCCACTAGCTGCCTATCACATGCTTCTCACAAACTGTCAGAAATTCAAGTAATTTAATATGTGGAAACATCTTTGTAAATTTTATAGCGCTACATAAGTATAAGTTGTTGCCATTAGTAGATCACAGAGAGGTTGTGCTCTGGAAGTGGCCAGAATGGTACCATCTTTGAAAAGATAAGTCTTCAAAAGACTGAGCTGTATGCCTGCTGTAAGACAGCAGCACTATACTCATGAAATACATTTTTAAATTTTTTTTATTTTAATTAATTAAATTAATTAAAAAATTTAATTTTTTTTAAGAACCTAAAGGAAGGTGAAATGACTTACTCTGGTACCAGAGCTAGTAAATATCAGAGTCATTATTTGAACCCAGATCTCTTGATGCCAAGTACCCTTTTTCTCTCTCCCACAATTCTTTCATAGCACATTGAATAGTATGCTGGTCACTTAGCTTTGGGAACTAGGAAATAGATACAAGCATGATCTGTCACTTTGTTAGATCTCACTTGAATTATCTGCATGTGCTAATAGCTCTTAACCAAAAGAATAGACAGAATTGACAGAAACAGACTATCAGGGTGGGAATTCAGATGTTTATTGAGTTTATCTGTAGGCACTTGCCTCTTAGTGGGCAGCAAACAGAATAATGCTAGCCTGTGTATATATAAAGCTGACACTCCTAACTCAGAATTAATGGAACATCCTCTTTGAGTTGTTTTTCAGGTGGATGGGATGCGCTAATTCATCCATAGTCATCCAACCCCTACTGGGATCAACTCTTCACATGGCCAGAGCCACTTGACTTGCCTTTTGAATTTAGGCAATCACTTCTTCTCTCTGGGATTTTCCTCATTTGTAAAAATGAGAGGGTTGAACTCAATGATCTTGAAAGCCCCTTCAGGCTCTACTACTCTGGTTTCTATGGTTAGGGCTATAGCCTATAGCCATGAGGTATAGTAAAAATAAGTGACCCATTTGGGGTTTTAACACATGAACATAATGTCCTACCCACATGATTTAACCAGTTACATTTTAGTAATGACCTCAGAGACAGAAAAGAGGAAGTGGAAAGGCAGAAGGAGAGTGAAGAGAACATGGAGAAAAGAAAGGAAAATTAGAGAGAAAGAACAAGACAGAGAAAAGAAAAAGAGCAGAAGGGGAAGAGAGAGAAAAGAAGAAGAAAGTTCAAAAGTATTCCAATAACCTGGCTCCTTTCACTGGAATGGCCTGAGTCAACCTCTGGGCTCAACTCTCTAGACACATTTGGTTGGAGACTGAAGTAGTCATAATCATTACAGCATTAATAGTGATATTGTACCTTTTTAGATGAACTACAAACACTTGATAAATACTGAGAGCTAAGTCTGGAATGGAGGCTCACACTTCAGGGTCTCCTATCAGATCTTGTACTGACACTAGTCTTGATGCTGAGGTCACACAGCTCCTCCCTAAGACTACTGACCTGTGACAAAGGAAATGTGGGCTCCATTCAGATGAAGGAGCCCTTTCTTTGGCATAATCCAGTCTATTCTCCTCCTTTCATCTGTCACTGGCAACAGAAACTTTGCCATCTCCCTAGACTCAGGAGGGAGAACCCCATTACCCACTCAGGAAATGTTGTGCCCCCAGTTGCCATTCGGCTGACAGATGTGGGGGCAGATTGGTCTTTCCCCAAGAAGGAGGGTGGGGGACAGGCATCTGGCCTCATCTTGGTGCTACTCGCAGAATGAAACCCCAAGGACCTGTCCAGTGGGAGTACGAGCTCTGAAAAGCTGGCCTGGAGGAATTCCTGATGACTTCCATATTATTTCCAGTAAATTTTGTGCTGATTCTTGGCACAAGTGGAGGAAATGAAGAGGGTAGGTTAGGAATGTAAATAAAGAGAAACATTGGGATTTAATCTAATATATAATTATAGTATCCATGGCGGTGGCGACGGCAACCTCGGCAATGGGTTACACAGGCAGCTCCCCCAAGGGGCCTTTCATGGGAGGGGGGTGGTTCTGGGTAGGATAGTATGGGGAACAGTATTGGCTTTTCTAAGACTCCTTGTCTTGCTCCCAGGGTTTGTTGTTTGTTTTTTTTTTTTTTTTGAGCAAACCCTCTTGCCAGAGAAATCAGACTTCATTGTAGAAATGCATAGACATTAAAAGGAAAAAAAAAAGAAAGAAAGAAAGAAAAGAAATTGTATAAATGCCCCAACTCCAAGGAATAGCTTGGCAGAGAGGGAAAACATCAACTGCCACAAGGCTATGTTGGGAGAACCAGTGGAACAAAGAAAGCAAACACCAAAAGTGAGCATTCAGTAGGATCCATAATGATAGACCTAGCAGGCTTCCTTCTCTGGGCCTCAGTTTTCTCCTCTGTAAAACGAGAGGATTAGACTTGATGATTTTAAGGCTCTATCCCACTCTTATTTCTATGATTCTATGTTGTCTGGCGTTTGAAAGGTAAGAGCCGGTGACTCTATTTTGTACTTTTCTGGCTGTATCTGGTAGTCATCTCTAGAATCATAGGAACTAGTTGTCTTGTAAAATAGGGAGTGCCCAAGGATCATATGATTTAAAGCTGGAAGGGACTTTGGGGCCATTTTTTCCGACCCCTTCATTTTACATATGGAGAAATTGAGGACCAGCAACTTGCCAAAGGTCAAACAAATAGTGTCTGAAGCTTCCTTTGAACCCAGATCTTTCAGTCTGGACCCAGTGCTCTTTCCACTGTATCATGCTGCTTCCTGCAGCAGGAAAGGTGGTAGTAGGTAATCAAGTCTGGATTTTAATCCAGATTATGTCCTTTCAAACACAGAAGTCTTTCTACTGTAGGGGAAGTGAGAACAAGGCAGAACATAAAGCTCCTTATGTAGTATAGTTTTATTAGGGTGGCTGGCTTCAAGGACAATATTAAGTATGCAATTCTCTAGCTATTAACATTTATTCTGAGGTATACAGTGACTGGCCATGGGTAGTGTTCAGAGTAGAGGTTTGGTTTCTTTGGGAATTCTTAATGAGTTGATGGATTAATAGAGGTGGGGGGGGGAGTGGGAGGTGGGGATTTGAGGATTTGTAATCTGTTGTAATTTGTATTCTGTGGGTACTGCCCCCAAACCACAAGACTCAGAACACACTCCCTCAGCATGATTTGGTAGAAATTCTTGTGAGTGAGGATTGAGCACTGGCTAACTGATTTGGGTCATTCGAAAGGAAGAGGAGAAAAGGAAAGTTGTTTGGGCCCATAATCAGGGATGCACAGGAATCATTGGTGGTGGATATGTCTCGGGTCAGCCAAACAGCTAAGGGCATCTACATGAAGCAGGGATGCACTTGATAAATCAAACTAAAACCAAGATCTCACACAAGTGGCCAACTTCCCCGAGGGCTTAGGAATTATTCCCATTAATGAAACATTTGAGAAGATTGCTCCTTCCCTTTCTTACTCAGAAATAAGACAAGAGAAACAAATAAGGAAATTCAATTTTAAAATGACACTGAGCTGATGTTTTTACTTTGTCACACTGGGGTGAGTTTAGGACAGAGAATTAGCCTTGACTTTCACTTTTCTGGTGTCTCTGCCTATGGCAATGATTGACATTACAGGGATGGAGAGATGGAGGGGTTTCAGATACAATTAGTCTTCCTAGATGCAGAGGTCTATTTGAACATGGCTCTCTGTGAGTTTGAGTGTGTATACTTCTGCATGTCTATGTACTCGACCAGGGCCTGGCCCATTTGCCTTTGACTCACTCTGCATCTCATTTCCTTTTCTTTTTGGCCATTTCTTCCCTTTCTTTCCCTTATTCTATATAGCCATGAAAATCATGGAATCATCATATGTGACCTTGGAGAACACAGAATTCAACCCTTTGTTTTCAAGATGAAGAAACTAAGGTCAAGACCGGTAGAATTGTCCAAGGTTAAACAGGGAGATATTAACACACCTTGGATGAGAACTTAGACCTCCTGTCTCTTAACTCATTATTCTTTCTATTCTTGCACATGGCTTTTTGGCTGTTCTAGACCCCCTGCTTGTGTTCTACCTTGGGCCTACCCTATCAGAAAGTACCCATTCTCTAGCTATTTCTGCTTTATTTCATCCTGCTTTTTTACTTAAAATGCCTCTGTGTTATGTCTCAGTCCTAACTCCATGACCTTTCTTTTTTTGTTGAGAAATTGAGAAACTACTATGAGATATAGTACTACATAGTACACTGTCAGTTGACAGTGGTTTGGTCTGTTGCACTCTTTCTCCTGCATCTCATATACATTTAAATTTTAAATGGGGTGTTCGATGCCTTAAGTCAAAGTAATGAGTGATGATAGGAATTTCAGGAAATATTGTAGGTCCATGAGGTAGACACTTTTGGTTGGGATGAGGTCCTTCAATACCCCTCTGTCAATTCTAGTATGTCAATTTTGGCCCTACTTTCCTCATTTATAAAGTGAGAAGGTTAGTTAGATTTCTAAATTCCTTTTCAGTTTTAAGACCCTTTAGAGAGGAAATGTAGCAAAGAGGAAAAAAAAAACTAGCCTGAATTCAAGTCCTGCTTCTGACATATACTAGCTATTTGACTCTGGACTGGTCACTTCAACTCTCAATATCCTAGGTAATTCTCTTGGGAATAGAAATGACAGAGAAGCTGTTGACCTGCATTGATAAAGAGAGTTTCCTCACCTAAGAGTTCTTCATATCAATGAAATCACAGGCCTAGTTTCTGTCTCTATATAGATTTGAATCATTATTATTATTTATCTTTACATAGAGAGCAAGCTTGAGGCAGTGATCAGGAGACCTGTGCAAGAGACTGTATGACCTCAGGAATATTGCTTTACCGCCCTGGGCCTCATTTTCTTCAACTACAAAAAAAAGGTTTGGGCTAGTCATTGAAGGTTCCTCCCTAGCTCTAATGCATTATGATTCTTTAAAAAGAAAGAGAAAAAAATGAAAAGAGAGGAATGACAGAGAAATATGCAAGACATGAGAGAGCAACAGAGAGAAGAAATACAACAAGAGAGATGAGGCAGAGGTAGGAAGAGCAAGAAAAGACAGACAGGGAAGAAAACCAAGTGAGATTGAGGGAATGAAGAAAGGAGAAACTTAAGAGCTAAAACATAAACTCTTTTGAAAAGCTTCTCTCTCCCCTAAAGCAATGGGCAACTCCAAGCCAAGTTGCTAGTAGAGAGTAAGTCATAATCCTGAACTTTATGGGAGGAGAGGAGCTAGAAAGATTCAAAGCTGTTCCAGACACTAGCTTGGCATCTTTTCAGAGCCGCCCAATTCCCATTGATATTAATAAAATAAATTAAGAAAAGGAAGCATGTAAAGTTATAAACAGAAAGTCTTGCTTCAAGCACGTTTCCAGACAGAGAAGGAGAGATGAGGAAGACAGGACTTTTCCTCTTTTGGAAGCTGTCAGTGAATTGCAGAGGGACTAGCCTGGGGTGGGTAGTGGGGGGAGACCAGAAGGGGAACGGGAAAAGTATTAATCAAAATATTTGAAAGTTGACAGTCGATTTGCCAGCTCTCAACTTTAACTGCTTTTGGGATTCCATAAAACGTTTCATTACTCACTACAAACCAGGGTTTAATTATTTCAGTGGTGTTGACACCAAGTCCCTCAGTGCCTTTCTTGCCTTTTCTCTTTCATGTGAGTTTCCCAGAGAGACTGTCTTTTCCTCCCACTCAACTGGGCAGCTGGTCCTCTGACCCTTTGATTGGGTACTGCCCTTTTCTACTAGATATCTACTATCTAAGGAGAGCCAGAAATGGGTGTGGGGGTGGTTGGGGAATCAGAGGTGTGAGACGAGGTGAGACAGCACAGGTCGGACAGGCTCTGATATGTAATAGAAAGACCTCATCACTTCTTTCCTCCTCAGACTAAGTCATAGAAGATTGTAGGACAAAATATTATTTTGATCATAAAATCATAGATCTGGATCCAGAACCTACCTCATAGGATATCTATCCCACTATAGTCCTCTCAGATGAGAAAAGTGAGGGCCAGTAGATTCCAAAGTTACTAAAACTGTAGAGAAAGGGTTTAAATCCAGGTTTTATGACCCTAGAGGCAGTGTCCTTTCCATTATTGCATGCCATTCTCCTGCTTTAATTTAAAAACAAAGTCTTTGGTTTCTAACTACCTCTAAGATTAAAACCCAAACTCCTTAATAAGACAATAATGGTCCTCCAGGCAAGCTGAGAATAACCCACCTGTTCAGTCTCATCTCTCAGTGTTCCACCAAACAATTGACTCTAGTCTAATCAGTCCATTTGCCACCCTTGAAATGTGCCCTGTTCTTCCCCACTTCTGTAGGGAATGGTGTACCTTTGGTAGAATGCCCCTTCTCTACCTATCCATAGCCTCCCTATCCTTCAAGAGCCAGCTCAGATCCCACCACCTATAACCTTCCTTTGCTCCTGAAGTCTGAAATCTTTCTTCCTCTTCTGAATTCTCATATAATGCTCAGTAAGAACCATATTTTACCCTGCAGATAACAACATCATTCAGGCCAAATGGGAAATTAAAAAAAAAAAAGAGCCTTGGTTTAAAACCACATAGTTCATAACCATTACTATCATCTAGGGCTATATATTTCTCCATGGATGTGGAAACAAGCATTGAGACTGAAATGCATGAAGAATCAGCATGTATTTTCATCTTAAATGGACAGATAAGTTATAGTTTTCCATGTGGATCTTCATGGTTTTGGAAGGAAGGGAAGGAAATAAATGAATTCCATGTATTAAATAAGAGAGGGGATGTTTATAAATATACAATGGACTTCATGGTTCTACTGTGAAAAAAATAGCTTAATGTTGCAAAAATGTCAATTTCCTGAGAAGTGATGTAATTTAATGGAAAGATATTTTTTTATGCACATTGCTGTAATTAACTATATAAACTTGAACAAGCTAATTCTCTTCTCTGAGACTCAGTTTCATGATCTGTAAAATCAAGTAGTTTGACTCAATGATTTCTAATTTTGAGAATCTCTATTTCAACACAGCACAGTATGTTCTAACATTCTTCCAGTTCTAAAATTCCCTATTGAAAGATCTCTTCCAACATTAGCACTGTATTTTCTCTGTTCTAACATTCAAAAGTATTCTGTGCTCTAAGATTCTTGTCAGTCCTAATATTGTTTGAATTATCATAGGCATTAACTGAAACTTCTCAAGGTACACAGGTCTATGTAGAGAACACTTCAGAGACTAACCAAGATGGAATAACACATGGCGTTCCTTTCAGAAACAGAATCTCACTACAAACCAGTATTTAATAATTTCAGTGGTGCTGACATCAAGTCCCTGAGTGCCTTTCTTGCCTTTTCTCTTTCACGTGGGTTTCCCAAAGAGACTGTCTTTTCTTCCTACTTTCCCCATGTTCCCCCAGTGCTTTCATTATATCTTACTTGTAGAGACCATCAGGTTCCAGACACTTGAAGATGACTGAATAGATGCTAACTTCTGGGACCTCACCATGGCTTCTACCAGCTGCTACACAAGATGTTCCAAGGCCAGAGAGCAAATCATCGGCAAAACTTAAGAATTCTCCTGGAGGAAATCAAAAGGTTGAGAGTAAAGGTTAGAAGAATAAAGTAATAACAATACCCAGTCCTAGATATGCAATTATTTCTCATGTTACCAAAATGAATTAGATCATATGCATATTCTTAGTAGTTCTTTCTTAATATAAAGCATCCAAAGACATAGGATAATAGGACCACAGATTTAGAATTCAAAAGATCTTAGAAGTAAATTATCCAACTCTTGTCTTTTTCTAATGAGTAAAATGAGGTTTCAGAGACATTGTGGCTGACCCAAGGCTGTACAAATAGTAAGTAGCCATAACAAATTTGAACCCAGGAACTCAGACCTGATATCTAACTCTCTTTCCATTGTATCATGTTGCAAAGTCACGTGGATAAATATGAAAACTTTCTTTTATAATACTGTTTCTCTACTCAAGAATATTTAAAGGCTCCCTAGTGAAAATAGAATAAATCCCAAACTCCTAAGCCTGGCATTCATGACTGTTATAATCTGGTCCTGCCTATTTAGCCTTATCTTATCACCCACTGATCTTCCAACATGAGCCTTTTATGCCAACCAGACCAGTCTTCTGACTCTCCCTACCCACCTTGAGCACTGGGATAATTAAATATTAATAACTGAGAACAACCGAGATCACAGGGTAAAAACTAACATTTCAATAGAATTGATGTCTAGATCACCAACCTTTTTGGCTATGGTAATTTTTAAGATTCCATCCCCATTATAAGCAGCTTTAGATTTATTTACCTTTTCCAGGTTAAAAAAAAATGGGATTGCATGGCAATGGAAAGGAAATTGAGCTGAGAGCTAAGAGACCCAGTCCTAATGCTGGCTTTCCTCCTAGTTTGGATCACTTCCTCTTTCTGGACTTCAATTTTCTCCTATATAAAATGGGCAAAGGGAATTGACTTCAATGATCTCTACAATCCTTTCTAGTTCTGAGTCCATGAAATTCATATAACTAATTGGGTGATGATGTGCAAATTCTAAACTTTTTTCTGGGTCTTCATTTTTTTTTCTCTAAAATTAGGAGATTATATTGGATGTTTTCTAAGATCTCTTCCTGTTCTATGAATACTAGAGAAGTGTTACTCCCTTCAACACTGTTTCCTTCACTTTTGAAAAGGTATCTTGAAACATTCAATGTGATGAAAGACTGCTGGAATTGCACACAAGTATTAATCATTATAAACGAAGCTGTGAAGAATCAGAGAATATATAACAAAATATGGAATAAATAATAATCACAAGAGAGAGAAAAGAATTCACTTTCTCTCAAATTGCTTGCTATTCAGTAATAACCTTCCAAGCAGGTCATAGACAAGAGTATTTACAAATCTCTTTCCCTAAGGAATTTGAATTCTTCATGATCCTTCTAATGAGACATTGAGATGCAGACTCTGAGCAGTAGATCTCCCTCCTTAGGTCTTCAGACAAATACATTAAGCAGAACTTGTATCCACTATCAATGACCAGTTCTGAAAGATTATCATTTGAAAAATAAATGAAATAAAAAACATGACAATTGTCTTTTCAGATAGAAGGAATTATTCTTGCCCTGATTTTTACCAGCTACCTTTATAACCTTGAGGCAGTCATTTCCCCTTAATGTAGGGTAGGGGAAACAATGCTGGAATTGGAAACAGAATCCTACCTCTATTATCTATGCTCTTGGTTACATTTGGTGGGTGTCTTCAACTCTGTAGGCTCCCTATTCTACTATAAAAAATGGAAGGGTAGGACTACCACTGCTACTACTACTAGCTAACTTTACATAGCATTTACTACATGCCAGACACTGTGCTAAATATACAATTATTATTTCATTTGATCCTCATAACAACCCTGGGGGGTAGGTGCTATTATTAATCCCCATTTTACAGATGAAAAAGCTGAGGCAAACAGATATCTGGTGATTTCTCCAAGGTCACACAGTTAATACGTGTCTAAGGCTAGACTTGAACTTGTATCTTCTTGACTCTAAGCCTGATGCTCCATCCACTGAACCACCTAGTTAACTCTCGAAGGTCCCTTGCACCACAAAATCCTATGATCTTATGATGTTTGGCACAAAGAATCTATGTGCCATCTTCATTAAGAATGATGATAATGATAAATTTACAACTGTATAACATTTTGGGATTATAAAATACTTTAAATACACTTTCTAATTTGAAGCTTACCATACTATTGGAGATAGATAGTATGAGTATCATATTTTGTTTGTTTGGGCCAGAGCTGTGATTTCCTTGGCATAAGGAACTATCAGTGAAGAAGACCTATATTACTGCAAACTGACATGCTCTGCCATTTATCATCTCAGAGGTCACTGAGAGATTAAATTAAATCCCAAGGTCACTCAGTCAGTAAATGTCTTAGGTGAGATTTGAACATAGGTCATTCTGACTCTATGGCCACCTTACTGTATGCAAAACTGCCTATTACCATCCTCATGAATATGTGGACATAGTAAGAGAACATGTCAGTTTCCTACTCAATAAATGTGAGTGATTCCCTGGTACCCTTAGAATCAAGTACAATCTCCACCATCAGTGTTTAAATTCCATTACAATTTGAACCTAGACTTTTCTAGCCTTTTCTAGCCTTATGAAACATTATTTTTCTTTCACTCATTCTCTAACAGTAAGTTGAGAGTGGGGACTATTTCAATTTTGTCTTTGTACCCTCAATACCCAAGTACAGTGTCTGGCATTCAAGAAGTGTTTAATAAATGCTTGTTGATTGGATAGCAATGTGGCAAGCTTATAGCCAAATACAAATCAATTCTCTTCAAGCCTTTAAAAAAAAACAAAACAACTTCATATTTGCACCAATATAATAAGAACTTTCTTTATTGAGATATATAATGTAAAGGGTAATACAGAGCAATAACTTTCTGACACTTTAAACAACTATTTTAAGTGAAACTCCACTTCTTGTTCAGTATGAGGATAGGGCAAGGGAATACAAATGTATATATACATATACATACATATAAATTTATATAAGAGGGTTTTCATATGCAAACAAGCACATATCTGAGTATATGTATAAATGAATCCATAGAGGGCATAAGATC
>CM053581.1:264046118-264076142 GCA_028627135.1 Pseudochirops cupreus | reverse complement strand
GTGGGGCTCTGCTTCCAGAAGGGAAAGCTCTGTCCCAAATCGCTGGGGTCCTCCCGGCTGCCGTAGCTCTTAGGAAGAGGCTGGGAACTCTTCCTATATACTTCCGGCTGACTGGATAGCGAGGACTCCAAGACTGAGGCCCAAGATGGCGATCCGGATCCTGGCCACTCAACGCAAGAGCTCTGGCATGAGAACAATCGCTCGGTCCCCGTGCTGCCTGCAGGCCGCGGGTGGGAAGTTGCAACTCCGAGGCGGGTGCAAAACCTCTGCCTTTTCGCTTTTCTGCTCTGGAGGCCTTTGGCCAGACTGCTTATCTCCCCCTTTCACAATTCCCACTCGCAGCTGCTGCTCATCCGCTCACCTGAGAGGCTCCTCAGCTCCTCCTGTCCAGCCGCCCCTGGGGCACAGCCGCGGCTTCAGGCCAGGCTGGTTTCGGTTCACTGTGCTGATATGGTTCTTCGTAGCCGAGCTGACTTTAGTGGGATGTATCTTTGTGTGCGTTTTGGAGTTCCAGGATTGGTTTAGAGTCCTCTTGTATGGGTATTTTGGGGTGGCTATGTGAGAGCTGTGATATGTTGCTGCTGCTACACCGCCATCTTGGCTCCGCCCCCTCCTTCTTATGTTATCTTGGATGGAAGAATGTCTCACTCTGACCTTTTGTTGTCTCTGCTACTCTAGAATTCAATTTGAAGCATTATTTTAAAGTTGCTTGGAGAGGAATTTTGGGAGAGCTCAGCTGAGTACTTTCTCTACACTGCCATCTTGCCTCTGCCCAAAGAAAGAGGTTTTCTTTTCTTTTAAAGGAAGTAAAATTATATTACAATTAAATGAAATTTCTAGAGGAAAAATTGGAAAAGAAATGAGCTCTTGAAGAATAGAAGATAGCAGCTTGGTACAAAACTTTAATAATATAACAGAATACTTGAAATTTTGAAGAAATCAAAGAGAATTCAGTGACTCCATATGATAACATGAAATATTAAATTGAAATTGAGACCAAAAAATAAGAGAACGTATAACGTATCTGATATCAACAAATAATTAACCTGGAAAACAAATCACAGAGAAATACAGAATTATTACACCACCTAAAAGCCACGATTAAAAAAAAAAAGAGCCTGGATATCACATTTCAAGAAATCATGAGGAAAATTTTATGGATCTATTTGATCCAGATGACAAAGTAAAAAACAGAAAGATTTTCCTAGATCACCTTCTAAATGAACCCCCTAAATTAAAGCTTCCTGTTTCAAGCTCTTCTAGTCAAAATACAGAAGTTTCACCTTAATACACACACACACACACACACACATACACACAGAGATAGTGATTTATGACATATATGTATGTGTTTGTGTATATACATCATATGTATATATAATGTATATATAATCTCCATATATATACATATATATGTATATACATACAGAAAGGAAGAAAGGAAAGGAAAGAGGAAGGGAGAACACAACTAAAAAGAAAGAGTTCAATTATCAAAAAACTACAGTCATGATCACCTAAGATTTGGCAGCTACCACCTCAAAGGAGAGGCAAGCTTGGAATGCAATATCTCAAAAGGCAAAAGATAGTCATATCTTATCTGCTAAAAGTAAGTATAAGAATAACTTATCCACTAAAAGTAAATATAATCCTTCAGTGGAAAAAAAATGGATTTTAATGAAATAGAGATCTTTCAAGAATTTCTGATGAAAAGACCAGGGCTAAATAGAAACTTTGAAATACAAAAAAAAAAAAGAGTCAAGATAAACATAAAAGGTATCCCTTCAAAACCCTAATGTTACTGGATCATACAGGAACTTAAATAAGAGAGATGGTATAAGAGTGCTTTTGTTATGTTTTGATACTTTTAAAAAAGAAAAGGAAACAGGGAAACAATATAGCTGGAAAGAAAGGAAGAACCTGTCTTGTTGAACTAGAAGTCACAATATAAGTCTATTAAAATGAGGAGGAAAGGGTAGGGGAAGCAATATCATTTAAATCTCCCATTCATCAGAAAAAAATAATTATAGGATGCACCCCTCTCCCCCCAAAAAGAAGAGAAATATGTTTAGCTCAGCAAGGAAACATTGGAGAACAGAGAGAGGGAAGAGAGGAGAAAACATGTAACAGTAGCTTTCAAAGTATGATGTAAGCTCCCGTTGGCCCCAATTTCAGTCAGGGTTTTATGAGGTTGAAATTATTTTCATAATAATAAAAATATCTTTAAATTTCTAATATGGAATTATTAACAAATATGAGCAAAAGCCCTTTCTGGGAGGGCAGTTTGTTGATAATTTTTCAACATACTAATATGTCCTAAGACTAAAATGTTTGAGAACTGTTGAAATGAGAGATAGATTTAAGGAAAGATTAGTCATAAGTAAAACAAATTCCAACCTTGAAGAGTATTGTGAAATTCGATTTTTTAAAAGTCCTGAAAATATGTTGTTGAGGGATAGATCAATGGAATAAAATAATGGGAGGGTTGTAAAAGCAGATTTCATCAAACATAAAGTATTGGTGCTAGTCACATTCTGTTTCTTATCATCACCTTCATTGTAAAGAGAGGAGTCAAAGAGCAAAGAAGTAAGAAGCATATAAAAGAAGAGACTGGAGGGCAACACACAAACAATTGTTATGTCTGTGACTGTAATGTACTGACTCTTCCATAAAACAGAATGAACTAAAAAGCATAATCTAACAGTATGTTTTTATTTTTGTTTTGTTTTTAATAAGAAAAATAGTTGAAACAGAAAGATTCATAAAGAGTTAACATAAGAGGCTGGTGCAAAATTGATTATACTTTCATTAAACTCAAAAAAGCAGAGGAAATAATTTTGACTCAGTTAAAGCAACAATACAAATAGACTTTATTAAAAGAGATAAACAAGGAAAGTCCATTATGCTTAAAGGTACCCTAGACAATAATAATTTGTAATACAAATGCACCAAATAGTATAGCATCTGAACACATAAAGGAAATAATAAAGGCATTACAAGGAGACACAGACAATAAAAGTATCATACTTGGGAACTTTAATGTATTCCTTTCAGAATTAGACTAATCTGATGAGAGGACATGAACAAGAAAGACACTAAGAAACTGAATAGAATTTTATAAGAATTAGATTTGAAGCTCTCCAATAGTTATGGAAGGGGAATTAAAAGAATCACAAATATTTTCTCAAAACTGCATGGCACATTTACAAAAAAAGAGATCATGTATGCATGAATAAAAACATCACAAATAAATGAAGAAAAGCAGAAATATTAAACACATCATTTACTGACCATAATGTAAAGGGCTATTGAAAGAAGGATTAAAATTAATTTTGTACTAGATAATGATATCCTAAGGAACTGTTAGTTTAAAGAACAAATCATAGATACAATCAATAAGTTTGTGAAAGAAAATGACAACAATGAGACATCACATCAAAATCTGTAGTATAAAGAGTCTGTAATTTTATATTTCTAAACAGTTTCATCAGCAAAAAAGAGAAAGGACAGATTATTAAAAAACAAAACAAAACAAAAAAAACCCCTCCATTTCTTAGAAATTAGAATTCTTAGAATAGAAATTCTTAGAAAAGTGAAGAAAAGATTTACAAAATTATAAGCAAAATTAACTCAATAAATGAAACTGGGAACTGTTAAAAATAGATAAATCACAAACTAACTTAATTTAAAAAACAAAGAACATCAAGTGACCAGTACAAATTATTAAAAAGGAGGATTCACAACAAATGAAAAAAATTAAAAATTATTAAAAGCAACTTTGCACAAATATATGCCAATATTACTGAAAAAAGAAACTTAACAAAATATAAATAAGCCCCTAAAGGGGGAAAAAATCCAGAACAGAAGAATTTACATGTGAATTCTGTCAAACATACAGAAAATAGTAAATGCAAATATTACCCAGAGTATTTACAAAAATAACAAAAGAAGGAATCCTAACAAATACTATTAAACAAATATAATCTTGGTAATCAAAGCACAGAGAGCCAAAACAAAAAAAAAGGAAATTATAGACCACCATTCCACTTAATGCTAGTACTTTCCCTTTGTGATCATTTCCATTTTATTTTGAATGTCTTGTTTTTATATAGTTGTTTGCACATTCTCTCCTCCATTATATTGCAAGTTCTTGGAGAGCAAAGACTTACTTTCTTTGTTTCAGTGTCTAGCATATAGTAAATGTTTAGTAACTTGATCTGACCAAGTAATATTGATGTTTTTTTAAAAAAATCAGATAAAATATGAATAAGGAAGTTATGGCAACACGTCAATAATTTTGAATTCTAGAATCAGTTCCCATTTATACTAGAAATACAGGGTTGGTTCAAGATTAGCAAAACTATCAACATAACAGATAACACCAATAATAAAAACAAAAATCCTAAGATTATATCAATAGATTTAGAAAAGTCTTTCAAATAATACAAAGCCCATTCCTGCTAAAAATGGAAATAAATATACCTTTCCTCAATTTTGTAAGTAGACTTTATCTAAAACCAAGATCCAGTCTTATATGCAACAGAGGTAGACAAGAAAAGGCAGAGAGAAATCTAAATAATCTCATTTTGGAGATGATAGAACTAGAAAACCCCCCAACAAATTTCATCTGGAAGAATGAAAAATGAAGAATGTCAAGAAAAACTATCTAAAAAAGTGGGAAGAAGGGTGTCTAGCAGTACTAGATCTGAAACAATAAATCCATAATTACTAAATGATTTGTTGCTGGTTAAGAAATAAAAGATTAGGTACACAACATAGAGAAACAAATCAAAATGGTAGTCTAGTTTTTTGTTTTGTTTGTTTTAAAATATAAAACCAAAGACTAATTTTCAATAAATTCAAAGACTCTGGCTATTAAAGTAGTTCTCACTATTAGTCAAATACTTATAGGGAACCTAGAAATCAGTCTGGGCAAAACCAAGTTTAAACTAGTATTAATCCAACGTTCATAACTTAATTCAAGGTAAGATCCAAATGGATATATGACATGAATCTTATGGGGAGGGGGGATATTTTATTAAATCTATGAATAGTGGAAGATTTCATGACCAAACAAGGGAGAGGATCAGAGAAAATAAAATTATGTAAATTTTTTAAACTTCCCCCTTACCTGCCACAAACAAAATAAATGTAGGTAAAATTAAAAGAGAAACATTTAATTGAGGACAGTAAGGGGGGAAGTTGGTATCAAATTTCTCAGATAAGGCTTCATTTTCAAGATATATATGCAACTGATTTAAATTTATAAGAATAAGAGCCATTCCCTTGATTAACCGATAGTCAAAAGATATGAACAGGAACTTATCAAAGAAAGAAATCAAATCTATCAGTGGGTATTTTTTTTTTAAAGTGCTCCAAGTCACTAGCAATTAGAGAATTAAAAATTAAAAAAAAAACTCTGAGATTCCACCTTACATCCTTCATATTCTCAAAGGTGATAAAAATGGAAAATGACAAATACTGGAGGGGCTCTGAGAAAACAGGCACCTTAGTCACTCTGTGGAGCTATAAATTGGTAAAGCTGTTCATAGAAGTAATAAATAACAAAACCATCAATCGAATTCAGACCACTCCTGATCCTTCTACTATAGCCCTTTGTTTGTATTTCTTTGGTGCAATATGGACACAGGGTACCTTAGTCAGTACTGATTTTCTCTATAACATGACCCAGTTTTTTTTCCTATTTGTCTACTTAATGATGGCAAATCCTTTACATAAGGATGCAAATTAATTCCCATTTAAAAAACAAATTTCATTTTTAGTAAATATTAAAAATAATCATAACAAGATTGACTCTAATATAGATCCCGAAAGAAGGATTGTAAACAATCAACTTTGGGTAAATGGTGACTAAAAATTGTTTATGTAGATCTCCAATATATTGGTTACTATGGATTTACTGTGGATATTAACAGGGAAACCTAAGAATATAAAACTATCTGTAAAAACAAAGATTCCAATATGTAAGATGAAAGGTCTAGAACTATTTTTGCTGTACAATAAAGGTACTTAAGGGGACTTTTCCTATCCCCATTTTATTTTTGTCTGTTACTTACTTATGTCTACTTTCCCAAAGAACATAGTATAAATTGAAGTAAATAAATTTACTGCGCATGATACATTCTATGACTTCTCAGAAAGACGCCAAAGCAATGAAAAGTATGCCCAAAAGGCCTGTAAAATAGGACACATGAGCAATGAGATGAGGTGACTGGTGGCAGAGATGCTGCTGAATTAAGAAAGGCAATGAATTAAGAATGGCCCTTGCCCCTATCTCCAGCTGAGTTCTCATAGAAGACAGTCACTTGTTAAAGTTTCTTCTTTTAGCTTCTTCATTTTCTTGAACTTATTTCAAGCAGATCTTGACCTGATTTTGGATCTTTGGTCTCTAAGGCTCACTTCATGACTCCTGCCCAGACCTCTAGATAGCTTGCCTCTCAATTCCTAGATCTGATCTTGACTGGCTTTTTTGTTATTCATGTGGGTCTTGGTTTGGAGTTCTTTCCAAGGTATTTTTCCAACTTGGGAATGTTAATTGCTGCTATCTAGTTCCAATATACCCCCATCAGATGCAGGAATAAATTATGAATAACATGCAATCTCCATTTTAATTCACCTACTTGGGATTTCATTTCTGACTATGCTCTTTTGACCCATGATAATTTATAAAGAAAGTGCCTGCTTGATGAAGTTTGGTATATTATTGGCCTAATTTGATATGTGGCTCAATCCATTATCTTAAAACAAAATGGGAGTCAATAAAATGCTTTAAATAGGTAAACAAAAAAACCAACTAGAATTGCAATGAATGAAATAAGTTACATTTCCATAGTACTTGAAGGTTTGCAAAACAGTTTTTTCCCATCAGTTAAGTTGTGATAAACATTATTATTCTCAATTTACAGATAAAGAAATTGAGATTGAAGAAGATAAATTAGTTTGCTCATGATCACATAGCTAGTAAGTGTCAGGCTAGGATTTTAATATAGGTCTTCAGAATAATTTGATTTACTTACATAGACATTACAGAAATGTGTGATGTCACATGAAGTGTAGCCTACAGTTCAAAGACCCACAACTGTATTTTCCTAAGAGTTAATAATGACTGCAAGCAAAGTAGAGAACTTTTAAAGTAGACTGCTAATCGGATACTGCACAATTTTACAAAGGTCAGTGAAAAAGACAATGGATTTAAATTGAGGCAAGATAAATATAGATTAGAAACAAGAACTTTCTCAATTTTATTCTATCTGTATCTGAATACATCAAATTCTATCAGATAGGAGATTAGAACAATAACAAAAACAATTCTTAGACTTTTAGTATTTATATTCTTATAATTAGAAGGATTGTTAAACATAGAAATGAGGGAACAAAGCAGGCTATAAAACTGCATTTCTTGGAGGTCTCTGTGAGGAGGTGTGAATACAAGAATGTGGAGGCTGGGGATTGGTTTGTAGCTCCTTCCCATACAAGGAATCTATATAGTTTTCTATAAACAAGTCATGGAATAATAGGTCAGGGAAACAAAGGCTCTGACAGGTCACCTCCTGAAACCCTTTCATTTTACATGTAAGGAAACAGACGCAGAGAGAATAAAGAATCCTATAAAATCTCAAATATGGTAAATGGCGGAGCTGGGATTTGAACCCAGGTTTTCTGTCTATGAATCCAGTATTATTCCAATACACCATTACTGTTTCCTCTATAATACTCCTCTGCCTCTATTCATGTCATAGAATTTTATAAACAGAAGGATTCCACTTCAGTAAAGCCTTTCTCCAATGCCTCTGATGGGTGACTTTGGCTTTTTTAAGACCATGGCAATGAAGCATAAGCCCTGAAAGAGCCTACTTGGCTACACAAGTTTTAAATATGAACCCAATGTCTAGTTATTGTTAGATAATGAGCCTGTATAATGATTACCCACAGAGATCATCAATAGAAGATTTTTTTTTCAGTCGCAATTTATGTGACTGTGATGTGATGGCTGCCATTGATATTGGTTAAAAAAAAGCACCTATTCCAATGACATCTTGGATCTTTTGAAATATGGAAATCAGAAGACAGGAGTTAGAGATTACCTAGTGAAATCCAGCTATTTGATAGGAAAACAACAATAGACAATTAGAGAGGTGAAGTGATTTAGATAGATAGAATCACAGAATCTGAAACCTGGAATGACCAGCTAATCTGCATCATACCTAAACTCTACAACAATTGTTTTATGATGTTCCTGGCTAGTAGGCATCTCTAGCTTTCCCTTGAAGACTTGGATTCAGAATCCTAGAATTAGAAGGTACCTTACAAGGCCATTGGGTGAAATACCCTCATTTTACAGATAAGGAAATGAAATAATAATAATAATAATAGGTAGTATTTATATTGTGCTTTAAGGATGACAAGAGGTTCTCTCTATCTATACACACACACACACACACACACACACACACACACAATCTCATTTGATTCTCACAACAACCCTGAGAAGAAGGTGCTATTATTTCTATTTTATATGATGAGGAAACTGAGACAAATATAGGTCAAAGTGACTCCTCCAGAGTCACCCAACTAGTAAGTATCTGAAGTCAGATCTCAACTCAGGTCTTTCTGACTCCAGGTCCAATGTTCTATTTCACCATCTAGCCAAGAGAAGTTAAATGACGTGATCAGAATCACTATTTCTGTTTTTGTTTTTTTAAACTTCTTTTTTTGGAGGGAGGAACGCAAGGTAATTGGGGCTAAGTGACTTGCCTAAGGTCACACAGCTAGTTAAGTGTCAAGTGTCTGAGGCTGGATTTGAACTCAGGTCCTCCTGACTCCAGGGCTAGTGCTCTATTCACTGTGCAACCTAGCCGCTCCCAAATCACTATTTCTTAAGGCAGCCTGTTCTACTTGTAGAGAGATTGTTAGGAAGTTTTTCATCATTCTGAGCCAACATCTATCTTCCAGCAATTTCCTTCCCATTGGTCTTTGTTTGCCCTCTGTGGCCTAGAACTAACTAAATCTAATCCTCCTTCAACAGCACAAATTTTCAAATGCTTGAGGAAAACTATCATTTCTTCCTTAAGTCTTGTCTTCTCCAGGATAAATAAACATTCTACGTTCGTTCAACTGAATCTCACATGACTTGGTCTCCAGGGAACTACCCATGTCACCATGCCTCCTTTATATGTTTTCTAGTTCACTAAAATCCTTGCCAAAATGTCACCCATTTGCTCACTGGCAGATCTGAAATGAATATTGATTAATGAAATGGGTGTTCGTGAGAATGCAGTTTCTTTCAAGCATAACTCTAGGAACTCTTGCTCCCAAAAAGTTCCCAACTTTTAATGAGATGCCCTCCTCTATTTATCCCTGAAGCCTTGTCCAGTGAGCTGTTTCACACATGATGAAGTGACATGTCTCTACTTGCCAAGGTGCCTCTTGGTGGCAAATGCCTACCCCTTAACTCATCTATCATGAGACTAACTCTCAAGCTTATCATCAGGCAAGAGAGCCTTCCCTGGGCCCTGGCTTCCTGGGGCTGCTTTGCTTGTGCCCGCAAGGGCCCCTGACATTCTTCTCTGTTTTTCTTTCCTTGAAAACAGATAGGGAGCCGGGAGCTGCTGCATAGGAATGCGCCTGTTCCCCATTACAGCTCTTCTGGGGCTGTAACCCGAGCAGGCCTGGGCCAGACCCCCACACATTTATTCCTTCATCCAGGCTCTCTCCTTGTTCTCATTAAGTTGGGCAGAAAAGGTTAATCTTGCTTTTGCTGAAGCTTCAAAACCAACCCAAGAAAATAAAATGCTTTTTAAAAGACATGTCCCCCCTCCTCTCTGCCTGTCTGTCTGTGTCTGTCTTTCTCCCTCCCTCTCTCCTCATTCCTTTTCTGTTCTCTCCCTTTCTTGCTTGAGTCCCAGATTGAGTTGAGGTCACATTTAAAGTTGGCCACAAGAATAAATTGAAAACAGGTCAGAAGAAAAAGAAAGAAAAGAGTAAAAAAAGTAAAATTATTGGCTAGAGGCTGGTAGTTTTGAAGAAGAGGAAAAGAATTGCACTCAGGTGGTAGAATAGGCTCCCAGTTCTGAAGTCACCTTCTCTTTTCGGCTAACACCCAAAGGATTGATTTCCAGGCCCATCTAGTCCATCTCTTGTCCTGAACCAAGATTATCCTGCTAACTGATAGTTAGGTCCCATTGGTAGATGACATTCATTCCTAGGGGAACAGAAGGGAACTAGTTTGAAAATAACCATGCTATAAACTTTGCTTTTATGGTTACTTTCAAAGAACTCAGATATTTGTAGGAAATAGAGGACGTCCTCCAGAGCTCTGGGTTTTGCGGTAAGAAAATCTTTGGTTTTCCATTATCCAGACTGGTATGATTCTGAGCATTGGGGGTGGGCTAGGAAGAGGGGAGTTAGAAATAAAATGACATATGACCTCGAATTTCTTTAGGGCAGAGGTTCTTAACTTGGGGTCTATAAACTTTTTTATAACTATTTTTTTTACAACTATTTCTATATAATTTCTATCTAATTGGTTTCCTTTCTGATCCAATGTATTTTTATATTCTGCATCTAAAAACATTCTGAGAGGGCTTTATTAGAATGTCACAGGGGTCTATGACTCAAAAAATGTTAAGAACCCCTGATCTAGGGTTAATAAGGAAAGATTCATCAGTTCAACGGGAAGGTTTAGTATCAAGTCATACTATTTTTTTTTCCATGTCAACTATAAGCTGTTTGCCAGTGTTTTAGTTTTGGGAGCACCACAAAGGGAGTACATAGCACAGTAGGGGTGTATGTGTGTGCGTGGGGTGCATTGTTACTAGAGTCAGGACTTGTGTTCAAATTCTGCTTCTGTCACTAAAATGAATAGAAAAAGAAGCCTTGAAGGCCAAAGAAATCATAAAACATACAGCTTGTGGAGTGAGAGGAGAAAGTGTAGTCTTCCCTTAGGACTAAGGAATAACTGTATGTAAATGAATCTCAGGGCTTGTTTTAGCACCAGTTGGGGGTGGCCAGGCACCTCTTCTCTAGCAAATTGCCTCCTAGAGTCACTTCCTATCATGGGGCAGAGTAGCCAAGGAAAGTGCAGGGTCTGAGGTCAGTAGCCTTGAGCTGTTTTACCCCATAGGTAGCTCAGAGTTCAGTAGTCCTATTAGCTAAACCCTGGTTGCTGGAGATATTCTAAAGTGTGGCTAAGCTGACTGGAATGGTATTATTGACAGATGTGCTTAATTCTTACTAAGTCCAAATGTGTTCCTTGAGGGTGTTGTATTTTTGTCAGTAATGGAACACTATTAAGTTTGGAAGGTCAAACCAAAAAAAAAAAGTTCATAAGATTATTGATTCAGAGTTTGGAGAGATCTTAAGAGTTTACTGAGCCTTCCACCCTTATTTCACATTTTAGCAAACTGAGGCCCAGGTAGGGCAAATAATTTGTGCAAAGCTACATAGATTGTAAGAGGCAATGCACGTATTTGAACTCCTATTATCTGACTCCAAATCCAGTAACCTTTCTTCTATGCCACATTTATTAGACTTTTAGAACTGTAAGGGACTGGGAGTTAGGGGCTAGCCTGGGTTCTAGTTTAGCTTTCTCACTAACAAGTATAGTAAGGAACAAATCACTTTTTCTTTTTTGGTCTCAGTTTCCTTCTCTATAAAATGAGGAGGAGGAGGCTATTAAATGATCCCTAAAAGCTCTTCCAAATCTAATATAACCTGAAAATTGTAAAGGGAAGTTATAGCACCACCACTTCACAGATTAAGAACCATGAAAAGTTAACTTCTCTGTAGATAATAAGCATCCAAGATATCAGTCAATAAGAATTTGTTAATTATCATATTCCAGGCACTATGCTAAGTGCTGAGGCAGGAGTGTGGTAGGGAGAGGAGAAGAACTATCTTTAATTTCAAGGAAATTATATTCTAATGGGGGGAATTACACAAAGATAAATTAGAACTTCCATGATATATACAGGACCAATGGAAAGCAGTCTGAGAAGGGAAGGCCAGGAGGTGGAAGCAGAAAAGATCTCGTTTGGCAGGTGGCACTGAAGTTGAATCTTGAAGGGTACAAGGAATTCTAAGCAGTGGAGGTGAGGTAGGAGACTCTTCTAGGAATGGGACACAATCAGTACAAAAGCACAGAGATGGGAGACTGAGGATCACATAAGTAGTAGCAAGCTCACAGGAGAGTTTGACCATAGGATGAGTGCAAGGACATATGTATGAACCGACCAGAAAGATGAAGAAACATGTTGGGAAGAACCTTAAATGTTCCTAGAAGTAATATGGGCTTATTTTAATTTATTGAGCAAGGGGGTCATAAGGTCAGACTAAATTTTAGGAAAATCATTTTGGCAGTTCATGAAGGCTTGAGTGAAGTAGGGAGAGACTTGAGACAAGGAGACCAGTTAGGAGGCTATTGCAATAGTCAAGCCAAGAGATGATGAGTGCTTGAACCAGGCTGGTTCAAAAGAAGAGTTTGTATGTTAGAGATAAGTTTTAAAAAGAAACTACATGATTTAATAACTATTTGGAAAGGTGGATTGAGTGAGAAAGAGAAGTAAAAGGTGACAACTGGATTGTATACCTGGATGACTGAATACCATGGACAGTAATAGGGAAGGTAGGAAAAGGAATGGATTTAAAATGCATAGATTCCCAAACTGAACAATATTGCCAGATAGGGGTTGCTGGAATGATCAGGGTGGGGCAGTAGTAGCCTCAGTAACCCACCTGCAGTTGGGGTGCGTAGAAGAAACATAAGGAGGTGGTGGAAGCATAGGGAAAGAAGAGAACATTTTGAAAAAATGTAGACACATTTCATTTTTTGGTGTAACAGTTAAAGTCTTAGTGATTACATTATTTTCCAAATAAATACACAAAATGCAAGTTAAAAATCAATCAGTGGTCAAGTCTGCTGACAGGTTTCAACAAGCAAGTGTTGGCAAGCAAGCATGTTTTGTGCATTATTGGGAAGTCCAGCATCAGCAGAAACCTGGGTGTGTAATGACTTGTATACTATACAGTTATATGACATAATATTGCATCATCAAAATTTCAATGCAGAAAAAACCCCACAAATTTACAATAATTTTAAATATATATATTTCATATTTTTTGAAATGACACAATTTTTATAAAAAACGTTAAAGGGTTAAAGAAAGTAGATTTTGGGGGTGGGGCTAAATAGTTTTATTTATTTTTTTTAAAGGAAGGCAGTAGGCCAAATAAGTTGAGAACCTCTGGTTTAGACGGAAAGATAATGAATTCTGCGTTGGACATGGTGAGTTTGAGATGCTTATGGAACATCCAGTTTGAAATGGCCAATTGACAGTTCATGATTTAAGACTGAAGTTCAGAAAATAGACTAAGGCTGAATATAGAGATTTGGGAATCATTTGCATGTATATAATAGAACCCATGGGAGCTGTGATATCATCAGTAAGCAAAAGAGTATAGAGAGAAAAAGGAAAAGGGCCTAGGATAGATTCTTGGAGGGACACCTATGTTTGTTGAATTAAGGGACTTAGAAAGGGTCACACAGATCATCTGCACCTACGTATGTTCTGGACTCTGTGTGAGTAAATAGAAAGACAAAGATGAAACTAGTCCCTGACCTTCTGAAACACTATTCTATGAGGAGATAACATGTATACACATACATGCAAATATGTGTGTACACATATATATGAGTGTGTATATGTAAATATATGCAGAAACATGTATGTATATATACATATACACATATGTACACATCTATACAGACCCATAAATACACAATACACATAAACACACATATGTATGTGTATATATGAATAGCCTGTGCTTAGCACAATGTCTGGCACATAGTAGGAACTTAATGTTTATTGATTGATCGATATATATTTTGAATCAGACCTATGACTTCATTAGCATAATAAACTCCCAGTGGAGACCTTGATTTACCAATGAAGGGCAAGGTTTCCTGACTCCAAGGCCAGCTCTCTTTCTACCGCCGCTTATTCAAAGTATATACAAAGTAAAAACAAAGTCATTTTTGGCCTAGAAACACTCTTTAGGGGCACCATGTCTTCCAGATGTGTTGCAAAATTAGTCACTGGATCCCCCAGTTTGGATGCAAAAGTAACTAAGTTTATTTTATGGCTATAGCCTACGTTTTCCCTCCTCCAACCCCTCAACTCTGGCTGTCAGCCACCACGCCCTTCTCCTTGGAACACCACCCTTGAAGGAGTGCTCTCACCCTTCCAGCTGGGACCCAGGGGTGAGCTCTGCTACATGTACACAAGGCACACCTGGCCAGGGCTGAGTACTGATGTCTACAGGAGCACTCCACAGACAAAGGCAATGTTGGGAGGTGGGCTGATGTGACCTTCTACATTTAGGGCAAGAAGGGATTTAATGTTGTAGTTCCATTGCCATCAAGAGCAAGTTGTTCCACTTACCCGAGACCCTACAATGTGCCAGAGGCTCTGTAATTTATTATTATAGAACATAACAATATAAAATGGGTTATTAGCATGTACTTGGCTAATGAGGCCTGCAGTGCTATAAGATTGGATTAATCAGCGTAATAAAAATCATCATGGGCCTCGTCAACTCTCAACAAATGATTATAAGGCCTTTGGCTGATGTTTGTATTGTTAACATGTGTTAAGAGCAGATTAATCTAGGAGATGAGCAAAAAAAAACCAAGATGAAAGCAGAAAAGGAGGAGGAAGGTGGGAGTTGGGGGAAGTGAGGAGGAAGAGGAGGAAGGAAAGAGGAAAGGGGAGAGAGGAGAACGACTTGCATTTATTGTTCTTCCAGGAGTACAGATTGTGTTCACAGCCAACGGTGGATTCAGTCACACACTGCATTCCAAAATATGGTATTGTTTTAAGTTAAAACCCAACAATATAAAACGTGCTTTTCATAAGATCATAGTTTATCTAACATTTCCCTTTCTCTCAGGGCCAAACAGATCATTAAACTCCACCTTCCAGAGTGAAACAAACAAACAAGGAAAAAAACTTACTAGGGCCCCAAACTCAACTATATCAACAAACATTGACTGAGGCCATTCTTTCTCCTGATTTGCCATGAAGTACCTCCTAATTCCCCAGGCCTCTCTTGGAGAGCCCCAAACTTGGCCTACTCTCAGTCATCTTGCAGCTTCCTGTTTTCCACCCTGCACTTACATTAGAATATACTGTTCTTATCCTCCAAAAGTCATTAGTTCACCTGCCCCTTTTCTTTGTTGGCTAATTTTCTAGTAGGAAAAAAAAAGTGTTGAGCTTTTTTTAGCCTTTAGAAGAGAAGAGTGAAGGGGGCCATAGTTACTGTTGTTACATAATTGTTCACAGTAGTCCAGGTTCTCGTTACTTGTTACTAGTACAGTCCAAAGAGCTTCATAGATTCATAGGATTGAGAGCTGGTGGAAAATTGAGGCCCAGAGTGGGTAGGGGAATTACATGAGGTCACACAGGTAGCAAGAGCCTGGATTCAAATTCAGTATTTCAGCCTCCAAGACCTTTACTCTTTCCACTATACAATCTCTTTCCCTACTGCCACCAACTTTATTTATCTAATGGAGACACCTGATCATGACACTCCTACTCCAAAGCCTTCAATAGATGTCTGGTGCTTAGAGAACAAAATACATAGCATTTGGTGCACAGAAAGCTCTTTGTATATTTTTTCTTGATTGGCTAACTCTTAAAGGCCTGAATCTTGCATGTCTGTCTGAATGTCCTGTCAGTCCTATATAAGTAGGCCTCTCAGGATGGAAAGTTCCCCAGACTAGTTCTCTTTTATCTGAAACAGGCCTTCCTGAGGGTTTAACTTCCCATTCCTACATTTTCCACATGCAACAGGTATATCTGAGGTGTTGGATTTGACTTCCCATTCCTACATTTTCCACATGCAACAGGTATGTCTGAGGTGTTGGATTTTTCTTTTTCAGCAATCAGGGCTGGATATTTACCAACATAAGCAGCTATAAAATGTGGGCCTTTAACATCAGGCTCTGATGAGAGCACAAGGGAAGACTGTATAGGAGAATTGCTGCTTGGTACAGAGCTCTTTGGGAATTGTGCACAAATCCCCACAAATTCCAGCCAAAGGTGGTCAGTCAGCAAGCATTTATTAAGTGCTTTACTGTGTGCCAGGAACTGTGCTAAGTGCCGCGAATACAAATCCAAAGAAGGAGGAAGTAAGGAAGGAGGGAGGGAGGAAGGGAAAGATAGAGGGAAGGAGGAAGGGAGGAAGAGAGAAAGCAGGGAAGGAAGGGAGGAAGGAATTAAGAGAGGAAGGAAGGGAGGGAGGAAGAAAGGAAGGAAGGAAGGAAGGAAGGAAGGAAGACAGTTCTTGCCATCAAGGAGCTTACTCTCTGAAGGAAGAAGACAACACATAAAAATAAACTGTGAAGAGGGGAAGAAAGTATATTTAGGGGGCACAATGAAGTAGAACAAAAGAGCACACCCTGGTGAAGATATGACTGGCCTGGGAACCTGCTTAAAGGACATTCTTATCAGAGGAAAAGGATGCAGGGGCTGAGGGTACTTCTGAGACATGCATTCCAGGACTGGATAAAGATAGACTGGATGTTAAGGATATTATCATAGGGTCATAGCTTTAGAATTGGAAGGGACCTTAAAAGTGTGAGTTCAAACCTCTCCGTCTCCCTCTCCTCCTTCCCCTCTCTCTCCCCCTCCCCCTTTCTGTCCCTCAGAAATGAGGGAATTGAGGCCCAGAGATGTCAAATGACTTACTTGCCCTGACTCACCCAAACAGTGGCCCTGGCAGGATTCAAACCCAGGTCCTCCTGACTCCAAGTCTAGCACTCTATCCATCATGTCAGTCTGTCCCTCAGTGATGTAATATTGGCACTGGCCACCACAAAGCTCTCAGGGCCACCTTCATTTGGGAAAGAACATCCCTAGTCTGCAAAGGGGAAAGAGGGGCAAGAATACCAAAATGGGGTTCCAGGGTTTTAAAATCTGCACGACCCTGGCTTACTCCTTAACTTCTCTTGATCTCAGTTTTCTGAGCTATAAAAATGCTGAACAAGATCATCTATAAGGTTCCTTCTGGTTCTAGATCCCAGGACTTCTCCAAGAATAATAGTGACATTGTGACTTTGGTCTTTCTACCAACCTTCCCCCCCTTCACTTCTTACTGTCTGCAGTCTTTATTTCACAGCGACTGTAGTTTTTCCTTCTGCTTGCTGTTTCATAAGGAGCTTTCCTCACAGGGACACTGTGAAAGAGTTAGTGTCAATATTATTATTATCTCCATTTTATACATGAATTCATTGAGGCTCAGCTCTCCCTGAAGAGACTCATCCACAGTCATGGAACTAGAATCAGGACCAGAATTTGAATCTAGCTTTCTCGAATCCAAGTCCCACTCTACCTTACTGATCAGTCATTTCAGTCATGTCTCTTTGTGACTCCATTTGGGATTTTCTTGGCAAGGATACTGGAATCGTTTACTATTTATTTCTCTAGCTCATTTTACAGATGAGGAAATGAAGGCAAATGGAGTTAAGAGACTTGCCCAGGGCCACACAGCTAGGAAGTGTTTGAGGCTGGATTTGAATTCAGGGAGATGAGCCTTCCTGACTCCAGGTTGACATTCTATTCACTGAGCCACCTACCTGCCCGCAAGACCTTATACTGCTTATTATCTTTTAAATAAATACCATACCTGTTTTGTCTTCCCACTTAGAGCATTAGTCCTTAGAAATCAGGGACTATCTCATTATTTTTCTTTTAAATGCTCCCTGGGCTCTTAGTATAGTATATATACCAGTTACTCTCTAAATAAAATAGAGGGAACATGACACAATGTAAGCCCTGGGTTAGGAGACAGAACCTGAGGACTTTCTCTTACTACTGTGGGAACTTGTGCTAATCACTTAAATTCTCTGGGCTTCCATTTCCTCCTTTATAAAATTATCAGATGTCCCCTAAGCTTGTTTGCAGCTCTAAACTCTGATATGATGATGTAGATTTTTCCTGAGTGGCTAGTTTCACTGCATTTGGTGGGCACATGTAGGAGTTAGTCTAGATGTTGGGAGGAAGGAAAACATGGCAGGGAAAGACATTAATGCAGAAGCCCACTAAAAGTCAATCATGTGAAAGCTTAACTCAGCTGGCCCACAAATGCTCCTCTACTCCCAAATACCAAGTACAAACTATGTACCTAGTGATAAAAACTGCTGAATTACCATAGCTTCCCTCCTCTTTCTAAATATAAAACCCCTATCTGAGCACTAGTAGATAGTTGGGATATCTTGGAAAGATAAGGAGAACTGTTTGGTTCTGGCCAGAGTCCATCCTATACCAGGCTTTAGGTCCAAGGTTTTGAAGAAGACCTTGTGTTACCTGAGGCAGGGAATACATGCACCACCTCCAGGGTAACCAAGTGAGGAGCCTGGTTATTAGCAGGCAGGACTTAATAAGATCCCGAACCCATCTCTACAAGCTCCCCTACCCCCCGCCTGCAGCCTCAGGCCTAGTTCCCATATCCCAGAGAATCCAGAAGTGGTGGAAAGAACATCTGGGTAAAGATGAGTCAGGGTTTCTGGTCGTGCGAGCGACACCATTCCATGGGGCTGAAGTGAATCACTGAGAGAGGAGTGGTCACTGGAAGGTGGCAGATGGGAGGCTGAATTCCAGCCCAGATAGAGACAAAATACCTCTTCTGTGACTGTGGGGCAGGTAGAATGATAGAGATGACCAAGGATGTACTTATGTCTAATGTGATCTTTCCTGTCTTAGGCCCAGAGCTTACACATAGAACCATTACATGAAGTAATCTAGTCCGCTTCTCATAGCCAACACTGGGTTATTTCTTATAAGTCTGTTCTCGAGGGCCTTGTCTGGTACTATTTTCAAATGAGTCAGAAATGGGGCTCTAGGGTAAGACTGTGTGCACTTCACTTTGGTTCTAATTTCAGGTTGGCCAATGACCTTATTTCCCCAATGACTAGCTGGAGGAGTTCTCCATCCTTTGACACCTTCCTTCTCTCTGAGAGGAGTCATGGGGGTATTATTTAAGTTGCCCAGAAAGAGGAATCCTTCCAAAAGAGAGTGCCAGAAAGTAATAGGCTGGGAAGGGGCTCAGATACCTCATCTGTAAAATGAACAGGTTGGACTAGGTGACCTCTAAGGTCTAACCTCTGGCTCCTACATCTTAACACTCTATTATTCAAAGTTTGGATAGTTGAGGAGCCATTACTGAACAAAGATGGCTCAGAAAATCTATTCCGCTTGTAGCATTTGAGGCAAGGAAGATGATGCTTTGTTAGCCATTCCCTCCTCCCCCATAAGTTGATTAAGGGAACCATTCCTCAGCTCCTTTGTCTACCACCATTCCCACAAGATTTTGACAAATTATGTTCTTTTTTCCCCATTTATTAACTTCACCTCCACTGTTGAATTAAATATTAAAACTCTATTTGAAAAGAGGAAGGGGAGGGGGGAATAACCCTCCCACAACTCTACAATGAAAGTTGTAAAAAGTTTTTTTTAGCTTGGAAAAATTTACTGGTCAGTTTTTCCTACTGTTTAACCCCCACTTTGAGTTACCCTGAATGAGAAAACAAGTTTTATAAGCTTCTAATTCATAACTAACCCATAGAGTTTATGGCTTTGCATAGTAAAAATATATATACAGGAATAACTCCTTGCCTGCTCTCCTGACAGGTGTGGGTATGATCTTCCTAACCAACGACATACTGAGAAGCAGACTGGCTTAGCTCTGCTTGTATTGTGTGTGTATGTATGTGTGTATGTGTGTGATAGAAGACAACTCATGTATTCAGTTTTCCAATGGATGACCCTCAAGGTCATTTTTCCTTCTTATTGCACCCTCAAGGAATGAGTCAATAAGACATACTGAAAGTGATGTTTCTGGATTCCATAGAATCATAGAGTATTAGAAATGGGAGGGAACTCCGAAGTTGTCTAGTTACAGAAGATAAAATGTTGGAGATTATTTAGTTATAGGATAGAGAACATTGGAGCCAAAACTGGCTTTAAAGACAACATGATTCAACTTCCTTGTTTTACGGATGAAGAAATTGGGGTCCACATAGGTGGTGGGATATTCTTAAGGTGATTCACCAGGTTAGCTGCAGAATCAGGATCAAAAGTCAGTTCTCTTAATTCTCAGTGCAAGGCTCCTTCCAACTCACCATACCAGCTTTTTCACTCAGTCAAATAGATGATTATCATAATTTTATTGAAGTTATCTTGATTATCTTTCTGTGAATTACCCACATTATGGATTATCTGGAGGAGGAAGATATTAAGTTCAGGCACATTTTTCTGGTGTATGGGCTGTCTCTTTAGGATCAAGGTGACCTCATCTGGATACTGACCTGACCCAGAAAGGCCCAGTGTGGCAGAGGGGAAAGAATACACCATTTAGAGTTTGATAATTTGATTTCAAATCTCAGGTCTGCTACTTACTTCTTGTAGGACCTTGATCAAACCTCTTCCTCCTTCTTCATCTTAATTTATTGACCTCTACAAAAAAGAGTTTTGTCTAGAAGATCTCTAAAAGACTCTTCCTACTCTAAATCTTATGTTCTTTTGCTTATTAGATATCTGATATAAAACAAAACACTAAAGTCTTATTCACTGTATTTCAAAGCCAAATAAAGGGAGACTTTTTAATTATCCACTGTTTTTGATTATCTGTATCTCCTTCCACATTAGTGCAGAAAAGCAACCATAATATTTTGTAGTCAGTGACAAATCTACATAGCAAGCAAAGGAATTTGGAGAACAGTTTCTGATGTATTTCCCATCCTGGCCCATGCCAATGCCAAATTGACCCTAGGGTAGAAAGAAATCTCCAATTTTTTTGGGAAAAGGAATCTAGCCTTTCACCCTCAAGGACAGGAAAGAGAACCACTAGGGTTGAAGGCCCAGTTAAGAGGTGCCAAATGATGCCTCTGGAAGTAAGGACTAATTTCCAGCTGGTAGAGTGTAAGAGTAGGACAGGAAGTAGTCCTCTGTGCCCATCTACCAGTTAGTCAGGGCCTGGGCAGGGTTGCAAAGGAGAAATCCAATTATCCTTTGTGGAGTGCTTTCTGGCCCATAAAAAGGTAATGAATTTGGATTACTTAGTATTTTTCAATCATTTCCTGCATACACCAGGCTAAGTCATCAGGAATAGGCTAGGAATTGATGGCTCCTCTCTAGCTAGGAGTCTGCCAGTCAGAGGATAATGGAATAGTTCTTCAGGTCAAGTATGGGTCATTTAAATCATCATTAGAATCATCATAACTCACTTTTATAGGTTTACAAAGAGCTTTGTACACAAAGGCCAGTGAGGGAAATAGTATAAGCATCATTTTACAGATAAAGAAACTGAGGGTCAAAAAAGTCAAGTGACCTTCCAAGAGTCACTCAGCTAGTATATGTTGGAGCCCAGATTCAAACTCAAGTTTCTACTGACTCCTGGTCTAATTATTTTCCCCCTACACCATGAAACTTGTTAGGCCACTGAGCCTTACCAATTTAGGTAAGGAGAGCTGTAGGATAAGATAGTGAATGTAGTAGGAGTAGGAAGCACGAACATCTAGATTCAAATCCTGTGAACCTGGGCAAGTCAATTAACCAGAGCCTCAGGTTCCTTAACTTTATAATACCTGTTGAACTGCATGGCGTTGTCATGAATAAAGAAAGAGGAAATATGCATAAAATACTTTGCAAAATGTATAGTATAACACGTGAACCCCATAAGAAACCATGAGGATGGGCCTAGAGAACAAAGGTAAAGTAGGCTGCCACCAGCTAAAACACAGAGGGCCCCATCACCCAATGTATTACTTGTAAAGAGGGCATCCCAAAAGTCCTAGTGCAGTTTTAAGTTATTAAAAGTTTTAAGCTACTAAAGCTTAAAATGCACTAAAACTTTTGGAACACCCTCTGTATGGCTTATCTCTTTAATGAAACTGTCAACTCTTTAAGGTGAAGAATCATCTTTTTTTTTTAATATTACTTACTATACAATGATGCAGAGTACTTTTTATATGGTAGATTGTGGAAAATTCCAGAATCAGAAGGGATCTTACAGGCTATCCAGCCTGAACTTAATTTGGATCTTTAATGCCCTCTACAATGTCTGAAGCAAAGAGCAATTCAGCTTATATTTATTTACCAGATCCCCAAACAGGCAATTCCATTGTGGGGAACTTCTAATTATTAGGAAGTCCCTCCTTCTATTGAGCCAAAACCTGCCTCTCTGGTGTTTTACTCATTGCTCCTAATTTTGCCTTTTGAGGCAAAGCAGAAAGAGTCTACATTTTCTTCAACATTTCAACCCTTCAGATATTTGAAGAGAGAGATGATTTCTTCTTTGAACTCCAGTGTAACATTATCTGAAGCTCTAATCCATTTCATCTTATTGAATTCAGGCAATGCTTTATTGGGATCTTTTGGATCCATGAAGGCCAGTTTCTAAACTATATACCAATCCTAACAAAAATCTAAGAATCATATCAAAATGAAAAATGTTCAGAAAATCCAATGAGAAACTACAGTATATGGACACAGAATTGCACAAAAAGAAATTCCTAGTGAAACACAAAAGGGACTACCACCAAAACCAGCATCAGCAGAGGCAAACAAGATAGTAACCTCAAAACTCAGCAGACATTGCCCAGCCCTATCTATAGCATACAAAGCTCTATGTCCAGAGGCATTAAGAACAGAGGGTTCTCTCCCAAAAGCGCCAGTGTTAGGAAACCAGGAGAGGTCACCCAAGAAGCAACCTTGAACAACAGTGTCTAGTCAACACTGCAGCTTTTAGCCTGAGGCACACCAGACCCAAGTTCCCAAGATCCCTAGCATTTGATCCTGAGACACCATAGTGGATTTTAAACATCTCTTACTCAAGCTCAGAGTCTCAGCAGACATAAATTCAAGGTGGTGGAACCTAGCACAGGAACCCAGGTGACCCAGGATGAGAAGAAGCAGGACCAACTAGTTAACCCCCACAAAAGCACAGAATGGGGGCAGAGCCCAGCCTTGACACAGGACCTCAATTCAAGAACTAAGGCTGTGGAGATGATTAAACCAAAGCCTCCAAGCATTATAAAGAATTACTACAGAAAAAAATCCAACCTAAAAGGATAGACTAACTCCATAACAACTACATCAGACTCAATGGGAAAATACGTGGTAAAAGGCATGTATGTTTAAAAAAAAGTTAACGATAACTTTATTATATATTTTTAAGGAATGGTAATGATGAGGTGCAGGCTTTGGGAGCCCCCTTGAGCTCTCCTTGAATCTTCCCAAGGGATGACCTCAGGCAAATGCCTTCCCTTGGGAAGATTCAAGGAGAGCTGAAGGGGGGTTCCAGAGACTATACCTCAAAGATTCAAGGAGAGTTCAAGGAGGCTCCCAAAGCCTGCACCTCATCAGTAAGTTGTACGTATTTTTTTTATTCTTCTATGTTATGACAATGCTTGTTATTTTATATTTTTTTAAAAGAAGAAACATTTGGCAAAATAAACTTCTAGATTTTAAAAGGGGGATTTACATTAAAAAAAGAAAAAAAATCTAGAAGCTAAGGTGGCACCTATCAGGGAATGCATGAATAAATCATCTAAATGTAATAGGATATTATTGTGCCAAAAGAAATAATAAAAGGAACAATTTCAGAGGATCCTAAGTATGTACTAATTCAGAGTAAAGCAAGCAGAACCAGGAGAAGAATTTAAATGAAGACCATAACCTTGTAAATAAAAACAACTCTGAAAGACTTAAGAGCTCAGTTAAAATCAATGACTAAGTTTCTGAAGGCCTGTGATGAAACATGCTACCCACTTCATGCCAGAGAAGTCATGGATCCACACTGAAGAAAGATACAAACATTTTTGGGTGTACCTATGGTACAGACTTGTTTTTGCTTTTGTTAACTGTTTAGTTGTTTCAGTTGTATCTGACTCTGCATGACCCAATTTGGAGTTTTCTTGTCAAAGAAACTGGAAGAGTTTGCCATTTCCTTCTCCAGCTCATTTTACAGATGAGGAAACTGAAGCAAACAGGGTTAAGTGACTTGCCTAAGGTCACACAGCTAGGAAGTGTCTGGGGGCATATTTGAACTCAGGAAGATGAGTATTCCTGACTCCAGGCCCAGCACTCTAGTCACTGCACCAACTAGCTGCTCCTGTTTTACCTGACTATGCTTATTTCTTATACTTAAAGAAAACAAACAACTCCTGTTTCTAATTGGGAGAATCTGTGGGAGAGGTGTGGTAGTGGTTAGCAATAGTAAAAAACCCAAAAAGTGATCTCAAAACATTTAAAATGTATAGAAGAGCACAGAAGGAAATTCAGAAGGAAGCACAGATAAGCAGGATAGTTTTGAAAGTAAGTTGTTGAATTTATTATGTACCTTTTAAAAAATAACTGGTTATTTTTATATATAATTGGAAAAAAATGTTTTTAAAGGAAGTGAGTGGTATGAAATGGAGATTCCCAGTCACATACATACAGAAACACACACACACACACACACACACACACGTTTTGTTTTCTATTTATATGGAAATGCTCATTCATAATTTAAAAAAAAATAAAGATCTTTTGTTATTCTATATCCAATGTGTTAACTATCCTTCCAAGCTTAGTGTGATATGTTAATGTGATAAGTATGCCATCTACACCTTTATTCAAATCATTGTTAATATATTAAAAAGTACAGGGTCAAGAACCCTGAGTCATTTCTGTCAAGAGACTGCCTGACAAGTTGGCATTACACCATTAAACAGCTATTCTCTGTCTTCAGTTATTGAACCAGTAACCAGTCCATTCAATTATATTATTGTCTTGTATTTCTTTCATTGAAAGTCAAAATATTTAGCACTAGGTCTAGATGGGGAAAGTCTAGATTCCAACCTGGCCTTAAATACTGACTAACTATATGGCCCCAAACATGTCATTTAACCTCTGTTAGCCTCAGTTTTGTCATCGGTTATACAAGGGTAATAATGTCACCTACTTCCCATGGTGTGGTGAAGATTAAATTAAATGATATATGTAAAGTGCTTCACAAACATTTTAGTGCTATATAAATGCTATATCTATATGTATGTATATGTGTATTTGTATGTGTATATGTATGATATGATATTATATATATCACTATATTAAAAATGCTTGGGCGGCTAGGTGGTGCAGTGAACAGAGCACCGGCCCTGGAGTCAGGAGGACCTGAGTTCAAATCCGGCCTCAGACACTTGACACACTTACTCGCCATGTGACCTTGGGCAAATCACTTAACCCCAATTGCCCTCCAAAAAAAAAAGGCAAAAAAAAATGCTCCTTCTCCTCCTCTTATAGTTACTACTATTATTTTTTACTCTTCTCCAAACATGTGGTATCTTTTCCATTTTCCAAGATATCTGGGTCTCTGACAGTGACTTAGCAATAACACTTGCCAGTTATTTTAGTAATTGAGAATGTAGTTTGTCTGGGTCGAGGGACTTGAATTTATCAGGGGGCAATGAGTCACTTTCTTACCATCTCATGTATCAACTCACTAGCCATTTCTGTTCTGTTATTTCCAGTATAAAGGTCATTCACTTTGACAGAAAAATGAGAAGTAAAATAAGTGAGAATCCACTTTGTTGTCATTTATCATTGGTTCATCTAACACAGTGGTCCTATCCTTTTTATTAAAAAACAACAATACCTTTTTTTAAAAAACGTCCTTAGTTTTCATGAACAGTCTCAGTTAATTCTCAACATTACCACTGGTGACATTATTTGAATGGTGTCTTTCCAAGCTGTGATATTCATCCTTTATTGCTGGTTTTTACTTCTATCTTTTAAAAATCTATTATTTGTAAATCCACAAAGGTCCCTTAAGACAATTCCCATTTTTCCTTTTCATTGGAAGTGTTTCCTTTTAATGTGTGAATTCCATCTTGGAGTATTTTTTCTTCCCTCTCATGCCATCTTAATTCATGAAATTCTGTGAAGTCTTTGAAATCTTCTTTTCCAATTTCTAGTGCTCATATCATACTATTCTCAACTTTCCTCTTATTCACTATCAAAAGTTATAGGAGGTAGTGATCATTTCACCCTAGTTTCCCAACATTTAGAGTCTTTTCCCATTAGTGACAATCAGAAGCAGAATACAATTTCTCTTTGTCAATTCCTCTATCTTTTGAAGGCTAAAATTATCATTAAGGTAAATCAAAGGGGAAGGAGAAGGTAAGTGGAACAGGGGGGGAGGGGAGAGAGAGAGGGAGAGAGATCCAGCAGCAGAGAAGAATTGTAATCATCAGTTTATCAATACTTTAACATGTGCCTGTGTTTGGCTTGTGACCTGTTTCCAAACTTCTGATATATTCCCTCTTTCTGTCCATGTTTCTCTTTGCAGCTTCATCAAATGCTTCCCACCATATTCTCTGCACCCTCCCAGCCTCACTCCACCCCCTCCACTTTAAGTCTTTAGCTCTCCTGTTTCTCTGGAATAAGGTACACCCAACCAAAGCCATACTTCTGACGTGGGTTTCATTCCATCGAGTTTCAGTTATGCCTAGAAGTTCAAATTTACTTCCTTTTATCAGGGTCTCTAGTTCTTGCTTGTTTGCTAAATTTTGGTCAATGGGGTAGAGAAATTTGAGACCATGGCTTTCACTACTGGCTCCTTTCTTGGATTTTGTCTCCTGTGTTCTTAAAAATGTCTCCACTGCTATTCTTCCTTCCTCGTACCTACTTTCCATGGTACTATTTTGATTTATATACATAAGGAACCTTGTCTCTCCTCCATCTTTTTTTTTTTCACTTACAACTCTTGTAATTATATTTGTAAGACACCTGACATACTCTTACCCACATTTGTTATGTGTACTCCACCCCTGGCTAGGAATCTGTCATCCTTACATTTTTACGCCATAGACCAGAAATTAAAATAAACTATCAGTTAGTACCTTTAAAGTCAACTGTTTACTTCCCAAATCAGTTTTCTTTTCTACATCCCTTGTTTTCTATGGCATTGAGTGAGTAAAATACAACCTATACCTTTATCATCTTTAGTTTCTTGCCAAGGTTTCATAATCTTTGGCAATACTTTTCAGGTTTCCTTTGCCAGTGTCATTTTTGCTCACATGAGTCAACAAAAGTGGGTCATAGTCATCTATTTTGATAAGTATAGGGAGGTTCTTTGTGATGTGTTTGTAATATACCCAAGAAAAACAATAGACCTCTCTTTTAGTATAAGCTCAACAATTAACTGCTTTAGTACAGTGAGCAATGACCCATCAAGTACCACTAGTCTTTCTTTTTTGACCATTGTGCTGGAGGATCTCTCATTTGATAGCTTCTACTGTTTTACTATATTATTCCTTCAAGGATAAGCTGCTGTTTTCCTTCTCAAAATATGTGACTCCTTCAGAGTCTCAAATCTGATTTCTGTCAGTTCTAATAGTGTAGCTGCCCTTTTCTCCTTTCTTCCTTTGCATAGCACACACACACATACACACACACATTCTTAAGGCTCCTCACTTTTTTGCTTCTCAAATTCCATCTGATTTTTGAACCCCTCATAGTAGAGCTCAGTGGAATTATACAGGAACAGCCATTGAAGGAACAGCCTCAAATCTGACCATCCTGCCCTATCTCAGGAGGGCAGAAGAGGAGAGAAGGCAATGTGAGATGGATTTTGGAGTACCTGAGCCAACATTGAGGTGGGAGGGTAACCAGGAGTCCAGTGTGCTGGGCACCAAGCATAAGTTGCTTTTCTGCTTCCCCCAAGAAAATAGAATGAGGATTTGTTTCTTGGCAACTTCTTTAGGGCTGTGGGCCCCAGTTGCAGAGAGTGTTTCTGTGACAGCCAAGGGGGCTGGAAAAGGGAACACACAGGGCAAATATTTGCAGGATTTCTCAATGAGCTCTTATACCATTTTTCTTATTAATATTTATTCAGACATAATATGAGGGGGGGAACCTACAGGGGTCACAGTCATTGGGGAGATTCCACTGTTATTCCACTCACTCCACTAAGATGCAGGGAGGTAACATGAGTGGCCTTGGGCCAGTCCTTAGAAAAAGAAAAGAAAATAAAAGAGAAGCAAGAAACATCTGCCAGAGCTAACAAACAAGCAGAAGGCGGCCAAAATTACAAGAGAAACAGACTTGTAGTGAAAAGGATAGTAAAAGAGAGGGTAAGAATGCAGAAATAAATATTGCAGGTCCTCAGTTTTCCAGTGTGAGGCCTCTCTTTTAGAGATGGGTTCTCTAAAGACCCATCTGGTCAAACATATCCTCTATACAACCCCAGAACCATAGAATCTCAGAGTATCCATATTGGAAGAGATCAGATGTCACCAAAATATGTCCCTTGCATGCCATTATGAGATGGGGGGTTCTCAGAACTCTAGTGATTATCCATAGAAAAGATGCTCAAGCCACATCCTCCTTCCAAAAATTTATATTTCTGCAGTATGAAATAGATTAGATTGGGAGTATAGTAAGGGCCTATGAAGACTAAGGATAGGAAAAAGGAGGGCTGGTAGCAATTTGGTATCCATGTATAGTTTGTCTGTTGACCCTTTATCTGTCTACATCATCTCTAAAATATAGTTAAGAACAAGGAAAGAAGTCAAAAATCTCTTAGCAGAGTTCATGGAATTTGCTAAAATTTTAGGCATAACTCTTATAGGATCACAGATTTAGAACTGGAAAGTACCTTACACAGAAAGTCCAACCTCTTCACTTTATATGAGATACGGAAAGTTTAAATGGCATGGCCAGTTTCACACAGCTAAAATCTAATGTGGAATTTGAACTCCAGTCTCCTTGATTGTTAGTCCAATTTCCTAACTACTATACCAAGCTGCTTCTCAGTTATACAGCTTCTTAGCTCTAACGCATCTACTCAGCTGTTAAACTGATCTTCCCATAGTTCAGTTCTGACCATGTCAACCCACCTCCATTCAATAAAATTGAGTGTCTCGCTATTGCATCCAAAATGACTTTTAAAACCCTTCATAATCAGGCCCTTTCTTACCCTTTCAGTATTCTTATACCTTGCTATTCTCCACATGCTCAGTGATTAAGCGACACTGGACTCCTTGTTGTTCCTTTGCTCATGATACTCCATCTCCTGATTCTCAAGCATTTTCACTGGCTTCACTTCTAGAATACTGTTCCTATTCATCTCTCCCTCCTAGCTTCCCTGGTTTCCTTAAAGTCTCAACTAACATTTCACCCTCTGCAAGAACCCTTTCCCAGTCTTTCTAAATCTTAGTACTCTCTAAGACAATTTCCAATTTATATCTTGTTTGTACATAGTTCCTTACATGTTATCTCATCTATGAGACTGCATGTTACTTGAAGGCAGGAGCTATTTTTTGGCCTTTCTCTGTATCCCCATAGCTTAGTACAGTTTCTAGTACACAGTAGGAGGTTAATAATTATATATAATTTATTATTATGACTATGTAATAATAATAGTTGATTGGTTGATTAGCTCTTTTCTTCTCATTTTCTATTTTCTTCTTTGTTAAGCTTATCCATTTCCACAGATTTAATGATATACTAAACAGGGGACCCCCAAATCTAAAACATCCTGTCCAAATCAACTGCTTTGAATCCCCCATCTGCCTATAGATAAATGTTACTTTGGAGGAACACATTACAATATGGCAAAATATGTGAAGGGGAGAGAGAGGAGAAAGAGGTCAGAAAGAAGTGTGGTGTGGCAGGGTCAAATCAAAGGCTAGCATTAAGAAGAAGAGCTTGGGGGAGAGGAATAAGGCAAATTGAAAAAGAGTGGAAAGGAAGGAGGGCTTATTTTGGAGGTGGCAGAGGATTCCATTGATGAATGCTCCTATGAGTGAAGAGAGATGGCTAGTGAAGGGTGATGAAGTCTCTCTCCCTGTCTCTCTGTCTCTGTCTCTCTCCCTCCATATATATATACGTATATATATATATATATATATATATATATATATATATATATATATATATACACACGTATATATATATATGT
>CM053581.1:264016213-264045618 GCA_028627135.1 Pseudochirops cupreus | reverse complement strand
AAGGGGGCAGGAGGAATTTCACATATATATATATATACATATATATATATGTATACACACACACACACACATAAAATATGTGAATTATTTATATAAGATATCAAACCCTTATCAGAGAAATTTGGTACAAAGATTTTTTCCCCATTTGACAACTTCACCTGTTATCTTAGATGCATAAATGTTATCTTCAGAAGCTTTTCAGTTTCAGCTTCCTAGTTCTGTTGTGAATATGGAATTATGCTCCTTTATTTACTTTACTACAATCTTTTTTTAAGGTAGTTCTATTTCCACTGACTCTCTTCACCTCACTTTTGACCCTTCTTTTTGTCTGATATTCCCCCTTCCTTTCTTCCCCTTCGGCTAGTCCTGTTCCTTAGTTTTTAAATTTCATTTTTTGTGTTTTTTGCCCAAAAGAATTTCTCTTACTCTATAATCCATCTCCTCTTTCTGTTTACTGTAGACCCTCATTTTCTGATTCATGACCATTATAATTATCTGGACTCCCTCTTTCTTTTTTTTAAAGTAAGCACAATTGATTGAAACATTGAGAAAGTCCCCAAACATGGGCAACGTATAACATCTGTGAATCTCCCACCTCCATGAAGAGGTAGGTTAGGGGTGTCATCAATTCTCTTCATTCAAGTCCTATCTGATCTTTGTAATTCTGTTACATTTATTTTGTTTTTTTGGTGTGTCATAATTCTCTTCATTTAAAATTAGTGTGGTTACTGTGTATATTGTTTTCTTGACTGTGTTTACTTCTGTCTGCATTAGCCCATATAGATCTTTCTCTGTTTTTAATGTGTATGCATGTTTAGATATACATGTGTATGTATACATATATACATATACACATATATGTCCAAGGATATGAACATTTCTCAAAAGGATAATTGCAAAGTATTAATAACTACATGAAAAATGCTCAAAATTGTTAATAATAAGAGAAATGCAAATCAGAACAATTCTGAGGTTTCACCTTATACTGTGCAAATTGGAAAAACATGACAAAAATGGCAACAGTCAGGGTCGGAGAGGTTGTATAAATACACTAATACATTATTGGTAGAACTATGAAATGGTACCGCCATTTTGGAAGGCAATTTGGAATTTTCCAAATAAAGTGACTAAAATGTCCATACCCTTTGAACCTGAGACTCCATTAATGAGTTTATACCTGAAGGAAGCTACTGATAATTAAAAAGTCCTCATAGACTCCAAAATATTTATAGCAGCAGTTAAAAGTTGGAAACAAAATAGATACCCATCAATTGGGAAATAACTAAAGAAATTGTGGTACATGAATGTAATGGAATATTACTGTGCTATAAGAAATGTGTATGATAAATATATAGAAACATAGAAAGATCTATATGAACTAATGCAGACAGAAGTAAACAGAGCCAAGAAAACAATATACACAGTAACCACAATAAGATAAATGAAGAGAACTGTGAAACACAAAAAAGTAAATATAACAAAATCATAAAGACCAGAGAGTACTTGAATGAAGAGAAATAAGACATCTCCAAACCTACCTCTTCATGGAGGCAGGAGATCCACAGGTGTTACACATTGCCCATGTTTTGGGACTCTCTCAATGTTTCAATCAATTGTGCTGACATTTTTCTTTTCTTCTCCAGAAAATACTATTTATCATATGAGATGGCTCTCTGGAAGGGAAAGGGGGAAGGGAAAGGAAACGGAAAATAACAAGAAAAAGTAATTTTAAAAGAAACAGAAAAATTTGGGGAACTTCCTATTGCCTTTATGATCAAATCCTTAGACAGGTATTTACAGTGTAACTCAACCAGCCTAGGTTTCCAGATTGACTTTACATTCCTCACATTCATTAATTCTACATTCCTATCAAAATGTCCCACTAACTACTCCCTGAGCTTATCTTTTGATGCCCTGTCACCATGTACTTTGCCTAGGCTGACTATCCTTTAGACCTAAAGTGGAATCCTGCTTCATCTCTACCTGCTGGAATTCTTCTCTCCCTTCAAAGCTTCACTCAGTTGCCATCTCTTCCCCTATCACCTCCATCTGAGGTGAAAGTATTTTCTTTGTTCTCTAAGGTTTCTTTCTTTGCTTTTCTGATAGGGCAGCACATTGTGATGTAGAGGTCCTGGGAATACTTAGTTCTGCCACTGGTGCGGTGTGTGACTTTAGTCAAGTCATCTTCTTCTGAACCTCAGTTTCTTTTCACTAGAGAAAGAGCTGGTAACCTTTTTGTCCCAAAGACCTCTTTAGTCATCAGACAAGGGTTCTAGATCTCTTCCCAGAATAATGTTTTTAAATGCATAAAATAGATATAAAAAAGTTTATTGACCCCAATTCAAAGACCCCTTCACTGGACAATTATTAAGGTCCCTTCCTGGTATAACATTGTGTGACATTGAAAAGAGTTCATCCAACAAGACTCCAGTCCCACACCTTCATTCAAGCCTTCCCCATTCTAGACTACACTATCTCCTACACTTCTCCACATCTATAGAGCTCACTTGTCTCTACTGGCACAACTCTTATCATTTGTTTAATTATATACTTCAAAGATTATGATTTTGCCAATAAAAATATCCCCTAACCCCTAATTCCATTTGAAACTTTTCTGTCCTTGCCATCGAAGTGTTTATATTTTATTAGGGTGAGACAACATGTTCATATACGTACAGATATACATATATATTTATGTAAATACATGGTATGTATATGTACATACACACATTAGATACAAAATGGATACAACGCAGCTAAGTGGCCCAGTGGTAGAACATGGAATCAGGAAGACCTCATCTCACACGTTTACTTAATTGTGTGATCTTGGGAAAGTTACTTAACTGCTTTCAGTATCAGTTTCCTCATCTAGAACATGACCTATTTTTACAAGGTTATTGTGAGGATAACACAAAATTATCTGGGCAAAATGTTTTGCAAACCTTAAAGTATTATATGTTGGCTATTATTATTAGCTACTTATACAAGCTAATTTGTGGGGGCAGGGGGTGGGGAAGTACTGGCAGCCGGGGAGTAAGGAATGACTTCCTTAAACACCCAGTTTCCTGCCAGGTATATGCTTGAAGCTTCTCCAATTTGGCAGGACCTTGTAGAACTTTTGATCATCTAAGGCAGTGTTGGAGAGCCCAAGATTATCCACCTGGGCTAAAATGATGCATCAGAATAGGGCTTCAGAGGATGGCCTTGAATTGTTCCTTTTCTTAGCTCATTCCCCAAGCTTGGCTATAAGTTCCCTGAGGCCAAGGGCCCTGCTTTGCTCAGCTTTGTACTCCCCAGAGAACAAGCCCTCAGTTGTATGTGCTGACTGGTCAGTTGATTAATTTATTTACTGATCATGCTCAGTGAAGCCTTAGGAGGGAAACCAAGACTAATGGCAGTTCCCTCTAAAAGGGAAACAGCAGTTTGGGAGTATCCTGGAAGCAAGTCATTCCCAGAAAGTAAAAAGTAGGTTGAAGAAGGTGACTTTCCAACCTCTTTACCCATCCTTTGCCTAATGCACTAGAGAATACTGCCCCCCACAGAGCAGATGGCATTTATTCTTTTAATGCAGTCTGTTTAATGAACACATAACTAGTGTGAGGGTGGGGCCAGACAGAGCCAGAGAGGTTATTCCAATTCAGTGTGTTCAAACCTGGCTACTTTTCATGTAACTAGGCCTTCCTTACACCAACTTCTCAGTTTTTTTTAAAATCATAATTTGCAAAACCAAGCTGTTCATGGGCCTTATTTAGCAAATTATTACTTTGCCATTTTCAAAAGCTCTGTTTAATGAAAACCGGCCCTGAAGACGCAGGCGGAAAGTCAAAGCTGCATCCCCCGAGGACAGCGTCCTCACTGGGGCCGCACAAGTGTGGAACATATTTTATAGCATGTGCTGTTTTCCACATTTTGCAAAGAAAAAGAAAAAAGGGGGGATTGATTCTAAAGGAGACAGTGTCTCCCTCGACGGCATTACAGAGTCAATGCCATTCTGTGTGTAAGTGCAGCTTGGCGCCTGGCTTGTGATTGGCTTGAGGGCACACCCGAGTGCCCTGGCTAACAGTTAAACAGGGTACTGGTGTTGGCGGGGGGTGTGAGGTTTGTCAAAGTGGGTGGGAGGGCAAGACTGCTCTAGGGAACCCTCGGAGGTCTGCAGTGAGGAAGGTATTGGCAAGAAATGCATGGGCCATTTTCCTCTCTATTTCTCACAGAGAACAGTTTTAAGAGGGCAGGAACATGGTATAGTGGAGAGCCAACAAGTTCCCACCAGTTGGCTTCCCTCCCTTAGGCTGGCCAGCTGCTCAGTCTTAGTATTGACATGCTGTTCTCCTGACCCATCTGTACAGTTTCCTACTCTCTTCTACAGAGGACTTCTGTTTGGGTCTTTATACTTTATATTCCATGTAATATCAATACTGTTTAGGGGAAAACACTTGTGTATAACCCATGGCACAAAGCCATGGGTTGCCTTTTAAGAGTGTTTTGGCTCATGTCTTCAGAGGCTCCGACAATATTAATAGTGGAAAGGTGCCTGCAAATCATTTTCTAGACCTATAGCTGGAAGGGGTTTTAGAAGCCAACTAGTGCAATACCCTCATTTTACAGGTGAAGAAACTAAGCCTCATGTAGGTTTAGTGATTTGCCTAAGGTCACTATGGTGATTAGCATGAGAAGAAAGATTTGAACTTGCATATTCTGACTCTAGAGTCAATGGTGGTTGTTGTTTTCCTACTATACTAGTGCAAACTCGTCATTTTATAGATGTCAAAACTGTCTCAGAGCTCTGGTGGAACTTGCCCAGAGTCTAAGGCTCATAGAAATTAGTTTTGGAAGAGAACTTATAGCTGATATTAAAAACTCTCTCATTATTCACAGATAAATAAACTGAGACTCAGTGAGATTAATTGATTTGCTATAGTCACTAAGAAGAGTAAAATTTGAACCCAAAACCTCAACTGAAAATCCAGAGTCCTTCATCCATTATGCCACACTTCTTATAAGATAATGGCAAATCTCATACTAAAACCCAGGACTTCTAAGTTCCTGTCTAGGACTCTTATTGGCTAAAGCCCTTCCCCCAAAAGTTGGGAAATCTCTTTGAATGGATATAGCTTTTAACTTAAGCATGCTCTCCACAAGGTATCTTCTCTTCACCCCCTGTCCAACCCCCCTTACCCCAAAAGCCAAAACAAACCAACAACCCCGTCCCCCCAAAAAAGACACCTCTCTGAGGACAAAGAATCATTCCTTATTTTTTTTTATCCCCAGCAATGTCTAACACTAATGCATTGCATAAAACGTTGATTGAAGTGAATTTTAAAAGAGTCAGGTGACTTTGATCAAAATCCAAAGTCCCTCCTCTGGAGTCTTTAAACTCATTCAGTCTGTTTTTGAAGAATACTTATTCATCCCAAAGTTTTATTTAGCTGATGCTGGCTTCATATTTTGTCTCTTTTGAAAGCCATCTATCTGGCTGAGGTTCATAACTTTCCCCAAATGATTTGTTTGGAACCAGGATATTCTCTTCTTGATTTGACCATTAATTGTAATTCTCCATGTCAAATCCTCTGCTTTCACCCTGTGCTAATCACCAGCAACTCACCCTCTGTCTTTTATTGTGAGAGGTAAGTGGTTTTCACTTATTAATGAAGGGACAGAATTTCTATTGTATTTGTAAAGAAGACCCATATCTCTCCCCCCACCCCATACACACACATACAGAACACACACTTTCACATCGGCTCAACTTGGGGAATAATTGCCATTGAATTTGATCTTGGTTAGGGTAAATAATACTTTATCTCTTCTTCTGAGCACCCCTAACAATGCTGGCAATATTATCAATGTCTCACATAGGTATAAGTCTGGAAAGGCTTCAAATATTGCCTCAACAACAAAATATTTATTTTTCTCCCAAGGACCAGGCTAAGTTCAGAAGAGCTCATCGTAACAATGGTGGTGACCATGTGAATTCTTTAGTCGAGAACTCATGAAGAATCATTATTTAAGGAGTGTAAGGGTTACAGTTTGTACAAGGGAAAGAGGGATCCATGCTGAATAAATTGTGGAGTTTTAGTGAAACCAATTCAATCTAATTTTACAATCATTTATTGTATTTTGGGCAAGTCAATGGCTGTCTAGGCATTGGGGGATACAAAGAGAAAAACAAAAATGTCTCTTCCCTCAAGGAGCTTACACTTAATGAGTAAATATTACCTCTCTGGGCATCATTCCAAGAGCCTGGTTGGATCTAAGACAAGAAGTAATTCTTTACAGAATACAAAGAGCTTTCAAATACAGGATCATACCCAGTTGTTTAATAGTGGTTCATTCATCCAAATTATTCTTCACTTTATTCTTGTGAAAAACTGAGGCAGTCATAAACTACATACCACTAGTGTTAGAAGTAATAGTAGCAATGATGGTGATGGTGTTAGTAAATGTAGTAGTACTACTAAGAGGAGGAGAAGGGGAAAAAGAAGAAGAAGTAGCAGCATTAGTAAAAGTAATGAGGATGATATAGTGGGAGTCTAACACGTTTGTTTTTGGTGGGGGCGGGGGACTGACAGGACAAAAAGAATGAGCTTACATTTCATCTGGTAGATATTTTAGATCAATCAATCAGCAAGCATTGCTTGTGATGCTGTGTGACAGTCACTGTACTAAGAAATGGGGAAACAATGAAAAAAAAACCCACCAGCATCTGCTTTCAGGAAGCTTTCATTCAAACAGGGGGAACAACATTTAATATGTACGAATGAAGCAGATGTAAGGTAGCCTTATGGCAATACTGTGCGGCCAAATCATAAGTTCTCTAAGAACTGTATAGAGATTTCTCTGTAATCATAATAGGTGAGATACGGCCGAAAGAACATCAGAGTGGGAGACAGGAGATACAGTTTTACTACTAACTCATGGTATGACTTGGGATGAATCCCTTCACCTTTTTAAAATTCAGTTTCTTCATCTACCAAAAGACATTGATCAGCTCATTCAAAAAGTATATATTGGGGGCAGCTAGGTGGCACAGTGAATAAAGCACCAGCCCTGGAGTCAGGAGGAACTGAGTTCAAATCTGACACTTAACACCTACTAGCTGTGTGACCTTAGGCAAGTCACTTAACCCCAATTGCCCTGCTTTCCCCCCCCCTCCAAAAAGCAAAATAAAAAAGCATATATTAAAATTCAACTATGCAAAAGATACTCTACTAGGTACTTGGGATGCAAAGAAAAAATTAAAACAGTCTCTGCCCTCAAAAAGTTTTGTTATACTATGAGGGGGGAGGAGATACGACATGTATAGAGATAAATAAATAAATAGAACATTTATTAAACACTTATTGTATGCCAAACACTGGAGATATAATTAGAAGAGGTAAGATAGTTCCTTCTCTCAAGATACTCATACTGTATTTGGGAGAGACAATGTATAAAAGAAAGCTCAGCTGCAGGGCAAATGGAAATGCCTGGAAGTCCTCAGTTTATGTCAGTGGGGTGGATGATAAGGTCCAGTGGTTTTGGAGTTACTTAAGCAGGTCAGATGACAGTGCTCAAGGACTACAGGACTATAGTGGCAGGACAGATGGTACAACATGGAGGACTTCAGGATCAGTGACAGGGTAGAGGTAAGGTCTGCTTTTCCATCTCACCAAGAGAAATGGAGTTGTTAACTCCCCTGTCACCCAGGTTGTGTGAGCATTCGAGCATTCCAAATGAAAAGGAAAGGCCAGGGCAGTACGCACTCCCAGTGGTGGCTTGTTGTCTTCTCACAAGTATCAGCTTGTAAATCAGTAAGACAGTAGGCTAAGACTTGCAGTCTCAGTTTATCTTTCACTTAAAAGTGCTGAGTTACTAAATAACCTCTATATATAATTCTACATTCTAGCATATTTACAATTAAAACTATTAATTTCAAGATCATTAAATAGTGTTAAATTCTGCCTGCTATATTAGTTAAGATGAATGCGGCTTACCTTATCTTACCATATCCAGTGGTCCAAGATGATATCTGGTATGGTCAAGGGAGAGAGGGAGTTAGGGGGAGAAGGAAAATGGGGAAAGATGTCCCTGGTGGTGATTGGTCTTCTCACAACCTGGCAGTTCTACCTAGTAAAGAAACCATATCTAAGCTGAGCCTTGAAAGGAACTAGGTATTTTAATAGATGGAGATGAAGAAGAAGAACGTTCCAAGCATGAGAAAAGCTTATAAATGGACAGAATAGATGAATAAAAAAAAATGCGATGTCATGTCAGAACACCAAAGGCTAGTTTGGCTGGAAATGTAGAGTACATGGTAGATAATAATGTGAAATAAAGTAGGTTGCAGCCAGATTTTGAAGGGATTTAAACATAAAACAGAGGAGTTTGTCTTTAATTCTAGAGGAAATCCTAGAGAAAAGCCATTGAAGCTCTTTGAACAGAATGGCAATGAGTCCAAGTTTGTGCTTTAGGAAGATTATGTTGGCAACTGTGTTAAGGATAAAAAGGAAAAACGCTAGATTCAGGTAGAAATTTTTGTAATAGTCCAGGTAAGAGGTGATGAGGGCCTGGTCTAGGGTGATGACAATGTGAGAAGGAAAAAAAGTGGAGAAAATATTTTGTGATAGAAGAATCAACAATATTTAGAAACGTATTGGATATGGGGGAAAAGAGTGGAAAAAAAAATTTTAAATGACATCGTAAACCCATGTGACTAGAATGATGATAGTACTGTCGAAAGAAATGTGGAAGCTAAAAAACGTTTTGCATTTAGGAAAAAGATAATGAGATCATTTATGGACATGATGAATTTGAAAACCTATGGGTCATCCAGGTGGAAGAATCCACTAGGAAGATGTTGATACTGGAATGGTATTCAGGGTAGGGATCAAGATTGGAAATTTAAATTTGGGAGCATCTATGCATAGATTATGACTGAACCTGTTGGAGTTGGTGTCACACACACACAGAAAAGAGAGCTGAGGATATATCCTTGCTGGTATATCTTTACTTAGAGGATGGAATCCTTAGAATACTTAGAGATGATCATCTTGCAATGGAAGCCGAGAAGGAGCAGTTGGACAAGTTAGAGAAGAACAAGTACAAAGAAGCATCATGAAAAGCCAAAGAAGGGAGGATCCAGCAAGAGGAAGTGGTCCACAGGGTTAAATTCTGCAGAGGGGTCAAGAAAGATTTAGGTCAGCGGTTCTCAACCTGTGGGTCGTGACCCCTTTGGGGGTCAAATGACCCTTTCACAGGGGTCACAGGGGTTGCCTAAGACCATCGGAAAACACATATTAACTATGGTCTTAGGAACCAAGACACCGCTCCTCTAACTGTCTCCAGGAGGGTTGGCCCACATGCAGATACGCCCACATACAAGTATTAAAGGGTTGAGGCATTAGAAAGGTTGAGAACCACTGATTTAGATGATGACAAAAGTCATTGTATTTAGCAACTAAAAGATTATTAGTTGCCACTGAGAGCAATTTCAGGCAGGTGTTGGGGCCAAAAGACAGAATTCAAGGGTGTGAATGGAATGTAAAGAAGTGGAGATCACAAAAATAAATGGCTTTCTAGGTGTTTGATTATAAGATATAAAATACCTTGAGGAAATAGCAAGGCTAAATCAAGCTTTTTGTTTCATGCACATTTTGTAGATAGGGAATATCCAGAAGATAAAGACTGAAAATCAGAGAAAAATGGAAAGAAACAAGCTCCCAGAGTAGGAGGGAAGAAATAGTATCAGAGACATAAGTGAAAGGACTGACTTTAGCAAAGAGAAAGGCCACCACTCCATCTGAGATTAGAGTAAATCATAAATGGAGGGGGGATCTGAAGGATATAACTGGGAAAAATAAGGAGCTCACGGTGAATGAAATTTATTTCATTGATAAAATATGAAGTAAGGTCCTTGGTTCAGAGGAAAGGAGGACCTGAAGGTGGCTTGAAGAGAAAAAAAAAAAACTTGGAACATTCAATATAGCTGCTGTGATAGGAAGTGAATTGGAGAAGAATAAATAAATAGCTTTTCAGGAGTGAAGACCCAATTAACACCAGGTAACAAATTTGTGGTGGATCTACTCAGTATAGATATTCTCCAAAAACATGTAGTAGTATAAATGTAGAGGTAGAAAAGATAGATAGTGGGCATAACACAATATTAGGGTTTTTAAAGGCATGAGAGATGAAAAGAAGAGGGTAAAGAATTTGAGGTGAGAGACTGTATAAATCTGAACTGATCAACTATAGGGTCAATATTTCAAAGGGGGAAAAAGAATGTGGAAAAGGAGTGAAAGACTGGGAAAAACAGAGAGATAAGAGTGACTGGCATTCACAATGGATGTTGATACTGCCATATGAGAGACTGTATAGTGAGTAGGGTGGAGAGAACACTGCATCAGAAGTCAGGAGACCTGGAAAGGTTGCTGCCAGGACCTCTTTCTGTAACCTCGGGCGATATGTTTCCTTTCTCTGAGACGTTATTCCTTCCTTTCTAAAAGGAAAAGATTTAACCTAAATTATCTCTGGTTACTTTCCACTATAAAATACTAGAATTCCATAATGTTTCATTTTGCTGAAAACTGGGGAGATAGACTATATTTTATCCTTTCCAATACAAAGAATTTCTAGTTTTATTTTATTTTTTTAAATTAAGCAAGATACTTTTCTGTTTATCTCTTTCCCTCTCATCCCAGGTGAAGACAGAGAGGGAAAGCTTAAGAGATATATAACCAAGTTTTAATGCAATATGATTTTCTTTTGGGCTTTTAACACCGGAAAAGAAGGAAGGTTCTCTTGGGAAGAAATATTAAGTATGGGCAAGTATGTTGGCTAGATAACTGCCAATGGGGTTGGGGAGGACAGGAGAGGGTCAGTCAAAGGGATGATTCTGTCTTGCACAGCTGGGGTGGAGAAGCCACATGCAGATGATGGGTGGGGGAGGAAAAAAGAGGGGAGTTTTCAGCATGATTTCTAATAAATCAAGTTTGCAACCATCATCAGCTTGCTCCCCCAAGCCCCCTCCTTTCCCTGATCCCTGACTTTTATTCCTTCTCTCTTGCATCACAGCGGAAGAACAAAGCTGGAAGCTTGAGTCATGAACTACAGTTGGGTTAAAACCTCAGTGTAAAACCATGATTTCAGGACAGGAGGGAGGAGAGAGTGCAGGCCCAGAGAGAATTCTCTTAAAGTCAGAAACTAACAATAAAATGTTAAAGCTTGAAGGAACATAGAATGATACAACAAATATAAAAATATTATACAAGAAACATTGGTTGAACAGGTACTGTAGGCAGAAGACTGTGCTGAGGTCTAGGTGTTAAAAGTTAAAAAAAAAAGGAGTTAAAAGTTCATTGATTTAGAGCTGAAAAAGAACATTAGGGGTCATCTAGTCTAGGGGTGGGGATCCTGAAGCCTTGAGACCACATGTGGCTCTCTAGGTCCTCAAGTACAGCCCTTTGACTGAATTCAAACTTTACAGAACAAATCCCCTTCAAAGAAGGACTCAGTCAAAAGGCCATACCCAAGGGCCTAGAAGGCCACCTATGGCTTTGAGACTGTAGGTTTCCCAACCTTAACCTAGTTTAACCCTCTCATAGAGAAGGGAACTGAGGTCCAGGGAGGATATTTGCCGAAGGTCTCAGAAGAAAGATATAAAGCTTAAACAGAACAGTATACCAGCTTTCAAAGAGGTTGTAGTTTTGTGTATATAGGGAAGAGAGTTAATACATCAACAAAGATAACTGTAAAATAGAATATGACATATGAGTGTATTGGGTTTTAAAAATATATATATGTATATATATGTACATATATATGTATATATACACATGTACATATATATACATATATATATACACACACATAGATAGATAGATAGATAGATAGATAGATAGATAGATAGATAGTCTAGTAAAACTCATTATCTTTTCCTTGAAACTCACCCCTTTTCTAAACTTCCCTGTTTTTATCAAAGGCACAATCATCCCTCAAGTCAATCAGGTTTGCAACTTTGGACTCATCCTCAACTCTTCCTTCTCTCTCATTTCCCAAGTTCAATCAGTTACCCAGTTTTGTCAATTCTTCCACCATATCTCTCACTTCCATTCCCTTCTCTTAACTCAAACAGAGTCACTTTAGTGCAGATTCTCTTCACCTTTAGTCTAGACTAGTGATGTCAAACTTAAATAGAACTGGGGCCACTAAACCATATATAAGGATCCTTGCAGGTGCATAATGACTTCAGAAACCATTTTTACTGTATTTTAATGTATTTGTTAAATATTTCCCAATTATATTGGAATCTGGTTCAAGCTAGAAGAGTGTGGCAGGCCACGTAGTTTACGCTTCTGGTACAGACTATTGTCACAGCCTTGTAGATGATGTCTCCACCTCGAATCCCTGCCCTCTCCAATCTATATTTATCACTGCTTCAAATTTGGGTTTCCTAGAGTGCTGACCTTGTCACTCCCCTCACTTTGGTGCCTCCCTATTGCCTCAAGGATAAAATCCAGTATAAAATCCTCTTCTTCACATTTAAGGCCTTCCCAATCTAGCTCCAACCCATCTTCCCATAGTGATTCCACATTTTTGTCCCTCATGAACTTACCCTTCTAAACAAACTGGACTACTTGATGTTCTCATTATAAGACATTCTATCTTCAGCCTCTTTGTCTTTCCATATGTTATTTTCTACTCCTGGGATGCTCTCTGTCTTCACTTTACCTCTGAGAATCCCAAGCTTCCTTCAAGGATCAGCTCAAGTGATACCTCTGCTTACAACACTTTTCTGATTGTATAAATTGATAGTCTTCTCCTTGTCCTAAACATTAATGTATTTATTTTTAAAAAATTTATTGTCCCTATAATAGAGCATAACCCCCTTGAGAGCAAGGATTCATTTCATTTTTATCTTATTATCTCTAGCACCTAGAACAGTGCCTGTTATATAGTAGATACTTCTGTGTTTTACAGAAGAGAAAACTGATTTGTCTGTGGTCACTTGAGTAAAGAAGGTTCTGTGATTCCTTGTGCAGGGTGCTTTCCACCAGGTTTTGCTCTCTCTTATAGATTAGGCTAATAGGATGAATGATCTGAGTGGATTCAAAATGAACCTCCAAACCTAGTTCCTATGAGTTTCACTTTATAAACCTTAATTCTGAGATCTTTGGTCTTTCTTTGTGGAACTCCTCAAGAAGAAATATCTAAAAGACTCTTTACTCTTTCTATATGCTTTTTCTTCCACATCTGGACAGGTTAGGTGGGGTCAGCCTAGCACAGAAATTAATTACTTTTGGCTAAAGGCTGATGCAAGAATTGAAGAACAAAAAGTAGATGCTATAGGACCATTACAATAATTTGTAAATAAAATTATGACATGGTAAAGTCAAGTTTTGTGAGTATGAAAACAGGCAAAATTTTAGAGCTGATTTCATAAAAGGAGTCACCAGGTCAATGAATCACTGTGTTCCATTAGCAGAAGTGTCTAGAATAACTCCACTGATTTTTCCAAGTGGCCAATGCAAACAGAGAGGCTCTAAGAAAACATGTATGTGTCCAGGTCAGACAGTAAGTAACTGACCTTTCCCAATAATGTTCTAAAGTAAATACTAGTTAAAATTATCCCAAGTAACTTCTGGCTCATTTCTATATGTATAGGGCAGATGAAAAGGAAATGTGAAAGGTCCTCTATTTCTGGGAGTTCCCCACAGATGTAGGTTTACTGGACTAACTTCAGTCGATCACAGGTGGTGGTATGTTTTAGAAACAGGAAAATTCGTCTGGGTTTAAGAAAGTTGAGGTAGACTAGGCAGGGTGTCTTTTTAAAAATCTCATATCATCTAGGAACATCTGTATCTGAAGTATCTAAAATCTGTTGAATGAAGTATTTTTTTCTTGCAAAACTCATATAAGCTTTAGGCAGCCAGGTGTTGCAGTGGGTAGAATATTGGACTTGGATCAAGAATTGGAAGAACTGAGTTCAAATTTAGCTGGAGACTTTTACAAGGTGTGTGAGCACATAAGCTCTCTGTACTTCAACTTCCTCTCTGTGGAGTGATGGGATTGGACATAATAAAAATTGGACATAATGGCCCCCATTTAACTCCTTTTAAGAGTTGATTCAGAGCTATTAATTTGTGATTTTATGTTTGGGTAAGGTAATGTTCTCTGAGCTTCTCTTGCTCTTCAGTTTCCTTCTGTGAAAAATCTTCTTTATCCACAGCTGGTCAACATTATGATGGAATTTTGTTTTCCTCTCAAGTGGATTTGGAGCTGATAGAAGCTTCTCAGCTACTGCTGGGACCTGCTGACAAAGCCTTTGGCTACAATGTTCACTGTGATGTCACAGAGATGCTGTCAGTGGTTCATAGCTAGGACCTAACACTCAGCCATGTAGCCTAGTCAACTAGCAGGGGTAAGGAATTCAAGTCGTGACCTTAACCCTGGTTTAGGTCAGGGCAGCCATAATAAATTGCTAAATTTCATCCTTCTAAGTTGTCACCAGCAACACCAAACAGAGTGTGACTTGCTCTGCCTACACAAGACGAGGAAGAGCTGATAGTGTCACATTCCCTTTTGAGAGTTTTGGGGGGACACCCTGTTAAGAAGTGCTTATTAATCACAGCATACAAAATTTCAATGAGAAAGACATATTAAGGGTACATATGGAGATGGATAAGAATAGAGATCAGGAGCTGGTGCTAACATGGAAATGGACATGAATATCACTGTTGTTTTAAAGAATAACACCTTGGAGGCTCCAGTGTCAACTCCAGCGAATCATTTCATTACAACATAAAGAACAAAACCTTGAATCAAGCTTTGTACCAGTCACTAGGTCTTGAGGCTGAAGGAACAAACAAAATCATTCTTTTCCAGAAGCCATGATAGGAAACCATGACAGAGAAAATCCAAGAAACGTTTTCTAAGTCCTAGAGATGCAAAAGCAGCATGCTCTTATAAACCACATATTGTCTCAGAGGGAAGGGGAAGGGAGTTGAAGATAAGGGCTCCGTGATCTCTCACTGTCACCCCCATGTCATACCCAACACAAGCATATCTAAAAGAACAAGAGCTCAGCTTGAGATAAAGGGTTTCTCTAGGGACATGTTCCCCAGAAGGGTGCAAAGAAACACAGGGAAAACCATCCAGAGAAAACCTGACTCTAGAATCAAACTGCTTTACCATAAAGAGAGGTCTCCTCTTGCTCTCTTTTTCTCATACTTTATTTCTCATGATGTTCTGAAATTACAGCACCGTGGAACTACCTCAACACAAGCCCAGAAGTTCTAGAGATTTTAGCTTTTGAATGCTACATATGAAGCTACTGCAGAGGGGGAGAGAAGTTGATACCCTTATTAGGACTATTAACTCCATCTGCTGTCTCTCTTTCCTCCAACAGATCTTCTATTATGGAAAAAACATCTCCATATTCAGGAATAGACTGTGAATTCTTCCATGTGACATTTCCTTTGATAACCTTGGCAATTTTGGATCCAAAATCCTATAGTCTCCTGTTACTTTATCAATTTATTTCTCACCCTCACATGAGCCCCCAGACCCACACCTGCTCTCCCCTCTGCACTGGAGAGGACTGATGAGCCACATTCCTTTCCAGTCTCTCAATAGTGTTTTCTTCAGCCTTTACTGGCTGATGTTCTTGGACAGTGTTAGCTATTTTTGGCCCTGTGCTTAGCCAAGGACACAGCTGTGCCAGTGTGGGGCCAAAGGCTCCAAGCCTGGCACAGGGAGCCCCTCAGCACTGAGCCACCCCTCTCCTGCTGGAGGTGTCAGCTGGGTTTCCACCTGTAGCAAGTGTCAGTAGAAAGCTCAGGCACCAGGAATCAAGCAATCTCAGTAAGACAAGGGTTTTGTGACGTTCAAAGCTCGATTTTTCACAGCTGTGACTGGGACCAGGAGTATTAACATAATTTTTAACTACTCTTTTGAAACATCTGGGGATGCTTTAACAATTCATAAAGTATAGCCTAGAAGCAGTTGGAGAATGAAAATTTGATCTCTCCACAATTATTTCATCTCTAGATTCCCAATAAGAAACTGATTTTCAAACCTAGTTTTGTAACATTCTTGTTTCTTCCTTTTATCTTAAGGAAAGTCATGAACATCTCAAAATTTCTCTAGTAGAAGACTGAATATTAATGTAGGAAAAGACCTTAAAACCAAGAATGTGAAAGATGGAAGGAACATCAGAGATAAAATAATTCAGTGCATTTATCCTACAGAAGAGAAGATGATTTGAGGTCCAAAGAGAAGTAATTGGCCCAAAGTCTATTATTTGCAGAGCTAAGACTAGCAATCTGCAAAGTTATACCACTAATGAGTTATGTGACCATGATGATGTAAATGAGTACATAGTAAGCGAAGAATTCTAAACCAAACATGGGGTAAGTGGCTGTTACAAAAGACAAAATAGAGTATCTTTATTACATGAAATTCAAAAGCTTTTGCATGAACAAAATCAATGCAGCTAGGAGAAGAAGGGAAATTTTTGACTAAGGAAAGCAAATCATAGCATCAAACATTTGTTAGGTGTGTGATAGTTAGGATATAAAGAGAATAAATACACATATAAGAGTCCCCAATGGATAAGTGATCGAAGTATGAGAATTGGGAAGTCTAAAGAGTTCACTGAATAGAGTAATGATATGATCAGGTATGTGTTTAACAACCACAAAAAAGGTAATTCCACACATGCATCACAAGTGAACACTAAGATAACTTTTGAAGTTTGACTCAGACCAAGCACATGGACAAAGATAACAAAGAATGGAAATGGTCAGTGATGAAATTCCTGCAGAATATACATGCTGGTATACTATTGCCATGGAAACATGAATTGATCCAATCATCCTGGAAAGCAATTGAGAATGATACCAAAAAATGTCTAAAACGTGCATATTTTCTGACCCAGAGATGCTATTGCTGGGTACATTTGCCCAGAGAGATTAGGGACATAAAGATCCCATATATAACAAAATCATAGGCTTGTAGATAATAGATTTTAGAAATGGAAGGTTCCTCAGATGCCAAACAGTTCAAATTTCTTGTGTCTGTGTATAATTATATACATACATTTGTACATGCATACATACACCTCTCTTTTTCTCTCTCTGTCTGTGTGTAGATAGATAGACAGGAGATAAACATTAAGAAACTAAGACTTGGGGACATTTAGTGATTTGCCAAAGGTCACCTAGGTAGTAAGCATTGGAAGAAGGTATAAATAGCTGTGTTGTTGTTGTTGTTATAGTAAAGAACCATTAACAAAGAAAATTTCTATCAATTTGGGAAGAACTAAACAACCCATGGTTTTTGAATGTAAAGGAATATTACTATAACATAAGAAAGAATGAATATAAAAAATTTAGAGAATAGGAATACTTTTATGACCTGAGATGCAGTGAAGTAAGTAGACTCAACAAAACAATGCACAATGACTACAGTACAGTAACTGGAGATAAAAATGTAAAGTGAACTCTACACAATCATGCAGTAACCAAGCATGGCCTGAGAGAAGAATCCAAAAAAATGCCTGTTCCTTTCTTCAATGCAGAGGGCAAATCTAGAGATACAAAATGTTGAATATACTGTCAGCCTCGACTGACACTGACATATTGTTTAGTTTTACTAACTTTACTTTTTACTTCTTTCTTTTATAATCTTTTAAGAGACCACTTGTTTATGGAGGGGAAGAATATGTTCAGAACAAATGTGATATAAAATGAAAGTAAGTTATTTTTTAAAAAGGAATCCACAAGAACATGTCACATAGTGGTTGAGAGAGCTCAACCAATCAACAAACATTTTTAAGGGCCTACTATGTGGTAATTTCTACACTTAAGAGACTTATAATGGGGAAGAACAAGTATGTAGATAAGTTTATATCAAATAAATATAGAGAAGAAACACAACTAGATGGCACAATGGATAGAGTGCTGAACTTTGAGTCAGGAAAACCCAACTTCAAATATGACCTTAGATACTATGTGACCCTAGATAAGTAATTTAAACTCTGTCTCAGTTTCCTCAACTGTAAAATGGGAATAATAGCACATCTATGCCAGGGTAGTTATGAGGATCAAATATAATTGACACTTAATAAATATTATTTTCCTTCCTTCCAAATAAATAAGAGGTCTTTAGGGAAGGGGATCACAAGCAGTTAGACAGATCATGAAAAGTATCATGTAGAAGTTGGTGCTTTAGTTTCATCATGAGGGATCCTGATGAATCTTTTGAGGTGGAGGAGGTAAGGTAAGAATGCATTATAGGCACAGGAGATGGTGAGAGCAAAAGCACAGAGATAGGAGATGGGAAACTGTTGAGAGATGGAAAGAAGATCAATTTGGCTGGATCATAAGGTATAGTGTAATGATGTGATCCGGCCTGTGTTTAAGGAAAATCACTTTGTTCATTGTGTAGAAGACAGATTGGAATGGGAAGAGACTTGAAGGAGACTGATTGGACAGTTGTTACAAAAAATATAGGCAAGGGATGATGAGTTGACTAGGATGGGGAGTTGTGTGAGTAGAAATAAAGGGGTCGGACACAAGAGATATTCTGGAAGTAGAAACAGTTAAGATTTAGCAATTAACTGGCTATATGAGTGAGGAAGATTGAGTTAAGGATAACACTGGGGTTATGAACCTGAGAGGCTAGAAAATGGTGATGAGAGATGTCACAAAACTCACTGTAGGACAGTTTGTCAGGAACTGCCCTTCAATTTTGCTGCAATAGAATAGCCTTCCTGTGTGCAGTTTTCTAAATTTTAGTTTTCTAAATTAAATTTTCTAATTTAAATTAAATTAAATTTTCTAAATTAAAACTAAATTTTAGTTTTCTAAAAAAAATAACTCAAATTCACGTAGTCCTTTGCTGAAAACAATGCTATCACATAGTAGTATAAATACAATTACCTATTTAACAGATGAGAAATTTGGGGTTAAAAGAGAGAATAAGTGCTGATAGTTCTAATAGTGTTCTAAGATTGGCAAAACACTTTTACATACATTGTATGATCTCATGCTCACAGCAACATGTGAGGTAATATAGATGCCATTATCCTCATCTTATTGAGAGAACTGATTGTAGAGAGGTTAAGCCCAGTGCTAACAGCCGAGGATACAAAGGAAAGAAAAACCAGAATCAAAAACAAAAAACAAAACCTAGTTCCTGCCCTCAAGGAGTTATTATACTAACACCAGTCTTGCATGCAGAGAAAAAAAGCAAACTATAGTGACACAGTCCTTCCTAGAAAAAAGACAAGCCTCAGTGCCTTGTTTCCCAACTATTCATTTGCACATTACTAACTAGGGTATGTTACACCCTTATCCCTGGAAGTGTTTGTAACTATTGCACAAATGGGCATTGCTTATAACTTCATAGTGAAGAGGATTTGGTCGCTTGCAATTAGTTATAGTGAGATTTCTTATGAAGAAGACATAGCACAAAACCAGAAAGTGTTGCTGGTCAAAGAAAAGACCTTAGAGCTTGGTGGAAAAGAAGGCGTACATTCCTTCAGCACCCGCTGCCTGAGAGGCAGATAAGAAGAGGACATACATCTTTGTATTGTCACTTGTTGCTTGGGAGGTTGACAAGAACTTTAGAGCCTAGGTGAAGGTGCAGAGCGGGAGAGGCTTCTGCCAATCCTAGGCTAAGGGTCTCTGTCCTTCTGAAAAAGCATAACATACTATGGCTAGAAACTAAGTAGAAAGCACCAGGGAAGAAGGGCAGCTAGGTGGTACAGTAGGTAGTGTACTGGGCCTGGAGTCAGGAAAATCCAAGTTCAAATTTGACTCCAGACACTAATTGTGCAACTCTGGGCAGCAACAACAACCAGGGAATAAAGTTATGGTTGAGGAGCAAGTCCAGCCTATTTGTGTAGTAGCATCAGGGCAGCCTAGCCAAAAGACCCCAGGAGATAAATCGATCCTACTGAGAGACAATGCCCTGTGAGGACTAACCTAGTAGTTCAGCTGTAGATAGCTGAGATTAAAAATGGCACCACTTATTTAACACAGATACCATGCTTCTTTATGAATAGTCCCCCAGACAGACAAGATGTGAAACTCCAGTCTGGGAGTTTTCAATTGTTCTGGCCACCTGTATTCCCTACACATGTGCCTCACTACCATTTACTCTATGGTCTGGTGTGCAATGATAGAAGAACGTGACCCAGGTTTACGGGTGGAATGTTATTTTGTTTTGACTTCTGAGTAAATGTTTTCATCAAGAGTTGAGTCTAATAAAAAGCCCACCACTGGGGCTCAGGACCAAGAGGAGTAAGAGAAACAATCATATAGATTTACCCCTAGAACCTTGAGTAGAAGTTGTAGCAGCCACACTCTGTGGAACTTTAATATTCTTGGGCATAAATGGGGGAAAGTGAGCCCTCAAAGACAGAGCCCTCCTGTCCAAACCTGTTCACTTTGGTGGAACCAGATGGGACCTGACAGAGCTTGTTTCTTTTGACCATAGCCTTTAAGAACCAGACTCACCTCCACCCCAGAAGGAGGCATCAGAGTATACATCTTTATCCTCATCAGAGGGTTGACAGCAAAGTTACCCTTCATGATTGACTGACCACATGTGCTAGCTTAGCACCTGGATACCTACAGAATGACAAATCCCCTGCCTGCTTCTGTTTGACCATGTGTGTGAATCAAAGTTGAAAGATTCTTGCACTTTAAGATGATAAAGCAATCCCTGCTTTGGCCACTGAGCAGGAATAGCTTCCTGTTTCCTGAGTTCTACCCAGTGGAACTTTAAAGGAAGGGAGGGACTCTCACCCTGGCTGTCTTCTTTCTTAGCCTCTCAGCATAGCAATTAGCACTCCCATGAGGGGAAGGGAGGGACAACCCTTATTACCACCACAGCAGAAATGGCAAATTGCTGAGCACATGGCAGATAAAGCTCACGCCCTGCCTAGGTTAGCCTGATCCTGGGTTTGGGGTTGACTCTTCTGTGTTTCTTCTTTTTTGTTATTGGATGAATGGATATAGATTCTAAGGTGCATATGTCCAGGTTAGGAGGTCACCTTGTCAGTTTAAGAGGTTTTGTGGTCCTTGGTCTTTTGATCAAAGTTGATTGGCAGCAAAATGTGTCCCTGGCAAAATACTTGAATGTACTTAGAGCCAATGACTGCCAACTAAAAGATGAGCTCAAGTCCTGGCCCAGTATTTCAAAAGATATCTACTACGAAAGAGAGGAGGGAATAAGTACTTATATATCATCTACTCTGTGCAAGGAACTTTGCTAAATTCTTTTAAAATACCATCTCATTTGATCCTCATAACAACACTGCAACATAGGTGATATTATTGTCCCTATCTTACAATTGAGGAAACTGAGGCAAACAGAAGTTAAGTGACTTGCCCAAGGTCTTAGACTATGGTTAATAAGTGTGGGAGGCCAGATTTGAACTTCAGGCCAAGTGCTCAATCCACTGCACCATCTAGCTATGCAGAGCTTAGATAAAATGTCAAAAGTCTATGCAGCAATCCCACAAAATGCCTTATATTTAGAAAGAATTTAAGTATTAACTTCCCAAGACAGTATAAGAGAAGGTATTACTGACTTGTTTGAATGTATTTCTGTTTTTCCCCACTGCACCCTTGTGAGTGTTCAGTGTTTATCATATCTTTTGTATGTAGGAAACATATGGCTACCCAAACCTGATTCATACTGTACACTGAATTCTCTTTCATTTCCCTCCTTTTGGGAGACCTAAACTTAAGGAAAAACCTAAGCCTTAAGCAGTTTCCCCTGGGGCATCAGGGTGAGGGTTTATCAAGCCAAAGAGTATGAGAAAAGAGAGTCTAACTCATGTCATTAGAGGCCAGATTCACCCAAAGCTGAACTTGTTCCAGTGATTAAGTATACAGGCCCAGAAAAGAGGAGTTCCTTAAACACAGACGGGGAGAAAGGAAAGTGTCCCAGGCCCTTATACCCATTAGTGACTGTGAATATTAGAAGAGAATCATATCTAAACCAAGAAAGGATGGCATCTCATTTTACAGATGGGGACACTGAAGCCCAGAGAAATTTGGTGATATGACCAAGGTCACAAAGGGAGTAAACCTTTGAAGGAGAATTTTAATCCAGGTCCTTTGACTCCAAAGCCAGTTCTATCCACAATGCCATGCCAAATCCAAGGAAAAAAAAAAGGTGAGGCCTTTACTTAGAACCTGATCATAGAATGTCAGAGATGAATGGCACATCAGGGACAACTTCTTGATATGACAGATGAAGAAAGAGAGTGCCAGAGATACCAGGAAGATCAATTTGGAAGGTAAATCAAAGAAATCATGAGTTCCATGACTTTTGTAACCCAAACTAATCAGCATGACTGAGTGCCAGTGAGGTAGCATACTTACAGATCCCTACTTAGAAGTTCTTAATAGAAATTCTTAAAAGAATGCTTTTAAACCCTGAGTCAGGGCTGACAGTCTTCCTGCAAGCCCAAAGTCTGCAATTTTTGTGGGCTCAGACCCCATGTTTAGCATAAAATCTCACATTGCTAAAATGTTTGAAGGTCTACATGGTCCTAAACTCACAACAGCTCTGTGAGACTAAAAGCACAGACATGATTATTCCCATCTTACTGATAAAGAAACTGAGGCCTAGAAAGATAAAGTACCATGCTCACGATTGCAGTTATTAATGGTTGTAGGCTGAATTTGAACCTGAGTCAATCTCTTACATTTCTTCAGGAATCTGTGGTCCTTGAAACATTTTCAAAGCTATTGTTTTGTTTTATACTCACAACACTCTCTTAGGCAGTCCAGGTAACATTAAACTCATTTTGTGGATGAAGAAAATAAAAAGGAGGAAAATGAAGTGACTTACTCATAGCCACATAACTATTAATGGATTGAGGTCAAACTCAAACCCTTAAGTGCCTTGTACTTCTATCAGACTTAGCAGTCTTCACAACACTTTCAAATCTATTCTTTTGTTTGATCCAGCACCTCTTGGAGTTAGGTAACATTTTGTCCATTTTACAGATGAGGAAAGAGGATTACAGAGGTCAAGCAATTGGGTCCTACAGTAAGAATAATATTCAACTTTGTTCATTCCTCTTCCCCAGTTCATTGTTTTATTTGTTGTTATTATTGTTTATCTTTCTCTGTCCCAAGCTCATTCAGGAATATGTTGATAGATATGGGTCTGGATTTGTTCACAAACATGCAGATACTCTGGACTTGGTTGCATAGTATCTCACAGTTCTGTGAGTACCTTTGTGTACTTGTAAATTCAGAGCATATGGATTTTATTTCTGTTTTATTTATGCCTTGCATATTATATTCATGTGGCATCCTTCACCCACAAGATGTGAAGCATATTACAAAAAGGATCTTCTTTTTCTTCCTTCTCAGGGATCTGCCCTTGATCTATCTGAGAGCCTGGGAACCAAAGGGTAAAGCAGGTCCTGCTAATTAATATGTAAGTATGTATGTATGTGTGGTCCACTCTATTTGGGGATCCATGAGAGGCTCTGGATAGGGGGATGCAAATGAAATCAACTCTAAGAAGTACGTGAACATCAGCAGTCCAAAAGTGGTCGAGGGAAAAAGAATGCTTTTAAACCCTGAGTCAGGGCTGACAGTCTTCCTGCAAGCTGCCACACTGCTCAAGACAGTCTAGACTTAGACCAAATCCATCCCCCCCACTCCTCCTTCTTCCATCCTCAATAGCACAAGGCAAGCGGAGTCCAAGCCCATTTTCAGCATCTGCCGGAGGCATCCCCAACTCGTAAACAGCAACGGGCCATTTCCCCTGCTCTCCAGGGCTATTTCTCTGCTCGTGTAAAGCAAGCAGCAGAGCAAACCTGCGTCCTCAAGTGATCTCCCCACTCCCCCAGCTCCACCCCCACCCCAGGATGCAGCCAAAGAAAACCAACGTGCTATATTTGTTTTTCAAGACAGGGCCAGGAATGATTCCCGTAAGACGCTGCCTGGCTTTAATGGGGCTGTGTCTGTGCCCTGTCGTTAAGCCTGCATCTGGCAAAGGGGCCGAGGCTTCTTTCTCACTTGGCTCCCTTGGAAGATGATGGTGTTTGCTCAAGGTAATTCAAAAGCAAGGAGGAGGAGGAGGAAAAAGAGGAAGAAGAGGAGCCGGATGAGGAGGAAGAAGAAAAAGACAAGGACGAGAAGGAATGGGAGATGAAGATGGAGAAGGAGGAGGAGGAGAAGTAGTCAAGGGGGCAAGAGAAACTCCTACAATTTACAGTGAATCACTGCTGTTCTGAAGCAAACTTGGCTGTACAGCCCGTATCCAGCAAACCCAACAAAGAAAAGTATTGGAATAACAGCTGGGGCTGGAGGCCCAGAGTGCTCAGGGCTTTGCTGGGGCTCCCCTCGCTCTGCCTGCGTCACAACAGCTCTGTCTCTGCTCCCAGCCTCTTGCTCAATCAGGACAGCATGCTGGCCTCTTTCCTTGGAAGGGGTCTCTGTGTGGATGGTTTCTAGGGAAAGCACCCCCCTCCCCAACTCTTCTAGTATCCACTTAGTCTAGGATATGGAGGATGGAGTAAAGTTCTTACCAAAGATTTGCCTTCGGTGGGTGAATGAGATCGTAACTGAAGGACTTCTTAAATAACCTGGGACACATGGATGCAGGTTTAGGATCAAGGAGGATTGAGAGAACTATCTCCTTATTCCTAATCATTCAGTCAACACTCAACCAACAAAAATTTATTGAGTATTTGCTTTGTGCCAGACACTATGCTAAGTGCTAGGGATCCAAAGAAAGGGGTGAAACCCTGTCTCCTCTCAAAAAGCTCATGTTATAATGGGAGATATATATAAATTAATATCTAGGTATATACAAGATACATGCAGAGTATATGAAGATAATCTAAAAAAAAAAAAGGAAGGCATTAGAAGCTAGGGGGACCAAGAGAGGTCTCAATAAAGATTAAATCCCTAAAGGTGGCCAGTGGTAATTTAGAAGGTACCATACAGACATGGAAATGGAATGGGAGACAACAAAGACAGCAATATTGAGGAAGACAACTTTTGCTTCCATGGCTATATGGTTACTACCAATCTGTAACCTCAAACTGGGAATACAGTGGTATATGGACAGCCAGCAAGAACAGAAGACATAACTAACAGTAATGAGTGCCCAGTGCCTGCCTGACACATAAAAATTCTTTGTCTAAGGACAGAGAAGCCGATTGCAGCTCAAACAATAGCAGGAAGAACTTTCTAACAACTCTAACTTTTCCAACAGTGGTAATGATGAGGCAATAAGTTTCTTATCTAGTGAGGTATTACAGCACAGGCTGAATGACTTGTGATATGTTGTAGAAGGAATTTTTACTTAAATGACAGGATGCTACCATATAGAGGTCATGTGGTATAGTAGAAATGAGAGCCAGAATTGTAGGGGTTGGTTTTTTTTAACATGTCTATATTGTACACTTGGTCTTCCCTCTTAGAATGTAAGCTACTGGAGTCAGGGGTTATATTGCTTTTCTCTTTGTTTTTTCCAGCGCACAGAACGCTGTCTGAAATGGAGTTAGCACTTAGTCAATACTTACTCCCTTGATTGATTGTCACAAGACCCAGGTTCAAACCCTACCCCTATCACTAATTGCATAAAAATAAACAAGTGATTCCCTTTCTCTGCATCTCAGTTTCCTCCTCCATAAAGTGATGGGGTTAGACTAGATGACCTCCTGTCAAGCTCTAGAGTTCTACTTAAAAAAAAAATTTTGGAGGCAATCAGGGTTAAGTGAATTGCCCAGGGTCACATAGCTAGTAAGTGTCTCAGGGCAGATTTGAACTCAGGTCCTGCTGACCCCAGGGCCACTGCTCTACCCACTGTGTTGGATGGTTGCCCCAAGGTGTACAACTTCAAGAGAAATACCAGTGCTGGTGAAACCACAGGGGGCATGTGCTGATAACTAAGGAGAGCTGGGACAGCTGGAAGATTTTTCCTAGCTCTGCTGGGAGCCTGATAAGTTACCACCTGGGGTCCTGATTCCTTAATGGGACATTTAGGTTGATTCATCACTGCCCTGTGACTCTCAAAATAAACTTCCAGGAGGCTTCTGCCACTTATTACAGGACGCAATGACAATCAGAGGAGTCTGTCATGGTCTTCTGGGTTCCTCATGACTTTTTCAAGGGGTAGTGTTTGCACAAACAGACTTGAGAGCATCTGTAGCTCTACTGAGGCATCTTGCTGGTAACTATCAAAGTAGCATGATCACTGTTTAACCCTGGAGAACAGTTTCAACTCTCCAAAGGGTTTTCATGGTCATTCTCTCACCTGATGCTCCTTCCCACAGAATAATGAAAATAATGCAAGGGTGATCATTCTTATTTTACAGAGAGAACACCAGGGCCCAGAGAGGATGAACGGCCTGTCCCTCATTTTTTTAGTGTCTGCATGGCAGAAGGGAGGGAATATGCACTTATATGACATCTAGCGTGTATCAGTCACTGTGTCAAATGCATTTACAAATATGATCTCATTTGATCCTCACAACAATCCTCCCAGTGCTATTATTATTCCCATTTTACAGTTGAGGAAACTGAGGCAAACAGCTGAAGTGACTTGCTAAAGGATCATACAGCTAGTAAGTGTCTGAGGCCTCAAGTGAACAGGTTTTCTCGACTCCAGGGCCAGTGCTCTATCCACTGAACCATACCAGCTATTTCTAAGAGTACAGAGTAGAACTCAAGTCTGTTGACCTTTGAGTCTGTGATTTTCCACCTTACCACCTGCTTACTATGAAAATAAGGAAAAATCCATAGAACATTGACTTAAGAGAATTCAGACTTTGAATAGCAGAGATTTTTTTTCTTTTTAACATAAGTGGCCTCTGCATTCCAAAACCAATTGACTTGAGTGATATATGGTAGTGTAATGGAAGAATACTCAATCTGAGATAGAAAAGCAGGATTTAGATCCTGGTTTTTCTTTTATTTACTTATTTTCTATGTGATCTCAGAAAAGACACAATATCTCTAGGACCCAGCTTCCTAAACTATAAAAAGGAAAGGAGTGGATTAATTGATCTCTAAGGTCCTTTCTCATGCTAAATCCTAGGATCCTCTGACTTTCACAAGTGTCAGTCAACGTCCAAGGGACGATGGAAGCGGGGCTTGATATCAGTGATCCTATGCAGTGCAGGTAGATGGATTCTTATGTTCTCTTGGCCTCATCCTCTTGATAGGCAGTAGCATTTGGGACTACTTAGGTGGCAATCAGAGGAACTGTAAAATCTGGTTGGAATCAGTCCAACATCTTCAGGTCCACTCCACAAGGTGGCTATGGACAAATTATTTTTGAAATTCATGTGCTTGCCCTTCTTTGCTTCTGAAAAGGATGTTCTCTTGGAATGTTTTATCTTCTTACGCCCCAGGTTTTGGATTCCCTAATCTCCTTAAAAGTTTGCTTCAAGCTCCATCTTTTACAAAAGGCTTTGTTGTGACCCTGTTCAGTTGCTTAAGCCTCTCCTTCAAGTTACTCTGTTTTAATTTTTGTACATATTTTACATACTTATTTTGCATATCCATATATATGTATACATGCTGTCTCCTGTGGCTTATTGATTGAATGACTGGTGGAGTTTATTCATTTTGACCTTCCAACTTTCATTCCCTGGTAGAAAACTTGAAAACTAGGCACACTAAAATTTTCAAAAAGTGAGAAAGCATGGTAGAGCTAAGGAAAACTGATAGCAAGGGAACTGAGCTTGGGGCAAACAAGGTTACGTAGCTAGTAAGTGTCAGAGGCCAGATTTGAACTCAGGAAGATGATCCTTCCTGAATCCAGGCCTTATCCACTGGGCAACTTGGCTGCCCTCTATTTATAGTGTGATCTTGGGTAAATCATTGTATCAACCTTGGCTAAATTAACCTATAATTCTATTAGATCCAAGGATACTACCAAACGTTTGCTCTCTGACGTGTTAAGGCAGAGGTGGGGAGCAGGCAGATACACGGAACGAGAATCAGGCCCTTGTACATCCCATTTTCTCTGGAATCCCGGCCACTGTTTACGTGCTGTCGTCCCCTCCTCTTCTCCATCAAACTGCGGAGGACTTGTGGGTCTTATTTATTGTTTTCTGTTGTTATTTTTTCTATTATTATTGTTTTCTCACCCAGTTCCTAGTACAGGACCTTGTATACAGCAGGTGCTTAAGAAATATTTGTTGAATTGATTTCAAATTACTTGTCTTGGAATACAGAGCACCCTGAGGAGTCATTGGTGCTTGCCCTTGGGGCTGCTCTAATCAAAAAGAAGTGTCCTCATGGCTTCTGATGAAAAAAAAGAATATGGGGGTAGCTAGGGGGCACAGTAAATAGAGAACTAGCCCTGGAATCAGGAGGATCTGAATTCAAATCTGGCCTCTTAATACTTGACACTTACTAGCAGTGTGACTCTGGGCAAGTCACTTAACCCAGATTGCCTCTCCCACACCCCCCGCCAAAAAGAATATGAATTCTATCTCCTCAGAAGAGGGGAATTTAAGGAGAATGAGAATGACAGCCAGCAAAAGAGGATACTAGCACATCAGAAAAAATACCTCGCAGGAGTCCTGAGATCCTTGGCCTTTACTTGGGGGTATATTTTTGATGCCAACCACTTTGGCCCATGTTGCTGTGGGCATAGCCAGCTATCTTATTCAACCCAAGCACAACATTTGTAGGGCAGACCCACAGAAGTGGGGCCAACAGAAACCTCCACGTAAGGGACCCAACTGGATTTTATAGTTTCCCACGGAAATCTATAAAATTATTATTGTCATGCAGAAAACTATAAATGTCAAGGCTGATGGTGGGGGTGTCCAGCCCATGGGGCATGGCACAGATGCTTTGGAGGGGATCTCAGTAAAACATGCTAATCTCAGTGGCTCCAGATACACTGGCCAAATGACCAGACATCAGAGCCTAGGCCGAGTGGGCCACAGCTTTCCCACTGGCAGTGAATTTTAAGAGATGTCTCACCCTGGCTCAAATGAGCATTCCTCCTGAGGGGTGATTTTTTTTTTCTTTTTATAATGACCAATTGGCCGGCCTGTGCCATGGTGTGGACTCTGCAAATACATCTGTTGGGAATGGAGAGAATCCTCTTTTGACTTCATAAGGAGGTAAATCAATAGCTGGTCTGTCCTTATTTTGTTTTCTCACTCAAATTAAGGGAAAAAAAGAAAGAAAAGAAAAAAAAAAGATGTAACTATGTTTGTATAGCACCTACCACCAAGGTGATCTCCACATGTAATACTGCTTTAGTTTTTAGTTAAATTCCTTTTCTTCTCTCTACTCTGAAGGCACATCATTATTTTTTTTTAAATTTTATTATAGTTTGCATCATTCATTTCCACAAGATTTTGAGTTACATATTTTCTCCCCGTCTTTCCCCCGCCCACCACCCCAAAACAGCCA
>CM053581.1:263997315-264015713 GCA_028627135.1 Pseudochirops cupreus | reverse complement strand
AAAAAAAATTGCACATTGACTATGTCTAACAATGTGTATCTCATTCTACATATTTAGTCTATCATGTCTCTGTCAGGAGCTGGGGGATGGGGTAGGCTAGGTTATTGGACTTAGCTCCCAGGGCTCAGAACAGGACCACAGTACAGTTGCTCTGACCCTAGATAGGGACAACAGAGTAGACCTTTTTTAAATGTCTAGCACCTATCTTTATTGGTACGGTATTTTTTGTAAAATCAAGGTTCTTTATATTTACCCTCTTGTATTTGGTTTTATTAGATTAGGTTATCCTTGTAGTACTAGGATACCTACAAGATGAGAAATAATTTTTGGCTGGGGTTGGGGCTGCGGTGTGGAGTAAGAAAACCTTCACAAGTGCAACGGCCCTTGAGTTGGACCTTAAATGGTAGGTATTTTAAAAATCTTGAAAGGTAAACATGAGAAAAGAGGAAATGACATTCCAACCAAGAGAAATGGCATGAGCAAAAGGCATAGAGGAGGGGAAACACATAGTAACTCAAAGAACCAGAGAAGTTAGCTTGAGAAAATGAGAATTTACAGACTTTCTAACAGCAGCAAATCATGTTGATATGAGTTCTCATTGTTATGAATCACTTTACATACATAATCTTACCTAATTCTCACAGCCACCTACTGAAGTAGGTAGTATATTTGCAACATTTCACAGATGAAGAAAATGATACTCCAAAGAGTTAAGTGAACTACTCAGAGTTATAAAGATAGTAAATATTAGCACTTGGAATTATGGGATTTAGAGCTGGAAAGGACCTTAGAGATCACCAGTACCTTCTAGTTTTACAGATGAGGAAATTAAAGGCCAGAGAGGGAAATGATTTGTTCAAAGTTGCAAAAGGTGGAGCTGGTAGGCAAGGGGGCCCATTGGAAGAAGAGTCCTTTGGGGAAATGGCTAGCCACAAGAATTTGGCTCTTCTGTGTTCTTCCCTTTCCCACATTGGTAGTCCTATGAGGACCTCTCACCCTCTTATATGTATCCAGAAATCCCTCTAAGGGGCTTGTTATATGAAGTATAGCCATTTACACATCCTCTGCTCTGTCTAGATTATTATTCTCACTATCCTATGAACAAACTGTGATCATTTTTGTCTGGTGCTTCTGCACATATTGTTCCTGTGGCTTGAAATGCCCTGTACTTTGCCAAATCCTTCCCATTCTCCTAAGTCCAACCCACCCCCAGTAAACTTTTTTGACTCCTCCTTATAATAGCCCTAAGAATGACTCTCTCTGAATAGAGCACTAGCCCTGGAATCAGGAGGACCTCAGTTCAAATCCAGCCTCAGACACTTGACACTTAACTAGCTGTGTGACCTTGGGCAAGTCACTTAACCCCAGTTGCCTTGCCTTCTCCTCCCCCCCCAAAAAAGAGAAGAATGACTCTCTTCTGACCTTTTATGTCACTCTTGGTTTGAGCCCTATGCCTTCTATATCTTAGGCTCTCATTATTTGCTTGACAATGTGTTGGAAAGATTGGAAAGATAGCCAGAAAATAACAAGACATCAAGATGATGTTATCAATTGATTGAACAATTTAAACTATTGACCTTTTTCTGTGAAAGTGGCAGTGATAATAAGAGGAAATCTATACTTTCAGATTATGTCTGTGAACACAGGCCCTTTGTAAATGCACATTGCCAAAAGAACATGACTCAAGAATTCATTTGAGGGACAAATTTAAATGGATCTTGATAGTTTCTGCACATTCTCCAGAGGTGTCATGAAGACATTCAAAACGGTGAAAAGAGCTCTGAACTAGATAAATTTAGCAAACATTTTTTACATGCTTACTCTGTATAAGGTACTATCCTAGGTGCTGAAGATAAATACAAAAATAAAAAAGACTGTCTGCGAGGATCTTACATTCTACTTGAGGACATAGCATATACACAGATGAATAAATACAAGGTGATTTGATGAAAAAGAATAGTAACCACAGAGGATGGAGGTGAGAAGAGGCTTTGTCTTGAGTGGCACATGAGATAAGCATTCAAGGAAGCTGGAATTCCAAGAGGAAAATGAGAAGTGAGAGCATTCCAGGCTTGGGAGACAATCTGTGCAAATGTATGGAGACAGGAGAAGGAATGTTGATTTCAGGAGATAGCTAGAGGACCTGTTCAGATGAAACATAAAATGTGTGAAGGGAGGTTAATAAGAAATATTTACAAAGATAAGTATGAGACACAATGTTTAGGTGTTGAATATTAGTCTGGGGAGTTTAATTTTATCCTAAAAGCAAAAGGAAACCACTCAAGATTTTTAAATAGGAGAGCAACATAGACCCATATGTAGGAATATTAATTTTCTGGCTATGTAGAAGATGAATTGAGAGGGTAGAGGTTTGGAAGAAGAGAAGCAAATCAGAAGGTTATTGTAGCAGTCCAGTCAAATGATGTCATGTTGAACTAAAGCAGTGGTTATGTAAGTGGGAAGGGTGTGATGCAAAGAGATTATATATACAAGATCAACAAAACCTGGTAACTGATCAGTTAGAAGTGGGAAGAGAAGGTAACAGTCAGAATGACTATAAAAGTGGTGGTGATCTCAACAGAAATAGAAAAGTTTGAAAAGGGGGTGGATAATAATGGGCTAATTTGGGGGCATACTATGTTCAGGAAATTTTCAACAACATTTTTTTAATTAGCATGAACTTTAGCCATGACAATTTCATATGGAATAAAAGTTTTTATTAGCTATTGAGGACTATTTTCCATATTAACGAGATTAATTTAATTTAATTAATTAGTGAGATTTCCTATGTGTTTCCTGTATCTTCCTACAAAACCTCATTTATGCTTAAATAAAATGTTATTGAAAATTTCATTCATTTCATTTCTTGAAAATATGTATAGTTAATGAGATGTCTTATGTGTCCAGACTTTAGGGACACCCTGTATAAGATATATACAGAGCAAATGGGAAATGATCTCAGAGGGATCCTCTGAAGAAATCCCTCCTGGGGAATATCAGATTTTTGTGAGTCTTAAAGGAAGCCAAGAAGTGGAGGTGATGAGGGAGAACATTCTACTTCTGAGGGATATTCAGAAAAAAGGCCACTGTAGCTAGATTGTAGAGTATGTGGAGGAGAATAAAGTATAAGAAGACTGGAAAGGTAGAAAGAGACTAAGTTTTAAAAGCCTTTAGATGTCAAATAAAGGATTTTACGTTCAACCATGGAGGAAATTAAAAGGGAGCTGGAATTTATCAAGTAAGGAATTTATAAGGGTAAACCTATGCTTTACAGGGGTGGGGAACCTGCGGCCCTTTGAATGAATCCAGACTTCACAGAACAAAGCCTTTTATTAAGGGGATTTGTTCTGTGAAGTTTAGATTCAGTCAAAGGGCCGCACTTGAGGACCTAGAGGGTGGCATGTGACCTCAAGGTCACATGTTCCCCAACCCTGCAAGTATAGGTTTTTTTGCAGTTTAGTTGAGGAGGATAAATTGGAATGAAGAAAAACTCAAGGCAGGAAGGTTATTGCAATAGTCCAGATATGAACTGATAAGTGGCTGAACCAAAGTGTTGGCTGGCTTTGTTAATGGAGAGAAGAAAATGTATATATAATAGGCTGTCAAGTTAGAAAGAACACATCTTGATTGGAAAAATGGGGAGAAGAGGAGTAAAAAGTTGGGGATGACACTAATTTTATGAGCTGGGGTGATTGGACAGTTATTGGTACCCCAAACGTAATAGAAAGGAAGGGAAAAGTTTTGGAGGGGAGGTATAATGAGTTCTGTTTTGAACATGTTAAGTTCGAGACAGCTATAGAACATGTAATTTGAGATATTCAAAAGGTAGTTGATGATGTGAGAATGGAAAATTAGGGTGGGGTATATGGATCTGGAAATCTTCTGAACAGAAGTGATAATTGCGCTCATAGGAGCTAAAGAAATTACCAAGTGAGATAGTATAGAAAGGGCAGACAAGAAGGCCAGTGACAAAAGCCTTGGGTTATACCCATTTAGTGGGCACGACCTGAATGAAGATCCAGCAAAGGAGACTTAGGAAGGGCAAGGCATTCAATTCAGCAATTAAAAGATGATTGGTAACTTGAGAGAAAAGAATTTCAGTTGAATAATGAAATCAAAAGCCAGATTGCAGAAGCTTTAGTGTTAAGTGGAGGAAGAAGTAGAAGTATCTAGCCTACACAGCTTTCTCAAGGAATGTAAATTAAGAAGACACAGGATTTTGAGAATAGAGGATAATATAGATTTGGGTTAGGAGGTTATGCCAGTGCAGAGCTAATGGTCTGGAAATGAAGAGCCGGTTGGAGACAATGGACATCATAGTGAGAATGAAGGTCAAGGTTCGGGGTGGTGTTGGCCCTAAGATGTGTAGAAAGATGTAATGATGAAAGAATATGACCATATGAAGTGATTTTAGAGGAAAAGAAAGCTATAGGACTAGTGGGAATGATCAGATCAAGTAAGGAGTTTTAAGGGTGGGAGACATAGGGACATGTTTGTAGGTAATAGGGAAAACATTCTGTAGATAGGGAGAGTTTAAATATTAGAGATGGGAGTGATAGAGGGGATAAACTTCTAGGGAAGATAGAATGAACTGTACATGTAAAGATGGGTTATGTTTTCATGCAATATAGGAGTGAAGGGGGAAATAGTAGGGGAAGGTATCTAAGTGACATGAAATGAGGGAGAAGGAAGAGGAATGTTCTTAGCAAATGTCTCAGATTTTCTCTGAAGTATGCAATGAGGTCCTTAGCTGGGGAAGTGGGCAAGTGCCTCTGTGGAAAGCTTGATGAGAGATGAAAAGGTTTAGAAGAACTACTATAGTAAGTGGAATAACAAACCAGTTAGGAAAAGTGTAAAAAAAAAACAAAACGCCTTGATACACTGAGAGGTCAGTTGAAATTATGCAATGCAAATTTGTAGTTGACTCAACCTGGTTTTATGATTTTTCTCTAGCTCCATTAAGGATAATTTACATACGTGGGAAGCAGTCAAATAGTGAAAAGAATCCATGTTTGGGGTTTGACAAGACGTGACCAACAATAGGATAAGGGAACATGTGAATTGACAGAAAAGGATAGTGCAGAGTTGGATTGATTACCAAAAGATCAATATAGACAAAGAAGAGTGTCCAGTTCAGGGACAATGACTTGAGAATGAACTGACAGGTAGAAGGAATGAACATTATGATGAAGACAGAGAACACAGGGTTCATAAGACACAGGGAAAGATCAAATGATACAAGGATATGATTACCAAAAGGAATTTTAGAGTTTATTAACATGAAAGTAGAACATGAATGAGTGATGAATGATTTCACCTTGTCTGTGTTTAACTGGGGTAGAATAGAAGGATATGTTATAAAAATTGAGGGGTTTGAGGACGTGGGGAACTAGGGTATTTGAGAGCATCAGTATGCATATTGAAATATCCTAATACAAGAGCTGGAGTTGGGGTGGAAAGAAAGGCACTGAAGTTATTGATGAGTAAAGGAGAATATCTTGAGAATTGATAGATAAAAGCCACCAGGATTTGAATTGAGTGATAAATTTGAATAGTGTGAACCTCAAAAAGAAATTGCTGAGTGATGGTGATAGGAGAATCTCAAAATGGAAATAGGGAGTAAGGGGGTATTCCAACTCTTCTGCCACAACAAGTGAGTCAGGGCATGAAATGGGTAGAGAATGAGAGGGTTATTAGTAATAGAAGGGTAGCAGAGATACTAGTATCACCAGGAGGAAGCCAGCCAGTCTCAGTGAATGCCAACAGAGGGAAGAAATGAGAAAACACCAAAAGTTTTAATATGTAAATTTAAGGAAATTTGTTAATTATGGAGCATGCATTTGTTAATTATGGAGCATGGAGAAAGCATAGTGGAAGGGACCAGGTAGATCTCCAGCGATTTGAGGGCTGGGGGTATAAATGAGGGGGATGGGAGTAAGGGAGCAGTCAGTTAGGTGTGGGAAAGAGTGATTTGTTTGGTGATGTATTCTATAAGGCCCATGGAGGTTTGTGTCACAACTGGAAGTAGCAGACAGAAAGAAACGCCTGGAGTAGTACGGGCAGGAGGCAGTTTGTGGCAGTGTGAGGTGACATTGAAAAGAAAATGAGGTTCAGAATTCTGGAAAAGACTCTCTTGGGACGACAGGTAAGAGAGGTGGATGTCTGGGATTGGGCTGGGAAGACTTTGGGGCAAAGACAGAGGCTGGTGGCCAGGCAAGATGAATATCCAAGGATGATACAGGGTTCTAGGAAAGTGACTTTTATCAAGTCTCTACCTCTATTTCTCAGTTTTCTTTTTTTGTATAACACAGATAACAAAATACATCCCCTGTCTGACTCATGGGGCTGTTGTAAAAATTAAATTCAATGACATAGATAAAAGTTATTTCAAAACCATGTAAAACTTTTAAAATGCAGGGGTGAACTTTTTATCATTGTGATGCAAAGGATAATAATTTTTGGGTGACAGGTATAATCACTGTTAATATTAATTTCTTCAACAGTAATGGAAATGATTATCTCAGATCTGGCATTGGAATTAAGGAGCAACAAATAAGGAGAATAAAAATATTGGAATCATCAAGGAAAGTCTTTAAAACTGGAAGGAAACTTAAGTATCAGCTAGTCTAAACTCTTCATCTTGCATGTAGGGAGTTGATATACATACCGGAAAAGAGAAGATACTCATAGCAGGTCACATAGCTCACTAGCGACAGAGCCAGATCTACTACTCCAGTTTTGGTTCAGTGCTCTTTCTTATCATCCAAATGCTGCCCTTCTAGGTGGATGAACATTCATTCCAACAACTTTTAAATACTGAATTTTGATACCACTCTCAGCTTGACATTGAGGATCTAGATATTTGACATTCTCTCTCTGTTGGCATCAAATGAAAAAAAATTCCAGACTGCCTCTTTAGGAGGAGATGCCATAGTTTGCAGGTAGACCAAGGAGGTCTTTTCAGAACAACTAATGGAAGACAGTTGTCTCAGCCCTTCGATCCAACTTCCTGCTTACTGAAAGGGGTGAGCATTCAGGAAGGAGGCTTTTCATTTTAAATGGTAACTGATTGGCCCATGGAAAGGCCTATTTTTTTAAAGGAGCAATTGTAAGAACTGAGAGAGTGCCAGAACATAGACTCCCTCGGGGCTCCAGGGGAGGCGGGGTGTTGCTATTTTCCCCTTTCCCCTCCATAGCTAACTTCTCAAGTAGTAAAAACAATAAAAGTTTGGCAGGTCAGTTCACACTGTAAAAAATTAAATTAGTGGTGGTATGTAATGAACACAGCTTGATACCCACAGGGATAAGATTTTTATCTTACCCCAGGGATTATCCTGAACAGCAAAGAGTCCCCTCCAGACCTGGCAAGGAGATGCTGCTCTCTCTATTGTCTTTCTGGTGGAATCTGTCTCTGACCCTGAACTATAAGGTCCCAAAATTGAAAAATTCAGAGAGGGTAGCTGATGAGGAAACAGGCATGAAAAAAGTCTTTGCCAGGTTTCTCAGTCAAGAAGGTACGTACTAAATAAAGGTTTGAACTGAGAGCAAAAAACAAGACTAGTATTGAGCTTTAGTACAATATTCCCTTCCCATATTCTGATGACTGATATGATGACTGATATGAAAGTATCTGAGCTAGATTCATAGAGTCAAGGTTGAGTGGAAGATGTGGGGAATCCCCATTGCTTGGGGGCTGATGGATCCTATGGTGGTAGTCTTATTCAAAGTGTAAGCACACATAGCAGATACTTAATACATATTTACTGACTGACTAATGAACCAGCATAGGCTCTTTTGGATGCTTTTGTAAAACAAATGAGTTAGACTTGATCTCCAAGCTCCCTTCTATCTAACTATCTCTCACATACTATGATCCTGTGCTTGAAAAGTGACCTGGGAATCCATGAATCCAAATTCACAGGGATAGAAGAAACTAGAGTGATAAAAGCCACAATAACAATGAAGAGGTGGTTGAGTTGGGGAAAACACAGTAGATCAGGCCATAGCAAAGTCAAGTATCCCCAGATCAGCAGATATAACATTTATAAAAGGTCAAGAAGAGCAGGGTTTGAGAAAGTAACATAGATTAGGGCAGAAATCAGCTTCAGACCAGCATGTTAGTGTTATCAAGATAAGAGGTAGTTAAGAACTCTATGTAATACAGCACATAAGGTATATAATATAGAAAGCTCTATATTAGCTGGTGCTTTGTTAAGGGTCTCAGTATAGGGATCATAGGACCATAGATTTAGAATTAGAAGGGACTTTTGAATTCATATGAACCCATTCATCACCACCCCTGGAAATTTATATATGTATACCAGAGCTGTTGGCATATGCATACATACATACATGCATACATACATACACATACATATGCATGTGTGTGAACATGGACATATACATATAGGTATGTATATATGTCTCTACATGTGTGTGTATGTGTGTGTGTGTGTGTAGTTTGGCCATGACTACATCTGTATACACACACCACACACACACACACACACACACACACACACACACACACACACAGAGTTTAGCCATGACAATCTGTTTATGGAGATAGAGAATCACAGCCAAACAGTCAGTAACATTTAGTAAGTAAAAGGTATTTATATCTTAGAAAGTCTAGAAGGGTCTGAGCCCCAGTGGCTAACCCTAGTCTTTACTGACTACTGACCATTTCTTCACTGGAGCTCTAAATACTACAATTAGGGTTTAAGGTCCTACAGTGCTGTTATAAACCCAACCTTTATAGTTCTATAGCTTTGACAGATGGGTCTCAAGGTAGCACCTCAATTTAAAAAAAAGTGAATTAGGGTTGCATGAACAGAGTTTCTAATAATAGAATTCCAATGTTTGTCCAGGTCAAAGATGTTACAAGATTAATCAAACTTTACTGAAAGATTTTGTTGTTATGGTTAAAAGAGAAAAAATATTAGTATTTCTGGATTTGTGATCTAAAATGTTAAAGATTCATTTTAAAAACAAAGAAACTGGAGTCCAGATACATTGAAACTTGCCCAAAGTTACACAGCAAGCTAGTGGCAAAATCTGTATTAGAACTCAGGTTTTCTGACTGTCAGTTCACTGTTTCTTCCTCCGCAGCAGGTGTCCACTTACTGTGGCAATTTAGCCCCAAATCTTGTAGTGTTGGCCAGATATACATATGGTAGTAGCCAATCCTGTTTTCATTATGACCATCATGCTTATTGTAGGACTGGTGAAGAATCCCCCAAGATAAGGCTAACAGGAAGAACAATTGAGAGAAAGCTTCCATTTCCTTTTTTTTTTTTTTTTTTGATATTCCCTCTCCCTGGTATGCAGTGCCAATGAAAACAACTGTTTGAAAGTAGCAGTACTGGTCTATTCTAAGATCCACCGAGAACACACAGAGCGAAGAGGACATTTTCGTAATTCTTTCTCTGTTCATTGCCACTGGCTTATAGAATAAGAAACCCAGACCTCAGTTTGTTAGTAATTTGCCATGTATCTCTTGACTGTGGGTGGCCCAAGACACAGGCAGCTATAGAAATGATGTTCACTGATCTTTCCATTAAAAAAAAAAGAGCAACCCAACAATTTCTAGCCTGGTCTTGGTTAACCAACTGTGATTGACTTTGTATATTCTGGTCGTCTGGCTGTCTTTAAAGTTAAAAACTAGATTGGTATTTGGAAATTGATTTGTGACCCAGGTTGTTGAAGTTGGAGACAGAAAGACCTGGGTTCAAATCCCGCTGGGAACACTAAGCATATGACACTAAGCAAATCATAACCTCTCTGAGTTTCATATTCCTCATTTGTAAAACAGAAATGAGAATGGCAGCTTCCTGGTGGGATTGTCATAGGAATCAAATGAAATAGCATAATGTGCATTACGCACTTTGAAAATTGTAAAGTGTTATAAGAATTTTACCTGTTATTATTGAAAAAATAATCTTTTCATTTTGTTCAATAGAGTTGACAGACACAATCCTGGGAGGTTGCTGTCCTGCTATTATTGTCTATGTTTTATATAGTTTTAGATAAATAAGTATGTCTCTAGAATGACTGCTCCATAGGTAACAAACTTGCTTTTATCTTAAACCTTTTCCTTTTTTACTCCTGTGTTCTTGTACTCACAGCTATATGACTCACTCCTGATTACACATCTTTTCTTTTATCCATGATATTCCTTCAATATTTATGAACTCCAGTATTCTTTCATGTGATCATAATTTGTTGTCATTCTACTTTTCACTCTGCCCTGCAACCCCTAGCTTTGTCTTTTGTCCCCACTGTAATCTCTACTCCTTCTACTCTTTGTTTCTTTTCTACACTGGCTTCACACATCTCCTTTCTCATATTAAACCCTTGGTGAACCATTGTGACTTAATTGTCCTCTTTTCTTCATTCCACTGCTACCTTATCCTTTTGCTGATCTTCCCTTTCCAAGAATCAGCCTTGTCCTATGTCTAGCTTCATTTCTATTTGTGTGCTGTTGAACAAAACTGGGGAGAATCATGAAACTATGCTAAGTCCACTACAGATGTGGTACATGATCTCTATTGGGTCCACACTATGACAAGGCAGTCCTTTTATATATCCATAAGTGATTCATTATCCCATTCACCACAGTGGCTTTTTCACACTTTTCATCCTTCTTCAAAGCGGCCATAGTTCCCTGGACTCCCACTGTCTCAGCTGAGAACTTTACCTCAGAGAACTCTGGCCTGAGAACTGTATTTAAAATATTGAGGCCATTTCTCTTCCCCTGTCTTCCTTATCTTGAATTACTCAGCTGTCTTCCCTCACTATCCCCTTCTTCATCCATGTCTCCTTTATGTTTCATATGAAGTGGTGGCCTTTCTCTTTGCAAAGGTAGACTCCTCTATGTACATTCCTAATTCCATTTCCTCCCATCTTCTCTAACTGATTGCCCTCTCTATCATCACCATTCTCTCACTAATCTTCCATTTGTCTCCCTACTGACTGTTTCCCTGAAACCTACAAACACTTTCACATCTCCATTCTCTAAAACAAAACAAAGTCACATAAGCTCCTTGTCCCAACTAAGTAACATTGTCCCAAATCCTTCCTCTCTTTTCATGGCTAAATTCCTTAAGAAACTCATTTATAATTTATACCTTTACTTCTTTTCTCTTGTTAACTCTTTGCAGCCTGACTTCTGAACTCATCATTCAGTTGTAGCTGTTCTTTCTAAAGTTATTGATAATCTCTTATTTGCCAAATCTAATGACTTCTTCCCAGCCCTACCCCAATCTCATTCTTCTTGAACTCTCTGTAGGATGTGACATTTTCAAACACCCTTTTCACTTCGATGCTCTTCTCTCCATATTTTGTTTTATTTTGTTTCATTTTGTTTTCTCTAATCAGGATAACCAGAACTTCTTAGGTTCTTTTGCTGGAGCTCCATCCAAGTCATGTCTACTTACCATGGTTGTTCCCCCAGGCTTCAGACCTGGTCCCTCTTTTATCTGTATTTGTTATCTCATCAGCTCCCATGCCCACAATAATCATCCCTGTGAACTTGATTCTCCATATGTCCAGCCATAACTGCTCTCCTGATTTCCAGTCTCACATTTCTAACTTCCTATTGGATATCTTGAACTGGATTCCTGTACACATCTTAAACTCAATATGTCCAGAACTGAACTCATCATATATTTCTAAAACTGTCCTATCTTCCAAGCTCCCCTGTTACTCTTCAGGGCACCACTGTACTGCCAGTTACCCTGACTGACAATGCAGGTGTCATCTTCCACTCTACCCTCTCATTGAATCCAACATAACTAATCTGGTGCCTAATTTCTACTTTTACATCTCTCAAATATGTCTCCATCACTCCTCTAACAAAGCCACTATGCTGGTAGGGGCCCTCATGATCTCATTCCTTGACTTTCAATGGTCTATTGCTTGGTCTCTCAGCCTCAAGTCTCTCCCATTTCCTTCCCCATTTGGTTATCAAATAGATCATCCTAAAGCAGAACCATGTAATGTCTGATGTCTCCCAATTACCTCCAGAATAAAATAGAAGATCCTCAGTGGGTTTTTAAAGGCTTTCACAGTCCAGCCCCTTCCAGTCTTCTTTTACTCTTCTCCCTTCTATATACTCTGTGATCTAGGAACACTGGCCATCTTGCTGTTGCAAGATGAATCCATGCCTTTTCATTGACTACCCTCCATGCCTGTAGTTCTCTTCTTCCCTGCTCATCACCACCTCTTGGATTATCTGACTTTTTCCAAATCTCAGATCATGTTGTTCCTTCTGCAAAAGGCCTTTCCTGGTCCTTCAGCTGCTAGTGCCTTCCTTCTGAGATGACCTCTCATTTGCTCTGTATATGCCTTGTTTATATATAGTTGTTTCCATGTTGACTCCTTCATTAGAATGTATTATCTTTGATGGTAGAGACTATTTTTGCTCTCCTTGTATCCCCAGTGTTTAGAATAGCATCTGACACCTAGCAAGTGCTTCATAGGCAGCTGGTGGCTCAGTGGATAGTGTCTTATCTGGAATCAGGAAGATCTGAGTTCAAATCTAGTCTTAGATACTTCTTAGCTGGGGAAGTCACTTAATCTCTATTTGCCTGAGTTTCCTCATCTATGAAGTGGAGATAATACTAAAACCTACCTCCCAGGGATTTTGTGAGATTAAGTGAGACAATATTTTTAAAAGCATTTAGCAAGTATCTGACATAGTGCTATATAAGTAAGTAAGTTAACTATTATGAAATGTTAACTATTATCAACTTGATTTGTTGACATTATGTAGAGATGGTTTACTCCAGGAAACTAAAGGGGAAGAAATCTTGGTTGACTAGGTAACTCTAGAACAGTGGTTCTCAACCTTCCTAATGCCGTGACCGTTTAATATGGTTCCTCATGTTGTGGTGACTCCCGACCATAAAATTATTTCCATTGCTACTTCATAACTGTAATTTTGCTACTGTTATGAATTTTTATGTAAACATCTGATACACAGGATGTATTTAAATTGAACATAACCCACAGGTTGAGAACCACTGCCTAGAACATACCTTTTAGGATTTTAAATTGATTAATAATAAATAAATTAATCTCCTTCAAAAAAACCACATCAGTCAGTGCCTTACTTTCTTCCTGCCCCAGAAGATGTATTGCTATGAGTCCATCCCAGTCTCACTTCATCCACAAACAATGGATCATCAATGTATGACCTGTCGACTTCACCAAAAAGCCCAACTCCCAGCAGGTAGTAAAAAAAAAAAAAGTGCTTCCTGGGATCTTTACCAAATGAATAGGAAGACAGAGGAAGAGAGAGGAGTTCATTATTATCAAAAGTTTCCATGCTGGCCCATTTGAGTACAATGACAAGACAACTCAGAATAGCACTGAAAGTATCCTCCAAGTTAATATTATGTCTATAAAAAAGTGTGGTCTTTCAGAAAAGCCTTATGAACAGAGCAGACTTGACTATGCACCTGGAAACTAGGCCACAGTGATCTTCCACAATTCTTACACTAAGAGAATATGGAGACTTTAAACAAGTGATTTAAGGAAACATAGCAGTGGTCAGTATTATTGTTGAGAGAGAGTGTTGATAAATTCATCCTTAAGATGGGTTTTGCCTGCCACAAATACAAGGCCAAGAGGGTATTTACACACTAAGTGTAGAACGTGTGCCCGTCAATCTTTGGTAACTAGCTTGCAGAATGGCTAATCAACAGCAAATCAAGAAGTCATCTTTCATCCAGAGAGATGCCCCAAGGTTGCTCTCATTATTGTCTGACACACTGGTAAGTGCTATGGCACTAAGACTATATTTCTAGAACTGGGACCTAGAATCTTGATAACAAAAGCTGTTTTTGGAGATCATATTAAAATACCAGTAAAATAAGACATGGGGATTTTATATTGTATAGGGGTTGCAAGGTGGCACAGTGGGTAGAATGCCAGGCCTGGCATTGGGAAGATATAAGTTCAAATCTGTCCTCGGATACTTACTAGCTCTGTGACCCTTTACAAATCACATAACTTCTATGTGCCTCAATTTCCTCATCTATAAAATGGGGATAATAATAGCACTCACCTCTCAGGATTGTTGTGAGGATAAAATAATGAGATAATAATCATAAAGGGTCCAGCACAGTGCCTGGCACATGGTAAGCAATATATAAATGTTGGTTATTATTGTTATGATAGATACTTTTGATTCAATTTGATCATAATCATGTTTTTAAAGCACTTTGCAAAGATAAAAGTACTACATAAATGCTTGTTGTTTTTATTAAACACCTACTATGTGCCAGGTATCAGCTGCTAGGGAAAATAACCTGCAAAAGTTTCTTGATTCCCCTTCTGTTTTTATCAAAGAAAACTTCAGGGTGAACACAGAGTATCCTCATAATTCAATGTCTTTTTTTCTTTATCCTTCCTTCAAATTTGCTACTTGCTCTATTATTTTCTCTAAATAGTTGATAAACTGACTACACACAGTCTGTTCATTCTCAAATGATTATTGTTTGCAATAAATCACTTCCTATCTGCCAATAGTATCAATTTCATTCTTTACAATGTTGTTTAGTCCTTAAACTCCTCAGTGTGTTTTTGAAGAAAATAATAATAATTAGCATTTATATTGCACTTTCAAAATTGTAAAGCTTTTTACAATTTCTATCTAATTTTATCCTTACTACAACCATGGTACTATTAATACCCCCTTTTTCTCCTTAAGGAAATTGAAGAAGACAGATTAAATGAGTTGCCCATGATCAGAAAGCTAGTACATGAGTAAGAGTGAATTTGAACTCAGATCTTCCTGACTCTTTGGGAAGCTAGGTGGCACAGTAGTTAGAACTTTGGGGCTGGAATCAGAGTCATCTTCATGAGTTAAAATCTGGCCGCAGATCCTTACTAGCTGTGTGACCCTGGGCAAGTCACTTAACCCTGTTTGCCTCAGTTTCTCATTTATAAAATGTGCTGAAGAAGGAAATGGCAAACCACACAATGGTCTTTGTCAAGAAACCTCAAAATAGGGTCATGGAGAGTCAGACGTGACTGAATAAACTTCCCGACTGCAGGTCCAGTGTCCTCTCTATAGCCGCCACCTAGCTTGATGCTTTTGAATAGTTGAAAATTTGGGCAAGTCATTTAATCTTTGTGGGACTCAGTTTCCTTACCTGTAAAATAGAATTTGAACTAGATGACCTCTGAGATCCCCTCTGCCTCAAAACCTGTATAATCCTACGAACCTTAGGTCTCTTTCATTTCTTGATCCCAAAATGTATTTTCCAACACAGTTTTCCCTATCTCCTGTGCTAAGTTAAATCAAAGTCACTGAGCAGCAAGTTACATAGAGTTATTTCTGAAAAATCTTGTCCTATCTTTCATATAATTTCCACTAGATTTTGGTTTATTGATTGCAATAATGTCTGTAGTAGTCTGCTTAAATTCATAGTAAGCTCAGCAAGGTGAGATGTCCTGTCATGATGTGACTGTACATATTTGGTGGTAAAATCAAGTCTTCCCTACCAATTACTACTTCAGTTTTCTCAATACTAAAAATGAGGAAATGGGATTAGATCAGGAATCCTTAATCTGAGATCTGTTAACTTTAAAACAACAACAACAATGATTTTGTTAATTATTTATAACCTTGTAATTGGTTTCCTTTATAATCCTTTTCATTGCACTTAAAAACATGATTCTGAGAAGGGGTCTATAGTCTTCACCAGATGGCTAAAAGTTTCCATGAGATAAGGAAAGTTCCAAGACCCCTGGTTCACTAGATGGTTTCTAAGGCCCTTTTAGGTTTGAATCTGTTATTATGATGTTTTGCTATAAATGAAACCAGCAGAAATGGAGTTGTGAAAGTTTTCCCTCATCTCTCTAAAGAAAACCAAAGAGACATCCTTCCATATACTTGCAACTCTTCTGGTTTCATTGATAGCGATTATATCATAGCAGTGAATAGCTGCACCAGGAGCTAGGAGTCAGAAAAATAATGAAGTTCAAATCTGACCCCAGACACTTACCAGCTGTGTGACTCCAGGCAAACCATTTAACGGCTTTGTGCCTCAGTTTCCTCATCTGTTAAATAATAATAATGATAGCGCCTACCTCTCAGATTTGCTGTGATATAATATCTATAAACCATTTTTGTAAACCTTAAAGTGCTGTAAAAATGCCTGGTATTATTATTATCATCATATATGCAAAGGTAGAATGGAACTTAGTCTGGGCCCCTCATTTTCCTATTGACAAAACTGAAGTTCTAGAATGCTTAAGAAGATTTTTCTAAGGTCACAAGTCATATCTAGCAAAGCTAAGTAGGACCTGAAACCAGGTCCTCTGACTCTAGATAAGGCATTCTTTTTATTTTATGTTGTCCAGCATCTCTAATAGCTTATCAGCTCATTGGTTGATGTGTAGAAAATTAGATGATTAGTAGATAAACCAAAGCCCATTTCATCATGTAGGTGTACCCTGGTATATATTCTCCACCTCTACAATTTCTCAAAAAAGGAGACATCCATATATAGATATAGATATATACACATATGTGTTACATGCATGTATATATACATATATGCACACATACATGTGTATGTATGTGTATATAACATATATATAATACAAGAAGCTCAGTCTCATGACTGAGAATATAAATTTTATTGAGACGTTTAAGAACATTTGTGGTTTCTCTTTTTCTACTTATCAGGAAGAAGAATGAAACCTAATTCTCTCTAATAGTCATTTTCAGTCATTCCAGACTCTCCATGAACCCATTTGGGGTGTTCTTGGCAAAGATACTGGAGTGCTTTGCCATTTGCTTCTCCAGCTTATTTTATAGATGGGGAAATTGAGGCAAACAGGTTAAGTGACTTGTTCAAGGTCACACAATTAGTGTCTGAACCCAGATTTGAACTCATGAAGATGACTCATCTTGATTCTAAGCTCAGTCTTCTATCCATTGCACTACCTAGCTACCCGTAACAGAATATTAACAGTTAAAAAAAAAATGTTTGTAGATAATGTAAGAACCATGTAATTCTTAACATTCTCACCCTCCTATCATTGACTGTTGCTGCAAAAATATAAGGGAATTGCACAGGACTGGAGTCCATTTTGCATTTTTAATTGTTCACATGGGCTGCTGTGGCAAAATAAACAAGTAAAGAAATAAATTCCTAAAGAACAGTGAAGTAAGTGGCACGTTCAGATTGTCTTCAATATGTTAGTCAGATACAAAGTGATTGCATTGGGATCAGTGGAGTTGATTCATGAAACATTAGCTCTGAAAGGCATCTTATAGCATATAAAGTCACAAAGACATAAAATGTAGACTATTAGAGCTAGAGGAAGCTTAGAAATCATCTAATCAACTCCTCCCACATGCGTACATGCGTGCGCACGCACACACACACACACACACACACACACACACATACACACACACATTTGACAGATGAACAAAGAGAGGCCCAGAGAGGGGAAATGATGTGGCCCAGGTTGCACAGGGATTTACTGTCAGGCTAAAGCTGGGAGAACCCAGATTACCTTCCTCTTTTGTCTCCCCACTCAACGGGCTTTCTAACGCAGCAGCATATGAACTTTTACATGTACATTTGTTGTCTGTGTGTAATCAGGGTGTGTCCTTTAGTTCTTTATCTGTACTATTAATTCTCTTGCTACCAAAGTACAGCTTTGGGGGGAAGGGGGCAGGGGGAGGAGGTAGGAAGGTTGTCCTCATTCTCAGCATCAGGCGCTTCCATCATTCAACAAGAGTATCCAGGTTCTTCTTTGTTTTTCTCTCTTTAAGCCACCCCTGCTTATTTTTCAGAAAAAGGTTAAACCGGTCAAGAAATCTATCTTTGTTTCTTTCTTCCCCCCTCCCTGTCTTCATCCTAACAAGAGCCTAGGGACCTCGTCCATAGTGATGTCAGAGGTGTATCCAGTGGCTTTTTTCCATGAGGATGGATATCCTAGGCTAAAAAATGAGTCTCCAGCAGCGAAATTTTATGATAGGGAGGGAATAGAAAGAGGACTATGGGAAAAAAATCCCCCTCCCCATCTTCCCATTTGAACCTATGTTTCTGCTGCTTTGCTTCTGTCCCAGTTTTCAGTTCTTAGTATGTTTATGCTTCCAGCCCTCAAGGGAGGTGGAGTTTGCTGTGGACTGTGGGCGGTGATCAGGGGTCAGCTTCCTAGGCCCCCTTGCTTTCCTTCTCTTTGGCTCACAACCCCATCTGCCATGCAGGACAAGTAAGCTGGGATGCAGCACCTGGCCTTCTCCATCTCTGCTTGGCTGATGTGCAGAGGGGGCCCAGGAGGGGATAGAGGAGAATTCACATAGTCCCAGCCCTCTCTGCTGCTGCTGTGTGTCTGTTGATGTGTTGTGGGTTGAATGTTTTCTC
>CM053581.1:263914700-263996815 GCA_028627135.1 Pseudochirops cupreus | reverse complement strand
AATTTTTCCTCCACTTCTCTTATTTGGTTTTCAAAATCCTTCTTAAGCTCCTCTATGGCTTGTAACCAGCTTACATTTTTCTTGGAAGCTTTTGGTGTGGGAGTTCTGACTGTGTTGTCTTCCTCTCATTCCATGCTTTGATACTTTTTGTCCCCTGCCAGGCTGCCTTCAGCAGGAGATGTGTTTTCCTGTAATTTTGTGGATTCTGGAGTTCTAAAATTTGTTTAGAATCATATTTTATAGGTATTTGAGGTGGTTATAGGAGGAGCCGCAGAGTTCTCCTGCTTCTATGCTGCCATCTTGACTCTGTTCCCTCCCCCCCTATTTTCCAGTATTCTTATACCCTTACTCCTAAACACTCTGACCCAGTCACTCCTGGCTGTTCCACAGACAAGTCACTCCATCTCTTGGTTCCAGGCATTTTCTCTGGCTGTCCCTAATACCAGAAATGCTCTTCCTCCTCTGTTCCAACTACTGACCTTCCTGGCTTCCTTTCAGTCCAAATAAAATCCCAATTTCTACAGGAAGCCTTTCCTAGCCCCTTTTAATTTCAATGTTTTCCCTGTCTTTCATTATTTAGTATTTATCTTGTATATATCTTACTCTGTATATATTTGTTTGCTTGTTGTCACTCACATTAGATTGGAAGGTCTTTGAGGTCAGATACTGATTTTGTTTTACCTCCTTTTGTATCCCCAGCACTCAGCACAGTGCCTGACATTGTAATAGTTCAATAAAATACTTATTTTATTAACCAAATTGAATTTATATAGCACTTTAATACTTGCAAACACATTACAAATATATCATTTTATCCCAGGTAACATTATAATCCCCATTTTACAGTTGAAAAAAACTAAGGCAGAAAGAGATTAAGTGCCCAGTGTCACAAGGTAGTGACACTGAACTCAGGTCTTCCTGATTTGAAGTCCAGTGATCTGTACTTTGCATCACCTAGCTGCCTCTTGTAGCAAAAGCAGGGCATTTCAAATAAAGAGCCTATGGACTGGTATCTACAATATGTTAAAAGAACAGGAGAAAGCTCTTCAGTGAATTGTGTGGCCCCTTAATGGAGGGATTAGGGGAAAAAACATGCACAAAAATCATAGAGCTCAGGTGAGAAAGTGTGGCTGGCTTGCTATTCTATAGTGAATAGAGAATACTATTGAATACTGAATAGAGAACCCACACTGATGAGATCAATCATGAATCCATTAAACTCTATCTATCATAATATTATAAAGTATTTTCCCAAGAAGTTGTAGGACACTTCATCTAAAGAACATTTTGAGAATAAAAATAGAGAATTAGAAGTAATTATCTCTGTTTAGGTGTGTTACTTCTTAGAAATGAAATCTTCTAAGGTCCCTTGTGCCCTTGGCTTTCAATGGCCCAACTCTTTTGGATTCAGTTCAAGAGTTCAAGTCCTGGGGGAGGGGGGGGCTAGGTGGGTACAGTGAGTAGAGCATCAGCCCTGGAGTCAGGAGAACCTGAGTTGAAATCTGGCCTCAGACACTTAACCCTTACTAGCCTTGTGAACTTGGGCAAGTTACTTAACTCCAATTGCCCTGCCTTCCTCCCTCCAAAAAAAAAAAAAAAAAGAGTTCAAGTCCTAGTATTGCCACTCAATAGTTGTACAACCTTTGCTTTGCTGCATCTCAAAATTTCTGAAAGGCTCAGTTTCCTCATTTGTAAAATACACAACATAACACATGTTCTACCTAACTTAAAAGAATTGTGGCAAAGATCCAACAAGGTAATAGATTAAAAAGCACTTTGTAAATTGTGAAATACCAGCTATAATATCTTCTAATTAATACATATGTAGTATAGTTTTCCTTGGTCTTTAGTCTTTAAAAAAAAAGTCATATAGAGTAATTAGAATAACCCAGATCTTGAGACCACAGATTCATCACTGCTGGAATAGCCTATACTACCTCTGTGACCTTGGACAAATCACTTCCCTTTTCCAGTTCTCAGAATTTAGAGAAGTTTCCTCTTCTGAAAAGGGAGAGGTTTAGAACAAATTATTTCAAGGTCTCTCATAGCTCTACATTTTATGATTCCTATGATCTTACGAACTATGTGGTCAATGTATAATGGTGCTACCAATCAGTACTATGTTACAACATTACTGGCCTGGAAAAGAGGGCACGTCTCGGTCTATTTCCTCTTCATCCAAAACACCTTTTTCATTCTTTGATGTCAGATGCCTGCTGATCTCCCAGTATAGTCAGTTAATAGCATATCTGATCAAAGTGTATGTAACAAAGTCTACTGAAATGACATAGTACCTTTACTCCTGTTTGGCCAGTCCCTGTACAAGCAATGAGATGACGATGAGCAGATGGTATTCTCTGTGTGAGGTTACTCTAAGAGGAGAGCCAGAGGCTGATAGTATCACTACACTACCTGTTTTGGCGAGTTGGAGCTATCTCAATGCCACCCATAACCTAGATGGATAATAGGTAAAGTAGTTCCTCATGAACGCAGCCACCTGCACTGTGGCCAGAAGAAGAAAAGAAGTCAAACCAAAGGTTTTAGAAACAAGAGAACTGAAGTTCAACCCAATTCATTTTATGGATAATAAGATCATAATCCAGAGAGAGGAAGTCAAATGGATTATAGGATTTGGAATTAAAAGGGATCTTAAGATACAAGATCACTGACTTAGAACCCAAAGGGTCATTTCAGGCCTAGTTCAACTCTCTAAATTCTACAGATGAGGAAAATGAGGCCCCCAAAATAAAATGAGTTTTAAAAACTCACATAGTGAGTGGCAGAAACAGGATTCAAACCCAAGCCCTCTGAGTCCAAATCTAGTGTAGAACATTTGTTATTTTATGCATTTTGTAAATGAGAAAACTAAAGCTTTCAGAAATCAGAGTGTATCTAGTCATACTCATTCATTTTAAAGATTATAAAATTGAGACCAGAGAGATTACTGACCAAAGATTTGTCCAAAGTCATCAAGGTAATTAGTAGCAGAGAGAAATTCATGAGTTTCTCTGGAACCAAATATGATTGAATGTGCAGGCCTCTTACTAAGGCTTAGCCAATCCCATCACAGTAAACCCTCCAAATCTGAAGAGGACGTACTGGAGAATAGAATAAATTCTCTCACCTAAGAACCCTAGAACAGAAGAGTTGCTTCCCTGGGTCACAGGATACAGGATTTACAGTACACACCTTCTCCCAAGATGATCTAATCCTATTTTTTTTCTTTACGTATAAGGAACTGAGGCCCAGAAAAATGAAATCAGCTGCCAAAAGTCACACCAGAAAATAAATGGCAGACAGAACTTAAACTCAAATTCTCTGATTCTAAATCTAGCACATCTCATCCAAGAATCATCTAGCTCAGAATTCTGTCCCATGGGCCTCCATTGCCTTCATGATACTATAGTTTTTCCAGATAAATTGGCAGCTATTACAAACTTCTTTTACCTCCTCAAACATCTCTGCCTTCCCCCACCCTCTTAGCTAAGAACCTTGCCTCTTCCTTCACTGAGAAAACTGAGGACATTTTTGATGAACTCTCTTCTCTCCTTGTCATCTCCATACCCCAAAACATCATGCCCTGAACTCTCCTCCTTTCCCCCAGTCTTTAATAATGAGGTGATCCTTTTCCTTGCCAAGGCTGACTCTTCTACATGAATCCTAAGAAACTTTCACTAGACCCTACCATCTCCTCAATCTACTACCCTATACCTCTTCTTTCTTTCTCAGTCAAATTCCTAGAAAAAAGCCATCTATGCTTGCTGCTTCCATTTCCTTTCTGTTCACTCCTCAATGTTTTGTAATCTGGTTTCCAATGTCATTTCTTAAATGAAACTGTTCTCACCACACTTACCAAAGGTCTCTTAATTGCCACATGAGATAGTCTTTTCTCAGTTCTCATCCTTCATGGTCTATTTGTTTCATTTGAGATTACTGACAATCCTTTTCTTCTGGATACTCTTTCCATCTTTGTTTTCTTAACATCACTCTCTCCGGTTCTCTTCCCATCTGTCTGATTCCTCCTCCTCAGGCTTCTCTACTAACTCATTAGTCATAATATGTCTCATAACTGTGAGTTTTTGTCTTTCTTCATATCCTCAGTGCCTAATATGTACCTGGTGCACAGTAGGTACTTAATGAATGCTTACTGACTGACTAAGTATTCCCCAAAGCTCTGTCCTAGGCCCTCCTCTCTTCTCTAGCTATATTCTCTATTGGTGAATTCATTAGCTCCCACAGGTTTAATTAGTATCTCTATGCAGATGATGCATAGATTTATATATTCAGCCCCAGTCTCTCCCCTGAGCTTCAGGCCTTTGCCAACTATGTATTGGATACCTCAAACTAAATATCTCAAGACACTTCAAATTAGTTATGTGCAAAAGAGACTTCATTGTCTTTCCTGCCTGAGGCAGGATTTAAACTCAGGTCTTCCTGATTTTACACCCAGAACTCTGTTATTTCACATAAGTGCCTTAAGGTCTGGATTATATGATCTGGAGCATGAAATGGTAGTGAGGTGGCCTTCTGTTCTCCTTCCCAAGATCCTTCTACTTCTTTGTTTTCATTCCACACTTTTGTACTATTCTTGCTTTTCATCATAAAAGAAAAACTTTCAGACACAAAACACTTAAACCATCTCTAGGATTCATACAAGGTTTTGAGAAAGAAGAACTCAATTTAGGTTCTTTGCAGTTGTGATTGGTTGGTAGGGAAGATAATAATAAGGGGCAAGTTGGAGAAATTTGTTGGATACCAGCAACTTCCAAGTTAGATTTTAATATTTTGGCATCATTTGATTTGAAGGGGATTCATGATTTATTTGGCACAGAACCCCTTTTCCCAATTAACCCCACTCAGAGCTCATCCAAGTTTATCTTCATCACATTAAGGTAGTCTCATATTATCTTTCCCTCTTACCATATGAAAAGCTTTAATTTTGAAAGCATATGGATTCACCCATTAATATGGAATGAACTAATGGTTTTACATTTGTACAGAACTGAATGGTAACATAAATATTCTCATAAATTCCTATAAAATAGGAACACTGAACTGGTGGTCATGGAACTCAGTTCTGCATGTAATAAGTAGTATGACCTTAGACAAGTCACTTTATATCAGTTTCACAATCTATAATATGAATTTATTAGAATAGATAACATTAAAGTTTCAGAGGCTCATGGGCTTAGAGTTAGAAGGGACCTCAGAAATCATCAGGTCCAGGCTTCTCAGTTTATAGATGAGGAAACTAAAGTTCAGAGAGGTTAAGTGTCCTAATCAGCATCAGACAGCTAGTAAGTGTCTTAAGGAGAAATTTAAATTCAGGTCATGCTGACTCTAAGTTTACTCCTCTATGTACTAAGATAACTAGCTGCTACAAAATTCCTCCCAGTTCGATTATTCTATGTTCATAAGTCCTTTCCATCTCTTGTGCCCTACATTGTATGATTCTTTCTAGCTCTAAAGGTCTATGGTCAACATTCTATCATTATCTTTCCTAAGGTTCCTTTTTTACACTGAAATTTATTGCAACATTCTATGAACACTCTATATTCTAAGATCTTTACCTGTCCTACTAACATTATTCGGTTTTACCTGTTCATTCTCCCTCTCCCCCCACCCTGTTTCTCTCATATTTCCTTACAACACCCTTCCTGAGGCACCATTTCACATTGCTATCAATCATAATGGTAGGGAAGGACGAGCTTTATTTATTCCTAAGAGTAGCCAAAACTACTTACTCACTTTCACCTCAGTTTCCTACCATTGCTATTTGTAGAGATAGAGTCACAAAAACAATCATTGCACATCATTATATTCTAGGTACCTTGGCCACCAAAAATGAGGTCAAATAATCTTTGCCCCCTTGAACAGTCAGAATTACTGGGAACACGACCTAACACAGCTCCCTTACATGTCCAAGAATACCCCCTACCTTTACCCCCTCCTCCCCCCCACTTCCCAACTCAAGGAGAAGTCACTCATGGATAGGTTTCTGGCCTAGCGATCTGATACAAAGTTCCAAGGATTAGATCAACCTGTGAGTCAGCTAAGCTGAGTTCTGGGCAGTAAAGGAGAGTCCCTTTACCAGAGTCCTGCCTACTAAGGAAGTGACCAGACTAACATCACTCAGCCTTTTAGGGGTAGAGCCAAGACTAGAACCCAGTTCTTCTATTTTTCAAGATCAGTTTCCTTCCTCTGTGTGTTCTTTGCTGACCAGACCAACACACAAGGGCTTTCACAGGTAGCTTGGAAGCATTTGGGGGCCAACTTTGGCAATGGAGAAACTAAGGCATGGAAAAAGCCAAACAATCTTACAACATGATGATGACTTAGGGTCAATCCAGGGGCAGAATACATACAGTTGATTTGTCCTGTCTGTTGGGCACGTAATAAAAGTAAGTCCAGAATCATAAGAGATTAGGAGAAGTACAAACATATTTAAGAATAAAGGCAGAAATCCACCTGTTTTCCATTTGATAACTCTCGAAATGTGAACAAGGCTCAGGAGACAGAACAAGATAAGCTAGGAATAAATTCTGTTGGTTTTGAAAACTCAATCTCCACCAGAAGCAAACAACAACATTGGAAGGAAACTACCTTGCACCTGAAATGACCCACTGTCTAGTGTTCTGCACTACTGCCTTTTGCCAGGTGCCCCCTGAGCCTGCTTCCTTCTTCTAATTGCTGGTGCAAAGCAAAGCAAAGATCACAGTGACTCAGCCAAGGGGGGAATAGCATTGCAAGAAGCTTCAGCCATCTGTAGCAGGGTATGTGAACAGCTGGTCGAAGAGAAGATGGAGAAGGTCGCCCTTGGAAGAGCTGATGAAGAAGCTACCCTAATTCCTTGCATTTGACAGGAAGAGAACAGGATCACTAGTTCTCTTTCTGACCTTGACCAAAATTAGTCATCACCATCACCTTGTAGAACAGATTTGTGATTTTACTGGAAAAGGGAACTCCCATTGAAAGAGTTTCCCACCAGGCAGATCTGCAGATTCTAGCCTTAGATGTTTTCCTGGAGGGACTGAGAAGTCAAGTGACTTGTCCAGGGTTACACAATCAATGCATGTCAGAAATGGGATTGGTCCTTTCTCTATGCTATATTGACTTCCATTTTAATTACTAATGAAATTTCATTAATAATAGAGATTAGATATTTGCAGCAATTTAAAGTTTGCAAAGTCTTTTCCCTCCCCCAAATCTGATGATGTAAGAAAGATTCTTAACCCATTTCTACAGATGAGGAAATTGAAGTTCAGAGGAGGTTGGGGGAGGGGTGACTTGCTCATGGTCATAAGGAATCACTTCTGCGAGTATCTAACTCTGGACAACTACATTAACCTTCCAAATGTTCCTATGTCTAGGGTCTAAAGATGATCATAAACCTTTAGAGTTGAAATAGAACTTGCTATCCAGTTTGACATCTTAATTTTACAGGTGAAGAAACTGAGGCAATTGAGGCTCAGATAATTTCTCATAGTCATACAGCTATTTAAAGAAAGAGCTGCAACTAGTACTTATGTTTACTGACTCCAAGACTATAAGTTGTTTTTTCCCCCATTACCATTGTGATCATGTCTGTTTTATACATGAGGTCAATGAACAAAATGGGAGGCAAAAAGGGAGGCTCAAGGTCAGTCCTTATACAGGTAACTGGGGACAGAGGCTAACCCTCTGACTCCCCAAACCAGAATGCCATTCATCAAATTCCCTCCAAAGTAGGGCAAAACCAGTAGCAGATGAATACTGAACAGCAGGCTAAGTGAGACTGAACTGTCTGGAACCTTAACTGGCTAATATTTTGAGGAAGCACGAGAAATGGGAATGAACACTGTCTTTAGAATAAAAAATACTGATTTCTAAGCCCCGCTCTGCTTTCTAATGGTGACCTGGAAAAACCCTGCAACTCTTTTGAGTCCAATTCCTAATCTACAAATGGGGATGATAGTATTTGTTCAGTTTTTGCCATTGTCATTCAGTCACATCTGATTCTTTGTGATCCCATTTGGAGTTTTCTTGGCAAAGAGACTGGGGTGGTTTACTGTTTCCTCCTCCAGCTCATTTTACAAATGAGAAACTGAAACAAATAGGGTAAAGGGACTTGCCCAAGGTCACATAGGTAATACATGTCTGAGGCCAGATTTGAACTCATGAAAATGAGTCCTCTTGATTTCAGGTCCAGCACTCTATCCACTGCACCACCTGGCAGCTCTTATCCTGCTTACCATAGAAATATATTTGGAACATGGCATGAGAATGAAAGGCAGCACAACCTTATGAGTAGAGACCTGGCCTTGGAGACCTTAGGAAGGCCTGGGTTCAAGTGCCAACTCTGACTCATATTGGCTGTTGGATCCCATGCAAGTTGCTTAACCTTTCCCAGAGACAGTTTCCTCTATAAAACCAGAATGCTAATAATCCCTGCACTGAAAACTTCATTGGGGTTGTTGGTAACAAGTGAAGGGAAAACAACAATAATATTTAGGCAATTTCTATGATACACCATATAAACCTTCAAGTGACCCAGAAGCCAAATTTTGGAAGTTTAACCTTTTCATCTCTGGAACTTCCACCCTGGGGCCTCACTCTTCTCATCAATGAGTTTTTCATGTTATCCCTGTCATGGTTCACTTTACTACCTACCCCCAGACAGTCTTCTTGCCAGCTGCCTTGTTAGCCTTCTCCCTTTCAATTGTTGGAGGGAAGTAGATTTTATCCTTCGTTATCTGATTACACAGAGGGCAGAGTAGTGAATGTGAACTGAAGAGTCCACATTCTGGAGAGGAGCTGGGTACAGCTGAAGATTTCGGGTTAGAGGACCTGGGTTTAAATTCCAGTTTTGTTACCAAATACCTATTTGACCTTGGCCAAATCACTTAAGCCTTTTAAGTTTCATCACCCTCATCTGTAATATGAGATGAATATAAGCATCTTGAGGGCAGAGACTTTTTTGTTTTGGGCTTTGTATTCCTAGTATTTGATGAAGAAGATTGCAAATGGTAGGTGCCTGTAATGAGAATGGGAATTTGAAGATCTTCCCTGCCCCTTAACACACCTGGGGGGTGTTTGAAGACCTCCCCTGCTTTGAAAGTAAACTCTGCCCCCTAATAGGCTGAATGTAATCACATGGAGCCTGTGACAGACGGAATTTGGGGAAGGATAGAGCAGAGCCCACAGGAAGCTTCCCTGCTGTGAAGATAAACTCTGCCCCCTAATAGGCTAAATATAGTCACATGGAACCTGTAGTGGGAGGAGTTTGCTGAAGGAAGCAGAGCCCACAGGAAGCTTCCCTGCTGAGAAGATAAATTCTTCCCCCTGATAGGCGGAATGTAGTCACACAGAGCCTGTGGTGGGAGGAGTTTGTTGAAGGGAATCAGAGCCCACAGGAATCTGGTCAGAGCCAGAGAGATGGTGGGGAGAGAGAGGTGGTTGAGGCAAAGAGACAGAGAGGTTCATGAGTAAATATTGATCTTTTATTGGTTTGTGGGAAGGATGAAGGATGCTGTGGCTCTCAGCATTATTATGGCTTCTGAATATCTTTGGTACTATGATGAAATTGACTTCCTGGTTTTGGGATTTGGTTTTCTGGTGTCTAAATAAATGTTTCAGTTCTGTCCTCTGTCTGGATAGTTTGGCATATTTTGTGATCAAAGGTCATGCAATACTTATAGTCATGGCCTTTATTGTTATTGTGGGTGCTATAAATATTGCATTGGTGCTATGGTGCCTAAACATGATTATTGAATTAAATTTTTTGTTGAATTATGGTTTTGGGATAGATCAGGAGTTCTTAACCTGGAGTTCATAAATTTTTAAAATTTATTTTTATAATTGTATTTTAATATAATTGGTTTCCTTTGCAATCCTACTATTCAATTTTATACATTTAAAAACATTCTAAGAATCAATAAGCTTCATCAGACTATCAAAGGGATCCATGACACCAGAAAGTTAAGAGCCCCTAGGTTAGATCATCTTTAAGATCCTGTTTAAGAAGGGATGCAGTATATCCCAAGAATCAGAGGATCTGAATGGGAAAGATTATAGTTAATTTCTTAAGAGCTCTTCTTAGGCCAAGATGCCTTATTATTTATGTCAAAATCATTCAGTGATATCAAATAGTAACACTACTATTTGCTCACAATTCTAAAGCACTTTCAAGTTTATAAATGCTTTCTTTATAATCCTGGGAGATTGATAATACAAGGATCATTATCACCATTTGCTGATAGGAGGAACCAAGCCATCAATCAAAAAACACTCTTCTTGGCATAAGGGACACAAAACCAACATGAAGCAGGTCCTGTTCTTAAAGAGTTTATATTCTATTTAGAGGGGAGGGGGATGAAAGGAGCAGAAGATAATCATTTCTGTTTTAGACCTGCTGAGCTTGAGATAGCCGCAGGATATCCAATGTCCAAAGTGACTGCAAGATAGGGACCCAGGAGAGAGACTAGAGCAATTATTTGGGATGCCTGGGAGTCTGCATAGGGATGACAACTGAATTCACGGTAGCTGATGTGGTAGCAAAGAGAGAGACAGAGACACAAAAGAGACGGAGAGAGTATGTGTAAAAAGCTCGAAGAAGGTCTATGGCTGAGTTTTTGCAGTATCAAGCTCAGAAAGAAAAGAAACTCGCCTATGGTTACACAGCTAGTAGGCTTCAGAGTTGAGATTGGATGGAAAGCCCCCTAATTACTTCTGCACTCTTCTCCAAGGCAGAAGGCTGTGGTAGGGCATTTGGGAGGGAATGGGGTAGGGGAAGAGTAGTCTAAGGAGCTAGTTTAGCTTGTTTTGTTAGTAGTTTCATTTCCAACCTTCTAGAAGTTGCCCTTCTTAAGCTAGCACTGAATTCAGCCTCCAAATTGTTTCCCAATTATCAGTGTAAGAAGAGCCGAAGACTCAAATTCCAAGAAGTGTGTTATATTTGTTCAGTTATGTAACATGCTTCTCCCAGTCTTGGACCAGTCATGTTTGCCCCAGCGGGAAGAAGAGGCTCCCAGGATCACCATAGCATTCCCTTTCCTCTACCAAGAAAGATTTTTGTTTTTGACTGTAGCCTGGTGTGTTTGCTAATGACTTCTTCTGTATCCCGCCCCTTCTCTAGGTCTTGGCAGACCTGAGGAGGCCCCTGCTCTCCGACCTTGAGCAATTTGGAGATCAGGTTTAAATGAAATGTACAAGAAAGTAAAAAGATTTGTGTACTTCTAGAAATGTGTTTTCAAACCCCTGGCCTGTAAGAGACTCTAGTGAGCACGGATGGGTGAAGTTGGATCTCTGGCCTCTTTCCGTGTGCTACCTTGAGGCTGCCTGGCCCATGGGGAGAAGGCAAACAGCTCTTGTCCTCTATGAGACTGATATTGTTAGTTCTCTCTAGGGGCATTGCCACTGCTGAAGCAACCAAACAGCCAAACAAGGTGGACTGGCTAAATGCATCTCTCCATCTGTGGCCTTGCCAGAAAGAGCATTCATTTTATTTGTCCCATTAAGGAATTGAAACAGAGTAAGATGTTAAAACTTTCCCCCCTTGGACCATGTGTCCTCCCTTATCTCTCCCCTCTTCTCCCATTCTCTTTCTCTCCTCCCTTTCTCTCTCTCCTTCTCTCTCTCTCTCCCTCTCTCTCTCTCTCTCTTTCTCTCTCACACTGTCCTTCTCTGTCTCTGTCTCTGTCTGTGTCTGTCTATCTCTCTCTTGTCTCTGTCTCTCTCTTGCTCTTTCAGTCTCCCTCTCAACCCTCTCTTCTCCCTCTATCTCTCTTTCCCTCTCTCTCCCCCTTTCCCTCTTCTCACCCCCTTCCTCTCTGTCTTAACCTTCCTAAGGTGCCTGTGATTAGGGTCCAGGGATAATCATAAATCTTAATAATCGGAATAGAACCTGCTGTCCATTCAACTCCTTCATTTTACATGTGAAGAAACTGAGATAACTCAGGCTAAGAGAATTTATCACGATCATCTGGCCCTTTCCCCATTCTCCCTCTGCCTCCCACTTCCATCTGTCTGTCTTTGTCTTTACTCTATGTCTCTGTATCTCTCCTTTCTGTCTGTTTCTATCTCTGTCCCTATCTCTGTCTATGTCTCTGTCTGCTTTTCTCTGTCTCTCCTCAGTCTTTCTCTCTCCATCTCTGTGTCTGTCTCTCTTTCTTTGTGTTTTGTTTCTCTTTTTCTCCGTCTCTCCCTCTCTCTTTGTCTCTCTCTGTCTCTCCCCCTCTCCATGTAGAGAACTTAGGGTTCAGATCTCAGCTCTCTACTCTCCGAGTCACTTCCATCAACTCGCTCAAACTATCTGGGCCCCAATTTCATCCTTTATAAAACGTTGGGGTTGGATGATTTCTCAGGCCCTTTGAGACTTTAAATCTTCCTTCTCTTCTCTCTGTCTATAAACAGTTAATAGACGTAAGGCTCTGAATTGTGTACGTCTGTGTTGGCCGTGCTGGGTGTGTGTTTTTCCCTGAGTGTGTTTTTTTTTTCCCCCTTCGGGTGCCCCCTGCCTTCCTTCTTCAGCCACTGGGAAGCTGGGACCATTCGCTACTGACACCTCGGAGGCTCTGGCAACCCGTGAACTGTTGGAGAAAGGTCAGCTGGCAGCGTCCTCCACTCCTTGTTCCACTCTCAGGCCCTTACAAGGACGTTGTGTGATGTGGGAGCTCCCTCTGTTGGTCATAATTGGCAGATTCCCTCCAAGGAAGAGACAGCGGAGTCCAGCCTCCTTACTGCACCCCTTTTAACCTGGAGGCTGAGGTTATCAGCTTCTTGTTGGAGGAATTAACTAAAGGGCTTGTACTCTGTTAATGGATGGTTTAACAAGATGTTGGATTATTATTCAGCTCAAAACCTGCAAGTCCCAAACATTTCCCCCACCCTTTTGAGGGAGTATTTTCGGGGAATTAATAGCTATTTTCCATTCATATTCAGATTGGCATAGCCATACAATCATGGATCATTTAGTCCAAATTGCTAATTTTGCAGATGAGACAACTAGGCCTAATGACTTACTCAAGTCACACAGACAGTAAATAGCATAGTTTAAATTCAAACGCAGGCATCCTAACTCCTAAGCCTGTCTCTTCCCATCCCATCCAAATCTTCAATAACTTTTCAAGTTACTGAAATCCTCTCCACTTAGGTCTCAGTAGAAGTTTCTGGAAGCCTTAATTATTCTCTACTTATATGCCAGAAACTTGCTATGCACAGAAAATGGATAGATCATTGGATTTGGAGTCAAGATGACTCCGGTTTTGATCCTACCTCAGACATTACTAGCAGTGTGATCTTGGTCATTGTGAGATTCAAATCAAATAATATTTGCCAAGTACTTTGCAAATTGTAAAGGATGACATCAATGTGAGCTATTAGATGTTTTAAAATCAGAGGCCTTTGAAAGTAGGTGAGCAGAAAGGAACAAATTGGAGAGGGATGAAATAATAACAACCTTCTCAGAAGCAGATATCTCCCAAACTCATTTAGAGTATGTTCAAAGTCTCCATTCCTGATTCCAGATGACAGATTGGAAGCTTGACGGAAGGAAGTGGTGACAAAGCACTGCTTCCTCTCCCTTCCTCCCCCATATCTCATTGCTTGGGGTCTTGCACTGTGAATTTCTTTATTTGGTTGAGGGGAAGGAATAAGCATTTATTAAGTGTCTATTATATACCAAGTACTCTGCTAAATGCTTTATAAATATTTTCCTCACAACGACCCTGGGAGGTAGGTGCTATTATCACCCCTATTTTAAAGTTGAGAAAACTGAAGCAGAGAGTTTATTTTAAGCTACTTGCCCACAGATAGCAAGAGTCTAAGGCTGGATTTGAATGCTCACCTTCCTGATTACAGGCCCCGCACTCTACTGTGTCACTGAGCTGGGGAGGAAGATTAGCACAAGCCTGACCATTTTACCCACAGATGTGTCCAGGGATTGATTTCAATAGTGTAGTGGGAAGTGGAACATAAAGTTCCTAATCAATGATCTTTTGAAGGGCTTTCTATTCTGGTGAAGTTTATGATCAGCCTCTTAGCAGATAGGTAACAGTAGCTAGAAGTTAACTATTTCACTCTGTTTTAAGGATTTTTGTTGTTGTTTGTTTTGGTTAAGGACACACATGAGTGCTTAGTGTATTCCTTTTATGTATAAGAACAAATTACTGGTCAATACCTGATTTATATTGTCATTAAGTACCCTTTTTTCTTTCTACCTTTTTTAGGGAGGCCCTAGATATGAACCATGAGTAAAATCAATCCCAGGGAGACTGTGAAGGGGAACTTAACAAGCCAATGAGTGTGAGAAAAGACTGCTTAACTGCTCTCATTAGAGGCAGGATCCCCCAGGACTGAACCCAGACCACTGCATGCCTGGGCACAGAACAAGGAGCAGTTATAGTCTTTCCCCCACCCCCAGCCACCGTGGTGACCCAGCAGTGGTTCCCCAAAGTTAAACAAGGATGAAAATTGGTCTATAAAGTATTTGAGAAGTTATGGTGTAGACACACCAATGTGAACACAGACAAACTGTGTGCTTATTTTATCCTGTAGCTGAACAGTCATGGAGAGTGGGTGATTGCTGCTTTAGTAACAACCTAAGTTTTCAGACAGGCTTGATATGCAGAAGAGGGTAAGGACTTAGACATAAAGGAAATTCTACATAGTACTGAGTTCTAGTATGTTGGGAAGCAGAAAGGCTGGAGGGTTGACCAAGAATTCTAGATGTGGAAGGAACTGTATTGATAATTTGTGTTCAATCTCCTCATGTTACATAAAAGAAAAGAAGGCCAGAGAGGGTATATGATTTTGCTTTTGATCACACAATTAATCAGTGGCAGAATCATGCCTGAACCCCAAGTACTCTTACAGCTTGGGTACTTTCCATCACATTTCTCCAGGAAGGAACACAAATTTAAATGGAGGCTCATCCAGGGAAGGTGGGAGAGACTAGGAAAGAAATCCTTCTTTCTTGCTTTCTATGGGACTCCTTGTGTAAAGCAACAACTGGGAACAAAAGTAAAAAGAAAGTTCTGGAGCAGAGAAAGTTAACTTGTATTAATAGTGAATTGAAAGCCCCTCTAGAATCTTCTATGTACTTTGGTCAAAGGCATAACCTTAACTCATTTTGCTCTGAGAAATCTTACCATGGAGCAAAATATCCCTAGATTGTTAATGAATCTAGAAATAATGTTTGCATAACATCACTGGGTATTCAATCTCATTATTGCCCATCTTCAAAATATGAAGCATAAAAAATGGAGAGACTGATGGATCCTTGGAAAAGGCAGGGTTTTGATTCCCAATCAAAGAAAGAAGCAGCTGAAATCATGGATTTAGAGTAGTAAAGGACATTAAAAATTATTGAATCCAATAACTTTATTTTATAGATGAGGAAACTAAGTTACAAAAAGTTTAAAGGATTTACCCAGATTTATTCAGTTAGTTTGTCTGAGGTAGGATTCAAACCCAGGTCTTTCTGACTGCAAGTCTAATGCTCTGTCCACTACACCATGCTACCTCTCAAAGTCATGTAGATAGAGCAGCGGACTTGGAGTTGGGAAGACGTGGGTTTGAATCCTACCTCAGACAAACTAGCTGGATAAATCTGAGTAAATTACTTAATCTCATTGAGATTAATCTCATCGTGTCATCAGTAAAAGGAGGAAAAGAACTGTATCTACCTCTAGAGTTGCTGTAAAGATCAAATGAGATAAGAATGAATAATAAATGTGATAATAAAAACTCTGAAAACTACTGGCAATAAGTGAGGTATTTATAATAATAACATCATCAATGCCTAGCACATTGCCGTACATCTAGTAATTAATTAATAAATGCGTATCAAAAGGTCTTTGGTTTTAGCGTCAGGTAGCCCCTGAAAGACTGTCTAGTACAGCTCCTGGAGATGAAAGAAATAAGACTGCACAGTGTTCTTTCTACATCATCACTTGCTGATTGGCTGGTTGACTGATAGCTGTCTACATACTGAAGGGGACTAGATAGATAGCATGTATTATAAGCACAGTACTAGGCGTGGCTAGGTGGTGCAATGAATAGAGCACCAGCTCTGGAGTCAGGAGGACCTAAGTTCAAATCCAGCCTCAGAAACTTATCACTTAGCTGTGTGCCCTTGGGCAAGTCACTTAACCCCAATTGCCCCAACTTTCCCCCTCCAAAAAAAAAACAACACAGTTCTAGTGTTGGACTTATTGTCTCTTGATAAAATGTCCCATTTTGATACATTTTATCATTCAGCTTCATTTTTAAAATTCATCTATCTTTCCCTTTTTCCTCTGTTCCCCTACCATTCTTCTGTCTTCCTCTGACTTTTCATCTGCTTTGGTCTAGGACAGTAAGAATTGATGGAAAGAATAATGTAGTGGAAACAGTAGACCTGGAGTCATAAAGTATAAGTTCTGTTATCAACCACTGCCTTCCTATGGTGATAAGCAAACTACATTATTCCTTTCCATGAACCTCAGTTTTCTCAACTATAAGATGAGGGACTTGGACAAAATGGTCCCTAAGGTCCACCCAGATTCACCATTCTATTTTCTGTGATCTATAAAACGTAGCCCTTTTAAGATACAGATGGCATAATATAGTAGAGATAGTTGGAAACAGAGGACCTGAATTTGAATTCTGACTCTGCTACTAACTGTGTGACACTGAGCAATTCCATTAACTTTTCTGTGCCCTGGTTGAATTATTTATAAAATGAGAGGATTGGAATAGGAGATCTCTATGGTACTTTCCAACTCTAAACTGCCTGATCTTATTTCTTTGATTTTTCTACTTTCCTAAGGAATTTACAACGGATTCAACTTTCCCCTCCTGGGTGTTCCATTTCACTCTGGGCATGTCCATCTCCCTTCTGGCCTCACCTACTTTCTTCAGACAGCTCTCAAAGTTAATAACCTTCAATCTTTTGGTATACAATGACTACTCCTCTCCAATCCTGACTCGTAATCCCCTAGTCCAGTGTTCCTTCAAAAACTTCCTTTGACAACAATTAACAATAATTGATAACAATAATAATTATTGTCATTTATATAATATTATGAGGTTTAAAAAGTGTTTTTACAAATATTAATTTTATCCCCACAACAACATTTGAGGGGTAAGTTCTATTACTATCTCCATTTTACAGACAAGGAAACTGATGAAGACAGAGGTTAAGCTATGCCCGGGGTTACACAGCAAGTGAGGCTGGATTTGAATTTAAGTCTTTTTGTCTCAAAATCTAGTACTCTATACACTGTATACCCTATCTGTCTGATGTTTATGTAAAGTGTATATGAACATGTATGTATATGCATATATATACATGTAAATATGACAGATATTTTAACTGATGGTTTAAATCAACAATAACAGGTATATAAAAGACAAATATCACTTGGCTATTGGAAAACATACACTAAGACCACTGGAATATTTCTAAAACCTACCCTTTTTTTGGCCCTAGATGTGAGAAGTAGCCTATTATTTACTATTAAAATATAGAGGTATAAGTCATACATATAAACTTGACTCACTGGTACCCAGCTACACCTGATTTTCAAAGGAACTCATGAGCTCTACCCCACAAAAGAAAAAAAAAGTAGAGTCATTCAAGAGGAACTTCACTATTAACACCATTGCTAAGAGACCCAGCAGTGGTGGGAGAGCATGATTTCTTCCCTTCACTTAAAAGCACACTGATTTCAGACAATGAAACCTTCCAGAAGGTACTTATAAGACAACCAAGACTTGTCCAACTTTGCTGAGTCAGAAAGGCCAAGGCTTGCTTGTCTTCTTAACTGGAGTCAAAGCCAACAATTACAGCGGTATTGAGCGGTCCTGAAGGATTTTCCTTCCATATTTGGAGAATGCCTACCAGCTCATCTGCAAAAAGCTAACGAGCAGTGTTCATGGGATCTTGGATTTAGATCTGGGGGGGTCTGCCAGGTAACCTAGTCCAAACTCTCCAGTTTAATGATGAGGAAATTGAATGCCAGAGCACCCTAGCTCACACAGGGGCCAGAGCCAGGATTCACCCCAGGGACTCTCTATCTAAATCCAGAATTGTCCATTTTACCAAGCACTGTGCCTAGATCTTTCTTTTGCCTCAATACCGCCTACTTGGTTTTACAGTTGTCCTGTCCTGACTCCCAAAGGCAGCAGAATAAATGTAAGCTCCTTGAGGGCAGGTACTATGTTATTGTTTACATTTGCATCTCTAGAATCTAGTCTGTTTTCTTACATAGACATAGTAGGGATTCAGTGGTGGACAAATAGTCACGTCCATGTGAAAGAGGCCACGTTCCTGCATATGGACTAGATCTTCTTCATCTAAGAACTGACAAATTATCACTTTAAGCAGATGACTCTATAGCTCCCTAGGCAATGGAGGGTAACAGAAATCCATTTGACTTTTGAATGCAAAGTAACTCTCCTGGAAATACAATTGTTCTCCACTAATCATCCCAGAGAGACGAACTGGGTACAAGTCTAATCATAGAATAATGGAAGACAGTAACAATCACAATAGAGTCTACATAAATCTGGGAAGATGTATGTTCTACATAGCAACTGAGTCAGTGAGTTTGGATGGGATACTACAGATGGAAAAATATTCTGGTCAACATAGCTTGAGATTCTAGGGAACAATGGAGTAATGGCTGGGAATTCGAGGAGGGGCACCTGGAATCCTTAGGATTTGCCTAATATTCAGGTGGCTTTCCCATCACCATATCTATTCTGGGTAAAGAATCACGTCTTCCATGGTAGCAGCACATCTTTCTTCCTCCCGGATTGTCTTTCACTTTGACAATACCATCTATCACCATGAGAAGTTGAGAGAAAGACTGAGATATTCTTAGTTATCTGAAGGCTCACTTCCATGGCCACCATCCCCCTCACATGCCTTGCACATATGAAGTGAACGATTCAAGACAACATGTGCATCAATGTCCAGATGTTCCCAAGAGATGGCACTGCTCCATTATCCTCAATTAACTTACCATATTTACTGGCTTATAGATTCTCTTTTCTTAAGGAATGAATGAATGAATGAATGAGGTCTCACATGACTTTGTCTTTTTGATAGACATTATAGTTTTCTTGTTTGGGGTGGTAAGAATGGGGGTAGGACTAAAGTGAGGAGAAATCATATTATAGTATTAAGTTCTCACATAACTTCAATGATTCTGTCTGTTACTTAAGGGTCCAGGGGGGGGGGGGAAGTTAAGTTAAATTAAAATTAAGATAAATCCCACTAAGTGAGAAAAAACTGTGTATTAGCAAAGAACCCATGGGCAGTGGGTGGCAAATTAAGGCCAAAATGACCCAGCTCCCCAGGCCTCCTGTCAAAGTGATAGAGGCTAGCTGTTATATTTTTCCTGAAATAAGAAACATAAAGGAGTGGGAAAGAAAAGACACATATAAGAGGAGGGGGAAGACAAAGAGAGACACAAAGAGGGGAAAGGGATAAACTGGAGACAAAAAGAAAAGAGAGAAATGGAAAGGATGAAAAGGAGGGGAGAGGGGAAAGACTGAAGAGAAAAAAAATCAAAGAAGAGAAGAAGGAAGAAGTTAAAGGGGGTTTTGATGAGTAGAGAGCCCTAATGTCATCCCTTTCTCACCAGTCAACACACACCCACACACACCCACCCACACACAAAGAGTGAAGAGACTGAAAAAGGGGGAAAGAGAAGAGAGAGGTCAAAAGGGGGGACAAGAAGAATGGATTAATTGAAAGGGAGGGAAGGAAGAAAAATGGAGATGAAAGGGGAGGAAGACAGTGAGGGTGAAGTTGAAGGGAAGTGTCAGCTTGGGAATAGAACAGCAGGAAATGCTGCAGGTCAGGATTAGAGTTTGTTGGCAAGGGTGTCCTGTGGCATCTCTTACAGCATGTTCTTGATAGCTGCCTGGTACATATAATGCTTAAGGCAGCCTCCACCCCTCCTGCCACCTTCCAAGGAATGGAACAAAAGAAGAAGATAGTGTCTCCAAGCAAGGTTTTAACACAATCCCCTAGTCCTACTGGCACCAGAGAAGATTGGAAAGACAGGGTCAATAAGTCATCATGAAATGATGAAATTGGCTACTCTCAAGGTGCCTTAGTGCCATTCAAGGGTGATTCTCTGCCCTTCTTTTATTACAGCACATTTCTTGCCATTTCTGCCCATGTACCTTTTTTGCTTTTCATATTTTATATATCAACAGCTGCCAGGGATACTGTCTGCTGCATCTTCCTTCCAGACTTGGCTACCCAATCCCATTCTTCCCCAAATTCCGATCTCTCTACCCTGCAAAAAACCTTTATGACTTTAGATAAAACTTTTTTCCTACCTACCTTCTTTACCTCCTTCTCACTTCAGAGCCTGAAAAACAATCCTGCTTACATTTCCTAGCTTTGTTATCTCTTTTTCCCCACAACAACAAAAAATGCCAAGTTGGGCTTTGCAGTAGAAAATAGACTTAGGAAATACAGAATGCAAGGCACTCTCTGCTGAGGTTATTTTTGTTCAATGCTCTTTTTTTCTTCTTGTGAGGCATTACAAAAGGTTTGTATCAGCAGAAATCTAAGCAGGATGGGATGGTGACCAGCTCCATTTATTTCCCTTTATTTATTTATTTATTTTTAGGGAGCAGATGGAGCATCAGGGAGCGTTGGTGGTAGAGGGAGTGCATTATTGTCAAGCCCTCACTCATTAGAAAGCAACAGAATGGAGAAGTTCTTAACTGATTCATTTTATATCTCTTCCTCTCTTCCCCTTTTTTCCTCTTCTCTCTTCTTGCCTCTGTTTTCATCCTATCCCAACCAAGCAAAATTTATAGCTAAGGAGAGTAGGCTCAGAGATTTTCAGAGAGAGAAAGAATCTTAGAAACTATCTTGACCAATTTCCTTGTCTCACAGGGCAGGAAACCCAAGGATGTATGATTTAAGGGGCACTGGCAAGAGCCCCTTGCCACCAAATCTCTCTTTTACCACCTGTCAGGATGCCTAAAATTCCATTTTTGAGACTAACCCTTTGCATCTTCAAGACTTCTTAGTCATAAAGAGGCCCCCATTAAAATTGTTTAAAGAAAAAGACAAGAAAAATGTTTAACTACACAATGAACTGTGTTAGGTGCCAAGAATGTAAAAAATGGTAAATAAAGATGCTACTCTCAAGGAGCTTATAATCTTTTGGAATGAAGGAGCTACAAGCTAAATGGGAAGGGACATCTGGGCGAAATCCCAGCATTAATTTGGAGAATGAGAGATCACTTTCACTTGGTGGGGGAGGGTGTCAAGGAAGTTATTTCAAGGAGTTGGCAAAATATGAACTGGGTCTTAAAGGAAGGGAGATAATTGAAGAGATGGAAGTAGGAGTAGAACAGTCCATTTCATTCATGGGGAATGGTATTAAGCAACGTCATGGAATTACCTGAGAGCAAGGCAAGACTGGGTAGAGAAAGCAGTCCAGGTTGTCTGGAACATAGGTTATAGGAAAGGGAGAAGCATGAGTACAACTAGACAAGTGGTTTTTTAATGAGTCTATAAAGGACTTTCAATGTCTGAGTCAGGAGATCATACTTCATTAAACTAGTCAGAGAGAGCCACTGAAGGATTATGAGTAGAGGACTGACATTATTATAGCTGTGCATTAAGAAGACTAATTTGGTACAGGCATGGAAGATGAACTAGGGTTGGCATGGACTAGAGGAAGGAAGAGCAGTTAGGGGACTACTCCAGGTTCTGTCCTGCCTGGATTTTGTGTCATCTCCAATAGTCTTTGGAATCTTGGTAACTGATAAAATGCTTAATCTGAATGGAAACCCAGCTGCCCCCTTCTTTCAATAAAGGGATCTGATATGTGATTCAGGAAATCTAAGAAGAGATCCTGGGAAAGAAGGTCAGTACTGACTGCTGGGATAGATCTTTTTTTAAAAAAAAACTTCTAATGCTTTTTTCCACCTGTGTAAAAATCAGGAGATCTGGGCTCTAGTCCTCTTCACATGATAAACTCTCTGTGTGACCTTGGGCAAATCATCTCTTCTCTTTAGATTTCAGATTCTTTCTCTGGAAAAGGAAAGAGTTGGGCTAGGTGATCTTTAAGGGCTTTTGGGCCTATGAGCCTATGATCCTAAGACCTAGCAATTGTACACAGAGCTGAGTACAAGACCTTGGAGCAGTAAGGTATGATCTGGTTTCTGGGAAAAGCAGAGCAGAGGTACCTGAAGTGGGGAGACAGTGAAACGGGGGGCGGGGGAGGTAGGAGCTGCCCAAGATACAGAATTTTTGCTTTGGGCTGTCTCTGTCTTCCCTCTGAGAGTGTCTAGATGGCATATGTGACTATTTGTTGAGCTGTTCTATCTGAGAAGTGAATGTCAACTGAGGGGAGAGTTTCAACCATGCTGGCCAATTGTGAATCCTTCATTTAACTTAGAGGAAATCCAGAGACAGCAAATGATAATAACACACCAGTCACTGCTAACTTCCCTGGAAGGCATTGCCGGTCAGTAGACTGGTATTGGATGTAAGACAGCTCAGTTGGCTGAAGCAGGGAGCCAGACCTGTCCCTAGAGCCAGCTTTTTCTCGTCTCTCTGCCACTGGCTGCCATTTTTATATTCAAGCCATAAAACAGCCCGCAAATGGGAGGTGAGGATTAATGGATTTTTTTGGCATAAAGAAATTAATCTTTTTTAAAACGACGGGAATATTTTTTTCTTTCCTAAAGATCTTTGGCAAACAGAAGCTCTGTGTCTTCCAGACCTCATGAAAGGTATTTTGCGCAAACGAGGTGTGATTTACACTTCCTTTAATTAGCCTGAACCCTGGAAAAAAGGAGAAATAATAGAAAACAAGCCTTGAATAGAAAACAAGTTCAAACAGCACTAAAATAACAGTTTTGTAAAAGCATCAATTGAGGGTGGAGAGAGGAGACAAAAAGCCCCTAATTCAGGGAGCAGAGAATTAAAAGGGAATTGAAGTTTGGTTGGATTGGCTTCTTGGGAGGAGAAGGAAAAAAAAGATTTGGCAACCAGACATGAGTATCATTGACATGGCTTCACAGAATTCCTGACTGCTTCATAGCAGTCCTTGATACTAGTGTGAGGGCATCTACGGTTCCAATGAGCTCTTTGGTAAGGGAAAGGGCATCCATTTTATCAACTGGGCAGAATCTAAGGATATTTGGTAAGGACATGAGGACCAACCAGAACAGAGCCAAAAGGAAAGAACCTAGGAGGCTAAAAGATAAAACAGGTCATTTGACAAGGGCAGAAGATTCCTAGACAGGACTCAGGGGATTGGTACAGAGTTTCCAGCCAGGTAGACCCTTTTCAAGAGTGCTTGAACCTCATTTGGGCTAGGAAAGCAATATAGCCGGGACAAAGAATCCTCACAAAAGAGACATTGGCTATCCACTGTCTGAAATGGTATCTAGCTAGCTTAAGTAAGGGAAGAAGGTCTTTGGAAAACTGAAAAGCTGTTTGACTTTGGGCAAATTACTTCCTCTCTCTGGGCCTCAGTTTCCTCTCATGATCTGTAAATCTGTGAATTGACTCATCAACTTCTTCCACCCCTACCCTCGCCCATCCGGAGGGGAAATTTTTCTGGGTTCTAATGGCCACAATTAGCCACCATCTGTCAGAGCTGCCAATCACCTGAATCCTGGGAGACCTCCTCATGGGACTAAAGTTACTATGCAAACACTGCTTGTAGCAAAAAGCTGTCTCTTCTGTGAGAACGGCCTCCTTTAGAACCCACTTTCTCTCAAACACCACTCTCTGACCAGGAGAGTCAAACAATGGGCCCTTGTCACAGATTTACCTATGCCAGAAGAAGTTGTCTTATAGCAATCTAAATATTTTAGGTCCTCTGTTTTGCTACTTAATAGGTGGAAGACACAAATGGTCCATTTGAAAGGCATACAGACTCCTATACTGGAGATTAGAGCTGGAAGGGATTTTAGAGAGAGTTCACCCAGTCCAAATCCCTCATTTTATAGAAGGATAAACTGAGGACAAGGGAGGAAACATGACCTGTCTGAGTCCTCACAGAGCCAAGTCTCAAACCTGGATCTTCTTCATCCAAGTCCAGTGAGCTTTCTAGTACATCTGTCTACTTCTCTTATGAGGAAGGGAGATAGGGATTGCTGAAGGCAGAATGGAAGTTATACTGCCAGAGACTTCATAGGACTGGGGATAAAGCATGTCTTCTGCCTCTATTGGAGATGTGGGGGACTACAGTTATGGAGTCATGCTCACGTTTTCAGACATTGTTAGTTTATTTTTCTAGATGTAGAGCTCAAATCCAGCCTTAGACACTTACTAGATGGATGACCCTGGGCAAGTCACTTAACCTTGTTTGCCTCAGTTTTCTCATCTATAAAATGAGCAGGAGAAGAAAATGACAAACACTCCAGTATCTTTGCCAAGAAAACCCCAAATGGGGTCATGAAGAAAAAGAAAACAACTGAACGACAACAAAACTTACTTGTTATAGGAGAGAATTTTATACAGGCTATATATATACATACATACATATATATATATATATATATATATATATATACATATATATATACATGGGTGATATAAACAAAAGAACATTAATAAAAATATCTGAACCATTTGAAAATGAAACTATGCAGGCAAGGAACTGAGTGAGGAAAGCTTCTAGAATTTTCCTTCTTTACCTTTCTCAACACATTTGCCTGCATCAGCCTTTCCACAAAATAAGCAGTGCTCATCCCTTTATTCATTTATACAACAAATACGTAGTAAGAACCTACTAGCTCAAAGGCACTGAAGGTGATAAAAAAAAAATAATGTGCCATAAATGTATGGGACTTTCTTATACAGTGGGAGGCATGCTCTGTTTGTAGTTAGGAGACATGTTCAAATCCTCTGAGTCTGAATGTTCTACTCTGTGAAATAAATCAAATAACTGGCCATGCCACAAATTCACCCACCCCAGAAGCAAGTGGGATCTATGAATGTAAAAAGTGATTCTAAAATAGCTCATTAAATTCAACTCTCTCATTTGATACATGAGGAAACTGAGTCTCAAAGAAGTTAGGTGACTTAAGATTGTATATCTAGTAAATGAAGGGATAGACAGATAAATCAAGTATTTACTGAGTGACAGACACTGTGGTAAATACTGGAGACACAAATAGAAGCAAATAAGACAGTTCCTGCCCTCAAGGAGATTATATTCTAATGTAGGAAGACAACACATAACTAAATGCATGCTAGGAAAAGGGATGGTAAAAGAGGAAAGAACTTGCTCAGAGCTTTGGAAAAGAGGGGGCAGGAAAGTGCTATAGAAACTAGGCTCTGCAATTTGGAACTATGATCAAAGGGCTATAAAAACGTATATACCATTTGGCCCAGCAATATCACTACTAGGTCTGTATCCCAAAGAGATTATACAAATGGGAAAAGGACCCATATGTACAAAAATATTTATAGCAGCTCTTTTTGTGGTGGCAAAGAAATGGAAATTGAGGGGGTGCCCATCAATTAGGGAATGGCAAAATAAGTTGTCGTATATGAATATAATGGAATACTATTGTGCCATAAGAAATGAGAAACAGGCAGACTTCAAAAAAACCAGGAAAGACTTATATGAACTGACGCTGAGTGAAATGAGCAGAAACAAGAGAACATTGTACACAGTTAAAGCTACAGCATTCAATAACTGACTTTGAGAGACTTATCTCTTCTTAACAATGCAAGGATCTAAGACAATTCCAAAGGCTCATTATGGAAAGGGCTATCCACATCCAGAGAAAGAATTATGGAGTCTGAATGCAGATCAAAGCATACGTTTTACTCTCTCTCTTTTTTGTTTTGCTTTGTTTCTTCTTTCTTGTGATTCATTCCATTGGCTGTCATTCTTCTTTACAACATGACTAATGTGAAAGTATGTTTAATATGAATGTATATGTATAACCTATATAGGATTGCATGCTGTCCTGGGGAGGGGAGGAGTGGGAGAAAATTTGGAACTCAAAAGCTTGTGGAACTGAATGTTGTAAACTAAAATAAATAAATTTTTAAGAAAAGAAAAGAAAAGAAAGAAGAAACTAGGTTCTGGTAAGATAAGTAAAAAATTCACCTATCAGAGCTAGAATACCTAGGGGTATGACCCAAGTGTTCAGTGGCATAATGGGGACTCAAACCCTCATCACCTGATTCTAACCAAATGTTCATATGGCCTATTGGTGCCTGACCTGTGGCAGAGCCTTCTGAGTTCATATTGGTCTAATCAGCCACAGATGGACAGTCTGTTCTTTGACTCCAACATAGTTATCTCATTTTGATCCTCTTTGAGAACAAAAGACAACAAACAACTTGACTCTAAATTTAGTAAACTTATCCCTGCACCATGCTTCTGCCTTCAGTTTCTCCATGAGGAGAATGAAGGAGAAGAAAGCTCTATAGGAAGTTCTATAACAAATGTTTCAAGCTTTGGGTAAATGCCATAGGTTAACCACTCCAACCCATACTGAGAGGCTGCATAAAATAGTAGAAAGAGCTCCTATCCTGCATTCAGAAGACCTAGTTTGAATCTTGGTGCTTCTGTTTTGCTAGCTATATGATTGGGTAAATTCTCCTTATCCTTCTATTGTCTAGTGTGGGTCAACAAGGGAAAGAGAAGATACATATTTCTCTCATCACCTCCAAAGCATTAGAATGATCTGATTCAGGACTAATCAATCCATTCTTCCCTTCTAGAGGAGGGATGAGGACAGAAACATAGGTAGTGAATGGGATCCTAACGAGGCATTTCCACTTTAGACAATATCCTATTTTCATGCATTTCCAGGGCTGGGCAATCAGCACGAAAGTGAAGCCTACTGTTTGGTTGTTCCACAGCTCTGCTTTATTGACTGAGAATTTCTACAATCAAATTAGCTGTCCACCTGTGACTGAAATTTCCCCACTGTAGGTACCAGAATTGTAGGGCTGTAACAGATGCCAGTTGGCATGGAAAAGCAGAACAAAGAAAACTACAGGAAAAAATAAGCCATCTTGACCCACTGCTCTCACCTTCTTCCCTTCCCTGCCTTTCAGGATGGCATGATCTCTGAATGCAATGTAACTGGCCTACTATCTGGTCCTCAAACCCCGTGAGCCATCTTTCATCTCCATGACTTTGACGAATTACTCCCCTCTCTCCCATTAGAGTTACTTTCTCCCCACTTCTGCCTATAAGAATTCCTTTAAGGCTTAGCTCAAGTGGCATCTGCTAAGGAAAGACTTTCCCAGTCCCCTCTAGTGTTTTCTCTTCCCTCAAAGTACTTTGTATTTACTTGTCTGCGTGTATAAGCTATTTTCTCAACAGAATATAAGCTCCCTGCTGGCAGGGACTAGTTTACTTTGTGCTTGTATCCCCAGCATTACAGCACTGTGTATCCTCAAAAAATTGAACAGAATTACAGAAGACATAAGGATAGCTTTTCTGAAATCTCATAAGCCTGGAACTTTCAGTAGCTTTTAATGCCACTGACCACTCCTCCCAACTGCATCCTTTCTCTTCCCTTGGCTTCTAGGACACTCTCAGGGGTGTGCTGGAGTCAGCTCAAAATGACTTCAAGTGCCATAAATCAGGGTTTGATTGATTGGTTTGTTGATTGTCTAGATTTAAGAAAGTGATGTTGAAAATATTAATAATGGAAATTAATCGTAACGATCTGTTGTCCAACATTTACCAGGCACACCCTTCGACGTATTCTCCTCTGACTCCCTATCTGATTGTTTCTTCTCTGTTTCCTCTATGGTTTTATCTTCAATCTATCATCCTTTAAGTGCAGGTTCTCCAAGGTGCTGTCCAGGTCACTTACTGTCTCAGAGTCTCACATCCCACATCTGTAAAATAGGTATAGTGAAACTTGTAGTATTTACCTCAAAGGCCTGAGATAATGTATGTAAAATGCTTAGTAAACCTTAAAAAGCACTATGTAAATGACAGCTATCACTATAACCTATATATTCCATGGGTTATATGATATATATTATTCTATATATCAACAGTAATCTCTTTTGCATTTATATAGTACTGTGAGGTATGCAGAACAACCATTATTATCCCTATGTTGCAGATGAGGAAACTGAGGTTCAGAAAAAAAAAAAAGAATTGACAACCATGCCACTAATTAGTAGCAGGACCCCACATGTCCTAGCTTCCATTCTGATTTCTTCCCACCAAACACTTTGTCTATGTAGGGAGGAAAAGCAGTTTGAAGGGGTCTTAGAAATCACAAGAGCATAGATTTAGAGATAGAAGGGGTCTTAAAGAATATTTAGATCCAAAGCCTTAAGGAGAGTGAAAGAGTCGCTCCTGAAAGACCTGAATGCTGGAGGAGGGGGTTGCTACTATCTGTCCTTGGCCACAATGGTCCCCATTTATGCTCAGGGGATTCAGGAAATGGGGGTTATTTCAGAGCTGTAAGAACCCATCAGAAGCATGAAATACTGCTTCACCCCTAAGACACAGGCCTCTAGTTGGGACAGCAGCCATGGGAAAACTATCCATCCATTCCCCATAACCCAAACTTGCCACAGCACTATTTCCTATTATGTCTCAATAACCAAATTTAACCCCCCAGAGTCTCAAGATTATATCTGAGAACACACACACACGGACTCAATCACCCAATTAACAGCCGGAAAATCTTATCCTTTCCAAACAAAAGCAAATGTGACATAACCCAGTTGCAAGGATTATGTCTCACTCAGGAAGAAGCTAAAAAATTGGAAGGGGACTGGTTGGGTCATTCATTTCACAGCCAGTGAATTGGACATTTTGAGGGGTATAGCCTTTCAGGTCAAAATAATTTTAAAGAAGCACTGTGGTGTGCATTTCAAGTCAGAATGACCTAAAGTTCAAATGCCACCTCTGACACTTAAATTCAACAAGCATTTATTAAGGGCCTACTGCGTGCAAAGCTTTGTCCTACTTACTGGGAACACAAAGGCATTGACTCTCTATGGGAACATGGGTAAATCATTGTACCTCTCTGTGACTGACCTCCAATCATTTATGAAAGAGGGATAATAGTACTTGTGAGCCCTACCTCATTGGTTTGTTGTGGGGGTTGGATCTGATTCTACAGATATTTATTAAATACTCAGTATGTGCCAAGAATTAGGCTAAATTCAGGGCATAAAAAGTTAAAGAGGAAGTAGTCCTTGCCCTCAAGGAATCCACATTCCATTTCAGAAGAGGAAGGAGGATACATATGCACAAATAAGTCAGTATCTGAAATAAATAAAAAATGTATGTGAAGAACTTCATAAACATTAAAGCACTAGTAAGTGTCATTATCATCATCATCCTCAGACTGATCCTGGAAATTTGCAAGGACATCTCCTATATATCTCTGGTTGAGCCAGGACACTATAGTGTGATAGGAAGAACCCTAGCCTAGGATTCAAGAGCTATGGATTCCAGAATCAACTTTACCACTGATGTGCTGTGTGATTTTGAGCAAGTCACTTCCCATCTTGGCATCTCAGTTTCCTCACCTGAAAATGAAAGGTTTTGAAATAGATGATCTCTAGGAACCTTTTTTGGGGCAGCTAGAGAACCAGTCCTGGAGTCAGAAAAAGTCATCTTCCTGAATTCAAATCTGCCCTCAGACACTTACTAGCTGTGTGACCCTGGGTAAGTCATATAACTCTGCTTCAGTATCTTCATCTGTAAAATTAAAGGAGAAGAAATGGAAAACCACTTCAGGATCTTTGCCAGGAAAATTCCAAATGGGGTCGCAAAGAGTCAGATACAGCTGTAATGATTGAACAACAAAAATAGGAATCCTTTCAAGTCTATAATTTTATGAGGCATTGTCAGTGAAAAGAGCATTAGATTTGGAGTCAAATGACCTGGGCTTAAATTCTGGCTCTCTACTGAGTATGTGACTTTGGAGAAGTCACTTCATTTATCTGGGCCTCAGTTTCTTCATCTGTTAAAGAAAAAAAAGAGTAGTTTGACTAAATGATCTCTGAAGTCCCTCCACATCTAAATCTTACATTCCTATTATAAAATGGTTTGTGTGTGTGTGTGTGTGTGTGTGTGTGTTTTTTTTCCTTTCTCCTCTCTCTCCTGGACTCTCAGAAGGATGAAAAGATTTATCAGCATTCCTTCTCCCACATTGCTTCAAAGAAGCTAATGCAAAGATTTGCACAAAGGAGTATATAGTAGGCTTTCTAATGGCATTTAAACTCATGCTCTGTTTTCAGTCTCAGATAATCCCCATTCTGGTGGAGGAAAGTACAAAGCTGCAGATCCTATCAGTTAGAAACTCATGGCTTTGTGGGAAAATTCTTTCCCAACTCTCATGGGAAGGCTAATTAGCCAATTTAGAGAATGATACATTACCTCAGTTCAATTCAACTCATTGGCTATTCACTGAGCTCCTACTATGTGCATGCATGGATGGAAGTATGGACAACAACAGAGGAAAGAAAAGAACAGAGGAATTTGCACAGGTCAAGAATGACCCAAGGCCTGTATTACTCAGATTTTGTGTCACTCAAAAAGCTTACACAACTGGAAAAGGGACTGTAGTCAACAAAGGCCTCAAAGGGGTATGATGTAGGATGAGTTAGTCACCCTCTTGAAAGACAACCTTAAAGGTCAGGCATGTCTTGGTGGCTCTTGGCAGTCATCCATGACTGTCGTTTTAAAATCTGTACAAATGATTTTCTAACAAAAGTCATTGACTGTATGGCCCACTGTGTGAAGGAGGGTTTTCCAGTTAGAAGCCTTGCTCCAGGCTCCACAACTAATGTCAACTGTGCCACTGAGGAGCTGTGTGAACTTCTGTGAGTCTCTCATCCTCTTTGGATCTCACACTTTTTCTTCATCTGAAAAATTAAGGGGTTGAAAAAATAGTCAACATTTATAGGGTGACTAAAATTTTAGAAAATCAGTCAGTCAATCAACAAGCATTTATTTAAGTGTTTACTCTATGTCAGGCACTGTGCTAGACATTGGTGATACCAAGAAAAGCAAAAAAATAAATAAATATATGTCGCCCCTGTCACTCAAGAAGCTCCTGATGGGTGAGACAACATGTATTTTTCAAAATCTAGCTTGATCCTCACAAAAACCATCTAATTAAGTATTATTATTATTATTATTATTATTATTACAATCATTTAACTGATAACCAAAGTCAGACTCAGTTTTAAGGTAATTTCTAGTGTTCACATCTCAAATATTCTGTGTTCTAATGCCTCCTCCAACACTACCATTCTATTTTTCTGATAGAATATACAGTGGTTCTCAGCCTGTGGGTCATGACCCCCTTGGGAGTCGAATGACCCTTTCACAGGGGTCACAGGGGTCACCTAAGACCATTGGAAAACACATATTTCTGATGGTCTTAGGAACCAAGACACTGTCTCCAGGCGGGTCCACCCACATGCAGATATGCCCACATATGAGTATTAAAGGGTCGCGACATTAGGAAGGCTGAGAACCACTGGAATATAAGCTCTTTGTGAGGACACAGGTGGTTTCTTTTTGTCTTTGTATCACTAGTGCCTAGCACAGTATCAGGCACATTGAAGGCATTTAATAAATGCTGGCTGACAAATTAGTTGTTTCTATTGTTTCTCTTATATCAAATATCTGGTTTTTTGGCTTTTTAAAATTTCTTGAAATGTCCATTCACACTTACTTTACCTCAGTTATTCTTCAGGGAATCAAGTTTCACTCCCTGAATGAAGGCTTCCCTAACAAAGTTAGTTTACAGAGATTTATTTCTACCTTCTCTGAATTCCATTGGCATTTGTTATTTATGCCAAATGTTCTGTACTGTCTTGTACAGGTAGGTTGACTTTCCCTAACTAGAATGTGAATTCCCAGAGGACAGAACTGTCCTTCCACAGTGCCTAGCATGGTGACTGCCACACCTTGGGTTCCTAATAAATATGTACTGAGTGATTGGTTTGGGGCCCAAATTCAGTTCTCATTGCGTTCAGCAGTAACCAAGTTGCTTATATATTTATATCTATAAACATTGTAAGTATGTAGATATATGCATACACATGAATACCTATCTATTCATCTACCTATACATGTGTACACATGTTCATGTCTGCATATAGTCATGCTACCTTGCCTCATTTGTACTGTGTGGATCTGTCATACATGTATACATATTATATTGTGTAGATACATACCTGCATTGATTATAAATATATGTATCCATATGTATATGTGTATTATTGTGACATGTGTGGCAAATGTAGATATGTGTACATATCATGCATAAAATCTACATATATAATATGTGTAAGTGTGTGTGTGTGTGTGTGTGTGTGTGTATGACAGATCCACACATTATAAACTGAAGCAAGCTAACATATGGTTAGAATATAGTGAAGAGCATTAGACTAGGAATCAGGACGCTTAGTGCCATCGCCAACTAAGTTGTGTAAATCTCAGAAATCATTTCCTTTCCCTGGGCCTCAGAGATGTCTATTGGGAGACTTATAACTAATTTTGTAAAATGAGGACATTGGATTATATAACTTTTGAGGTCCCTTCCAGCTCTAAGTTTCTGGGATCTAGAGGACAATAGCCATCTTCGTAATTATCCGAAGACACTATATCAATGCCTTACCAATACTACCATCCCAGTCAGAAGACTACTAACAAGTTTTCCTACCTCTTAGACTCACCTGGGGGAAAATGAAGGGAGTACTGTCCTAGATTCACTCTAATAAGCCTTTACACCAAAACTGGAACCCCACCCGGAAATCTGACTCAACTGAAAAATGAGGCATCTACTTAGCCTAGCCAACAATATCCAGTCTCTGCTTTCCAGGATCCCATATGACACTAGTAGGTGGAAACAACTACTGTTCTCCCAAAGGGAAAAATCCAGCCCTCTTAAAATGAACTTGACACCCAGCATTAACTCCATGGCCCCAGGAAAACTTTTCCAAAACTCTGACCTTCTGTTCAAAGACTGGCTTTTGTTTGGTTATTTCTTGTAAAATACTTTAGCCATGAATTTAGCACTCATAAAACATGGCAGATTGACAGCTATGGAAACCGAAGGACTTTGTTTATTCCCTAAGCAGTGAGAGTACTGCAAGAGGGTAGACATAGCATAATGAGGGGGGTGGGGAGGGGGAATTCTGATGGAAATGCACAGGCACTGATAATCTAATATATTATAGCGTTTGAAGCTAGATGAGACTTTAAGAGATCGTCCAAGGCAACCCTCTCATCTTACAAATGAGGAAATCTGTTAGTCATATTGGTGAAATCACTTCCTCCAAGGTAAATGAGTAGTTTGTAGTGGAGCTGAGATTCAAACCCAGGTCCTGTGACCCTGAATTCCCCAATATACCATATTCTGCACTTGGATAAATCCTGGGGTGTTGGCTAATGCCATGTGACATATTTTGGAAATATATCCAACCAATGGGAATGAGACAAACATTGATTTATATAGTGATCTGACCTCCTGCATAAAACTTCCTCCTTTTACCCTAGCTCTCATTAATCCCTCCTTCTGAATTCCTACAGCACTTCTTGTCTGTACATCCGCATCTAGCACTTAGTTTAACTTGCTTTGCATAGTAAAATGGGAAATCAAGCTACCTTCCTCACAGTGTCATTGAGAGGGTCAAATGAGCTTATTATGACTATGAAAGTATTTTGAATACTATAAAGTGACATAAAGATTTAAGAGTTTATTTTTGTTGTTGTCTTTGTCTCATGTCTTCTACTAGATGAAATTACAGGAGAACAGAGACAAGAACTAATTCTTTTCTGTGACTTTTTTTAATGTGATCTCCTTGAAGGCAGAGGATGGTCGTATCTCCAGCACTTTAGCACCCAGTAGGAACTTCATAAATACTTGTAGATGGATTGATTATTTAACAACACCTCACAAGAGACCTTGGGCACAGTAGGTGCTCAAGAAGAATTCGTTGATTGGTTTGTATTTTTCAGGGTCCACTTATCAGAATTTAGAAGAGAACATAGATGATGTGTTAGACACCTTGCCAAGATGTGTACTCCGTAATCCAGTCCAAGCTTGTTACACCGACTATTTTTCAAAGACATTTTAGGTAAGGGAGTATTAGCAACTTTGAATTATGACCAATGTCTAATTCAGCACACAGCCTTCTGTGACTGAATTTCCATGATGCCAGGTCATTGCTCATTCTTCCTTACCCCTTGTGTCACAAACAAATGAAAAACCTGTTTTTATAATTAACAAGTATGTACTTGCCAACTATAGGATGAAAAAAGTAAGGCCCAGTAACCACAGGTACATATTTTGATCTAACCAGAAGAAAGAGGGAGGAAGCAGAGAGGTCTAAGGGTAGGATTACAGGTAATTTGGGAGATGACCTCACTGCCACTATATAGCATGGAGTCTCCTTCACATTTGCATGGACTATCCCTAATGACAGGTCCTTCCACATTTCTTCCTTCTCCAATCTATCCTTAATCTCTGCTACAGAATAATCCTTCTAATATATAAATCTGATTATATTTCTCCCAAATCTTCATTACCTCAAATACTCTAACTTCCCAGTGTCTCAATCAATTCATGACCTATTCCCCTCCTTCACATCAACCATATGCAGGAATGGTAACAATTGTGATCCTGCCGTCATCTACAAGGGTTTCACTTCCAGTTCTATAGGTACATTTAGGTAGTGCAGTGGATTAAGTGCTGGCCCTAGAGACAGGAAGACCTGAGTTCAAATTCAGTCTCAGATATATACATACACATACACTCATTATGTGAATCTGGGCAAATCACTTAACCTCTGTCTGCCTCAGTGTTCTCAAACCACAAACACCACAGTGCTCCAATCCTATATCACCAACTGCCTCTAGGACAATTCTGGATTGTCCAACTGGATGTCATGAAATCATCTCAAATTCCTCAAGATCCAAAACAAAATACATGATCATTTCCCCTAAATCCTCTCCTCCTCTGAACTCCCTGATTGCAGTTGAGGGAACCATTATCCTTCCAATTACTCGGGTTCAAAATCTCAGTGTCATCTTCAACTCCCCTCTCAGACTCACCTTACATATCTAAGGAGCTGCTTAATCTAATGGTTCCTTTCTCTCCAAGAGCTTCTGTACATATGCCCTTCTCCACTCACAGAGCCATAACTTAAACTCTCATCACCTCTTGCCTGAGTTTTTGTAGTAACGCTCTCTTATTTAAAATTTATCAAGCACTTAATTTTTATAATCTTATGATTATTCAGAACTTAGCAAACAATAAAAATGAGCATTTCCATAAATAAAGTAGCAGAGAAAAAATAGCATTATACATGAAACTATGAATTTCTATTATGAAAAGTTCAATTTTTCTTTTAAGTATATAATGATTTTGAGTTTCAAAACTGTCCTGCAAGACATTTATTTTGGACCTTCTTTCTGTTGGCTTCAATTTTTTAAGTGCTTCAATCACCCTTTTTTTCTTTCTTTTCTTTTTCTTTTGCCAACTATATTGCTAATTCTATTCTCCCTCCTTCAAAATGAAAAGAAAAAGAAAGAAAAAGAAAATCCTTATGGCAAATGCAAATAGTCAAATAAAATAAATCCCCACTTTGGCTATGTCTGAAAAATGTATCTATGTAGTTTTCCAATTGATCTCCTGGCCTCAAGTCTCTCCCTACTCCAATCCATCCTCCATTCAGCTATCTGCAGTTTTCTGAAAAAGCAGGCTTAGCCATGTTGCTACTCTGCTAAATAAACTCCACCGGTTCCCTATTAGTTCCAGGTAAAATGTAAAGTCCTTTTTTTGATATTTAAAGTCTTTAACAACCTGGCTTATTCCCACCTTTTCAATTATGCTCCATTCTGTTCCCCTGCATTTACACTCTGATTCAGCTGTACTGTCTTACTCGCTGTTTCTTATTTACAAAATTCCTGAAATTTTCCAAACCATACTGCCTGCATACTGGCCATCCTCCTAATCGCCCTTGCATCTGACCTGGGATCTATCCTCTGGGGCTCTGGGATGTGATAGGTGAGTTTTTACTTTATCGTGTCTGGAACCAGAACTTTGTGTCATTTCTTGGCCATTTCTAAAGCAAGTTGCTGTGTGCTTACCAAAGGATCTGGCACTGAGCTCTTAATAAAGCATTTTTTTGGTCGTCTTCTCATTCATTTAGTCTTTAATCTCCATTCTTTTGCACTGATTGTTCCCCAAAGCTGGAATGCTGTTCTTCCCAACTTTTAACTTTTAAAATCCCTGTCTTTATTTAAGCCTTCACTCAAATTCCACTCTCCAGGGGGACATTCTGGGCCCCGCTATGATGACCATTCTGCCATCTCCTCTAAGGTTACTTTTCATCAGTTCTGTATTTATCTTGTACATTCTGATTTAAATACGTTGTCTCACCCATTAGAATGTAAGTTAATTGAGGGCAAAGGTTCTTTTTTTTTTTTTTACTTTATATCCCCAGGACTTATCACAGTTGTGTATTTATTTACCTAGCTGTATATTTATTCAATAAAAACTCATTGCTTAGTTGATCAGTTCCCTATTGCCTACCCAGTATATTCAGTTCAAACAACTTTTCCTTATATACAAGGACCTCTGCAATCTGGTATGATCCACAACACTCCCGTCTTAAATCCTATTATGCCCCTCTATACATATTACACTTCAGTCAAACTGAGCTCCTCTCTGTGGCCCTTGAACACCCCCTGTGTTCTCCCATTTCTGTGCCTTTGTTCACTTTATTTAATAGACTTGAAATGCTCTTCTTTCCCCTTTTTGCCTGTTGACATTGTATTCAACTTCAATGCTACCTCCTCTAGAAAGCGTTTCCTGTCTCTTATTTTATCGTGACTTTTTTATATCAGACTTTATAGACCACTTTCTTTCAGGACTGTCTAAATACATTCATTTATATGATATTGTATAATTATCTGTGTTGGATTCTCATCCTCGTACTTACTAATGGAAAGTCTTTCAGGGCAGTTGCAATGTCTTACCTAAGCTTCCTATCTCCCTCAGCACATAACCTAGGAGACTGCACAAAGTAGGTGCTTTAATAAAAGCTAGTTATCTTTTATGTTGAATATTCATCTCAGAATGAGAGAACTCAAGGAATAGAGGAAAAGGGACACACGTGAGGTATCTCTGGAGAAACAATCAAAAAGATGTGATAATACAGGCGAGAAGTAGGAAGAACCTAAAAAAGTTAGCATGAAGCAAGTTTGTGCTATGTCGAGGTGGGAGACTTGTCAAGTGTAGTCAGGAGTTGATTAATATCTACCTTGCAAATGGCCTAAACATCTGGGACAGGGCAGATGTGTACACAGCAATGTGTTGCCCATGATACATAGACTGGAAGAATGGGGGTGGAGGCACTCTAGGGTCAGAGAACAAAGGAAATGCTTGTCCACCCAGCATGCGATCAGCCTCGAGAAATCAAGGGAGGTCCTCAAGTCAGATATTGTAGCTGGACCAAAGAAGGGCTGGATACATTTACAGACAGTGAAAACATCTGTACTTGTGCAAGTGAAGATAAAAGGAAATCAGATCTCATGCCTCAGGGCATGATGTATCGTCTTCTTTCCCCATCTTCCAAAACCCTGGGTGTTGGCTGCTCTTGAAGGCGGGATGTTGGGCTTGATGGATGAAGTCTGAGGCAGTACACCAACCTCTAAGTTAATCAAAATTACCTAAACATCCTGTTATATAGGAAAGAACAAAAATTCCATTCTTCTATTAGAAGTCAAAAGAAAAAAGTGACAGGATCAATCTAATAAGTTTAATACCTTTTCTCTGACTTTCGTTGCCCAAAATAACTTCTGTGTTCCATTGCCAAACTGAAGTTGTGGCTTAGATCACTGAACAAGCTAGTTTGCTTTATAGATTACCTTGTTTTTCTACAGTGCTAATTAACTCTTGCAAATGGGTGACTTTCAACTGGGCAAAACCAAAACAAAACCAAACCTGTGGTTGGCTCTAGATCTAGAATTGGAATTCAAAACATAACACTGAACTCAAAGTCAAGAAATGTGGATTCTAACACCAACTTTGCTCTAGTCATGTACTATTACTTGTCTCTGTAGGCCAGGGCAAATCATTTAACCTTGATCGACTTTAGTTTCTTAATTTGTAAGATAGAGATAATAATTGTCCTGCCTAACTCATAGGATCAGCATGGCACTATGGAAACAAAGAATGTAAATTTATATCCTGCCTCTGACACTCAATACCTTTGTAATCTCAGTCAAGTTGCCTAATTTTTCTGGCCTCGGTTTTCTCATCTATGAAATGAGAAGCTTGAATCAGATTGACTTCTCAGATCCCTTCCATCTTGAAAGCTGTGATCCTATAAAATAAGGGAATGTTTGTGAAAGAGCTATGTAAACTATACAATATTATATAAAGGATGGAAATTATGATCATTTCGTCATTCTAATAACAATACCATCAACAATGTATGAGAAATGCCGAGCATATGATAACTCCTTAATCACCAGGATAGATACCAAATTAAGCTCTTTGGGTTGAGAAGAGAGAACATAACAAGCTCACAGGAGCAGCATAATCCCCTTCCTGTAAGGTCACATATATGTGTGTTTTAGATTTTATTCCACTCAATTTGGGATCCAACTCTATCTTGTTTGAGTAGACCCCACACATTGAATTTTCATCATGCCATTTCTCCTTGTTTTACATTCCCTGGCATTCCACTGAAGAGTTCAGTGGCTGTGAAACAACTGAATCTGTAAATCTTAACTTTGTGATTCATCATGGGTACACAGAGAGAACCTCTGCATTCAATGGATGGACCATCAACCTGCAGGCACATAGCAAAGGCTATGACTTTTGTGGTATGGTGGTTTAGAGCACTGTTTACTCTCTGCCTTCTCTTTTTCAAATTGTAGAAAGAGGATTCCATTCAAGTGAATTTGTATGTGGCCTTTTTCCTCTCTTTATTAGGTCTGATTTTTTTGGTTAATGTTAGGGATAGGTCCAATGTCAGAATCTATCACTCTACTAACCCTTTCCTCAGACATTTGAAAAATAGGCCTATTTGTAAATTGATTTCATTTTTCATCCTAGCAGAGATGTTTATAAGGTATCCAGATTTTATTCAGAATCAGGTTCACATGTTAGCACTCTGGTTGCTATCTTTTTTTTCTTTTTTTGGTATTCAGGGTTAAATGACTTGCCCAGGGTCATATACCTAGTAAGTATCTGAGGTCAGATTTGAACTCAGGTCTTTTTGACTCCAGGGCCAATGCACTATCCACTGCCCCACCTAGATGCCCTTACTCTGGTTGTTTTCTGACCACTCCATAAGTACTTGGATTTCAGAGACCAAAAGGTCCCTTTTTTAATGACCTCTATGCAAGTAGAATTAGAAACTTTGAATTGGGATTAGAGATTTGAAACCCTGTGACCTAATCTAATGAAGTCAATTGCATATCACTCGAATATTGGAAGTCTTCTAAAGAAACATATGGATGATTTGGATGACAAGAAGGTAGCATGGTACAGTGGAAATAACATTGAAATTGAAGTGAGCTATAAGGCATGTATTTGAATCCTTACTCAGTCACTTATCTGTGAGACATTCAGCCTCAGTTTCCTCAGTTGTAAAGTGAGGGACTGGGCTATAAAATAATCATCCCTTCCAATTCTAAAATCCTATGAGCTCTGTTTTGCCACTGGTCTTTTAAGCATATGAGCCTACCAGGAAGAGAGTCAGAGTATGGAGCAACACAAGACAATTATGGATTAAGGTGCAATTAAATTAGGCCCCATAATTGCTCTATTACATAATCTCTTCCTCATTGTTGGTTAATAACCCAACTGCATTTATTATCCCAATTGACTCCACCTTCCTCCTTTTCCCACTGGGATAGGTGAGTCCGGAACTAGGCAGGGTGATTGGGCTTTTCCTGGGAAAAATGAGACCAGGTGAGCCAGATTCCTTGGTCTTATCCCCAATGGCTCCAGGCCTATACACAGGATCACTTTCTTCTGTCTTTATAGAAAGGAGGAGGGGGAGCAGGAGATGTAGCAGGAGCAGCGGAAAAAGAGGATGACTCAGTGAGGGGAGAAGCAAACTGGGAATTGGGGTACTATGGAGCGAATCTACATCAGTTCAGTAACTGACACCTTCATCATCATCATCATCATCATCATCCCATGTAAGCTGACCCAAGTCCTTCTGGCTCCTTCTCTTTCTGGGAAGCAGTGCAGAACATAACCAAATATTTGGTAAAGTTATTCCAAATTATTTTCCTCTTCATTTATAGTGTTATCGCTTTTTCATATGCATTTTATCTCATAGAGTCTCAGAATTGGAAAGAACCTTAATAATGATTTAGTCTAATCTTTCCCTGATACATGAATCCCCTGTCCCATATTTAGAACAAACCTTTGAGGTATTCCTGGTAGGTATATTTCCTGTTTTACAGAAGGGGTAGGTGAAGCTTAATCAGAATAAGTGAAGTGATCAATGGTAAAACAAGGACAAAAATGCAAGCCTTCTGATGCTGACTCCATTGTTTCTGACACTGTACAAAATGACTTACATACTCTCTCCTGCTCTTTTTTCCCACTAAAACTGCATAGACTAGAAAATGCTAATAAAGGTAAAAAGCTTGACTCTCCTGAGTAGAAGTGACAGAAGTGATTCCAAGGCAGTCACTTTCAGGCAGTGGAGAGGGACATAATGGAACCTTGGCTCTTCTTACTATTTGTGTGACTATGGACAAGTCAGTTCACCACTATGGACCTCAGTTTCCTCATCTGTAAAAAGAGAGGGTTGGAGTAGGAGATCTCCAATGTCTTTTCTATTTTTAAGTACTCTGATCCTCCAGTCTAAGATCTGCCCTGAAATTCCTCAGACTCATTTCTCCTGGGTGAAATCCATTAACTTATCTGATGATTCCTGGAATCTGAGGATTTCTGGAAACAGATATATACTTAGGATATGCCCTAGAGCTAGGGTAGGACTTTTTTTTTAAAATCAGTTCAGTTTGTTATAGTTACCTGAATATTCACAGACATGTGCCAAGAGATCTGAGTCTCCACTGGGCAGGCAATCTCCTTGAGGTCCAAGGTACCATGGGTGCTCCTGCTATTCCATCAGAATATCTCCCCTTTATGATCCCTTAAACCAATAAAGGCAAAATTGATCCAGAAAGCATTTAAACGGGAAGAGTAGAAGGGCTACAGCTCTTCTAGTATATCTAGCTCCTCAAAGACAGATTTTTTTTTTTGGTCACCAAAATAACTTACTGAATTTTTCATTAGAAAATTGAGCCATGGAAGTCGGGGGGGGGGGGGAAATGCTATGATTAAATTGGGGTTAGAGCCCCTCAAAACCAGCCACAGGAAGAGAATCTAATGGGAGAAATTAGAGGATTCAGATAAAGACCCCAAGGTACGGTGCATGTAAACTTAGTAACGTAAGCAATATTAAACAGATTGGGTATTGTTTTCCTAACTTCTCTACTTAAGTCCTTTCTTGAATGAATGAATGAATAAATGAATGGGTGATAGAATGAAAAGCATTTATTAAGCACTATGTATCAAGCCTTGTAGATAGGGAAGAAAGATAGGGACTAAAACGATAGTTTTCTTGTTAAAGGGAATTCCAGGTAAAGAAACTCTTTCAATCAGTGCAGGTCAGTTTGTTCTCTGAAACTTAGTATGGAGCAGGGCAGCTAGGTGGTGCAGTGAATAGGGCACCAGCCCTGGAGTCAGGAGTACCTGAGTTCAAATCCAGCTTCAGACACTTGACATTTACTAGCTGTGTGACCTTGGACAAATCATTTAACCCCAATTGCCTTACCTTCCCCCCCCCCCAAAAAAAAGAAACTTAGTACTGAAAGGTTATTAAATAACTTGCCCAAGATCATACAAGTCAGTAAATGTCAAAAGCAGGACTTGAACCCAGGTCTTCCTAGCTCTGAGGAGATGCTTCTATTCACTGTGCCAGTGTTTCCCCTTTATTGGATTTGTGACAACAGTCCAAATGAGTTATGCAAAAAATTCTTTAATGGTACCTTAAGTAATAAATAGTTATCCAATTATACATATACATATATATACATATATATGTATATGTGTGTGTGTTTTCTCTCTCTCTCTCTCTCTCTCTCTCTCTCTCTCTCTCACACACACACACACACACACACACACACACACACACACCCTACCACCACCAGCAACAACAACAAAACCCAACCATTAAGAACTCTTGCTCCATATCCTACAAATCAACAAAATAAACACCTTCTAGAAGGACTGAGAGAAATCCATGGATTAAAGATTTATAGTGGCTTTGTTTCAGAACAAGGAAGAGGGATTCTGGCTGCATCCCTAACCTCAGTGGATAAAGTCTTGGCAATAGCACCATTCTACAACCCATGGGAAGATGCTTCCTGAGTTGAATGGATCATTGGTCTGACTCAGGAAGACAAATATAAAGAAGCACTTTCTAATAATTCAAGTTGACAAAAGTACAATGAGTTACCTAGGAATATAATGAGCTTTTAATCACTTGAGGTACCAAAAGGGAGACAGGATAATCATTTCTCAGGTATCTTGTAGAAGGGATTCCTAGTGAGGAATAGGTTCATTCAACCATCCTTCATTAAGTGCCTATCTTGGACCAAGCACCGTGCTAGGTACTAAGGATACAAAGAAGAAAAAACAGTCCCTGTCCTCAAAAAACAAACAAACAAAAAACAACTTACTCTGGGAAGGGCAACATAAAATACAAAACACTTATAGTGTAAATAAAATTATTTGGGAAGGAGGAGAAGACCAAGGAGGGGAGAATGGTGTGGAGGGGAGGCTACAGATAGGCAGTGTGTAGTAGATGGCACTTGAGTTGAACCTTGAAAATACTTAGGGATTTTAAGAGGCAGAAGTGAGAAGTGAAAGAGAAGGATGGAAAAAAGCTTTTATCAGTCACTTAATATGTGCCAGGCACTATGCTAAGGCTTCAAAAATGCTGTCTCTTTTGATTGTTGCAATAACCCTATAAAGTAGTTTATAACTCTCTGAAATTTAAAAAAAAATTATAATTGAAGAAATTGAAGCAGACGAATGTTGAGTGATTCTCTCATGGTCCCATAGTTAATAACTGTCCAAAGCTGGATTTGAACTGAGGTCTTTCTGACTCCATGCCCAATTTTGGACACCATGCTACTGCACCACCAGATGTCTAGTGGAATGATCAGGATGGCACATATGAATAAAAGCAAGTAGTCCAATATGATTAAAACAGAGTACATGAAGGGGAGTAATGGTCAATAAATAAATAGCCTGGAATCAAATTGTGCAGAACTTTAGATGTCAGACAGATGAACTTGTATCTCATCCTAGAGGCAAAAGAGAGCCACTGGACTTTTTTGAGTAAGGGATTATCAAGCCAGATCAACCAACATTTATTACGCCTTAATTCTTTGTTGGGCAACGTGCTAAGTACTAAAAATGTCGGGGGGTTGGGAAGGTATAGGCAAGAGGATGGGTTAACAAAATCAGGAGAGTAAAGTATGACTACTCTGGGCCCTTCCTTAAAATGGAAGTTTTAGGAGGAACTAATGAGAGAAAAGAGGCCTGTGTTTTACAACTATTAGTTTGACAACTGTGAAGGATGGATTGGGGAAGGGAGAAGCTACTTAAAGGAAGGAGAACGGGAAGAATATTGATAAGATGTGGTGAAAGGAATAGTAAAAGGAGAAAGAAGAAGAGATATGAAAGATGATATGGAAGTTAAATGAACAAGATCTGGCAAGGATTGAATAGTTAGGAAAGGAAAGGAAGAGGGAAGCAGTGAGATGAACTCCCAGGCAGTTAACCTGGTTGGTTAAAGAGTAATGCCCTCAACAGAAACGGGAAATTAGGAAGGGAGGAAGATTTTAGGGAAAACATAACAACTTCTATATTGGCTATATGGACTTTAAAATTACTGTGAGATATCCAGCTAGAAACGTTCAAAGTACATTTAGTAATTTATTTCTGGATCTCATGGACCAGATATATTGGTCTTCATATGAATGATATTTGAACCTGTGAGAGTTGATAAGATTATTTGGAGAGAGAAGGAAAAAGGGGAGAAAAGAGAGAGAGAGAGAGAGAGAGAGAGAGAGAGAGAGGGAGGGAGAAGGGGAAGAAGAAGAAGAAAAAGAAGAAGAAGAAGAAGAAGACAACAGAGAAGAAGGAGGAGGAGGAGCAGGGGGAGGAGAAGGAGTGGGAGAGGAGGGGGAGGAGGAAGAAGAGGAAGAAGAACAGGAAGAATAGATAAGTGAAGAGGGTCTGGGACAGAACCTTGAGGGACACCCCATGATGGTTAGAGGTTGCAACATGGATCATGAGTCTGAGAAGTAGTACTATTGGAGAGCTGTGCCACAAGGATCCAAGGAAGACAGAATATCCAGGAAAAGGATATGGTCAACAGTGCTAAATAAGGATCTAGAAATACGAGGACTGAAAAAAGGCCTTTATACTTGGCAATTAAGAGACCATTGGTAAACTAGGAGCAAGCAATTGCAAGAGGTGAGGACAGAATAAAAGGAGCCAAGAAGAAAAATGAAGGCAAATTAATATATTCAGATTTTTCTTTGTGGGGGAGGGGGAATTTGGTACAAAAAGTTAGAGATATTAGAAAAGAAGTTGAGGTGACAGTGGGGTCAAGCACAAGGTTTTGTTGTTTCTGCTGCTGCTGTTCTATTTTTTTTTTAGGATGGGTTGGGGAGGGTTGATCTAAATGATTCCTGAAGTCTGTTTTAATTCTGAGATTCTGTAGTTCTTTGGTTTTTATGGTGCTTATTACTATAAAACTAAATGAATATTAAAAGATCTAGCAATTATTTTTTAAAAAAAATTAAAGCAATTCATCTTCAGTATTAGCAATTGGTGAAAATTTTTGTATTGTTTCGTATTGTGTGTAAGTTAGTTACATATTTTCAATGAAAAATCTCCCTCCTCACTCTCCATCTAACCCTTACCCTAATCCTACTAATTCTTCAAGTCCCAGCTCAAATGCTATTTTTTTCCATAAAGTCCTTAGAGAAGCAGACTGGAATGGTGGATAGAGTGCTTAACTAGTTATTAGAAAGATCTATGTCTCTTAACATTTTCCAGAACTGTGGTTTTTGAGCAAGTTTTTTTTAACCTCTCTGAGACTTTTCACTTTCTCATCCAAACTCTGAGAAAAAGTCATCTTTTATACTACAAGGAGTTAATTCATCTATAAAATAATAATAAGAATTTCAGTAGTGCCTACCTTGTAGGGTTGTTTTGAGGTTCAAAAGAGATAATACATGTTTTAATTATATACTATATCATAATATTATTATATGGTAAATGTAAATATATTTATTTCAAAATAAATATAAACAATAGTAACATATTACACAATTATATATCCACATATGGGTAATGGCATGGGATTATATACAATATATGTGTAATCACATGTGTGTATGCATGTATATATACATATACATCTATACCTACACATACAAATACATATACATATGCATAAGCATACGTATATACAGACATATGCCTATAATGCTTTGCAAACTTTAAAGTACTGCATAAACACCATCATCCTCCTCTCTTTTTCACCAATTAGAAATAATCTTTCTCCTTTGGATCCTCATGAGCAACCTGTACCAACATTTGGAATCCTATCACCTCCTGGAATCTTATTACCAAGCAAGCTGGCTCCTCTCCCCTCTGCTTGTATAGGACCGGAGGGTAGAGCAATAAACTTCTCCCAAAACCTTCCTCATAGAGGATTCAGTACTTCCTAGATAATTTTTTTTTTCTTTTCCATCCAGGGACTCTGATTGGTTTCAAGATTCCATGAACATCATGCCCTTGGTGCTCTCCTTCAGCCCCCTACATTTCAGCTTCCTTTTGTATATTGCCTTCCCATATCAGACTGTAAGCTCTTCGAGAGCAGGGACTATCTTTCTTATTATTTGTATCCCCAGTGCTTAGTACAAGGCCTGGATCAGAGTAGGACTTTAATGAATATTTACTGAATTTAACTGAACTGAACCTCCATACAATACCTCACCCTAGAGATATATTCCTGACTGGTCTATCACATACAAAACCTTCTATTGTTCCTCTATCAGCAAGATTTGAAGGATGTGGTACAGTTGTTATTTTCCCTATCTCAGTAGTGATTTTAACTGTGTATATTTTGTTTCTCCTACTAGCATGTCAGATATTTGAGATCAGGGAACACCCCCTATACTCTATCTATCTATCTATCTATCTATCTATCTATCTATCTATATGTCTGTCTGTCTATCTATCTATGTATCTGTCTGTTTGTCCGTCTCTCTGTCTGTCTACCTATCTATCTACCTATCTACCTATATCATAATGATTAGAATAGGACCTTAGGGCTTATAGTAGGTGGCTAACAAATACTTGCAGATTTATTCCTTCATCCTTAGTTTTAAAGAAGACCAATGGCATCATGATATTGGGCTAAAATAGTGGATGATTGGTGATGTCTTGACTTTTGAGTGAATTAGATTTCAGTGGAGCAGAGTTTCACAAAGCTCTCAGCTTCACTCTCAATTTCAGAATCATCAAGTCTAGTGGCAGGACAAAAGTCAGGAGGACTGACTGGTGATGGTCTAGAGTTTTATTTTGCTATATGCCCTCTTTCAGCTAATCTCATATTAACTCCTATGGTTCAATTATCATGTCTATATATAATCTATATATTCAGCCAATAATATCTCCCTTGTATTCTATTCCTGAATTACCAACTACCTGCTGTATATGTTCTCTGCATGTCTTGAAATAATCTTACCTTGAACATATCCAAAATAACTCATCTTTTTTTCCCCCTAAAAACCCATTCTTCCTCCAAACCTTTCCATTTCTGTTCATGGAATCTCCATTCTCTCTGACACTTAGGTTTGCAACCTTGGAATCATCTTTGACTTTTCCCTCTCCTACAACCCCCACATACAATCAGTTGCCAATACTTGTCTACAATTGTTGCCTCCATATACTTTCTTCTCAATCTCCTCTTGATTCTCTAGTCTTGTTTCTGATCTCACCATTCAACTGAAACTTCTCTTTCCAAAGTTACCTATGACCTCTTAATCACCAAATTTAATGACTTGTTCTCAAACTTCATCCTTCATGACCTCTCTGTAGCGTTTAACTTTGTCATTCACTCTCCTCTCCAAGTTTTCATGATACTGCTTTCCCTTGTTTTCTTTCTATTTGTCTGCTCTTTTTTTTTTTTTGGAAGAGGGAAGGCAAGGCAACTGGGGTTAAGTGACTTCCCCAAGGTTACACAGCTAGTAAGTATGATCAAGTGTCTGAGGTCATATTTGAACTCAGGTCCTTCTCACTCCAGGGCCAGTGCTCTATTTCCTGCACCACCTAGCTTCCCCATTGTCTGCCCTTTCTTAGTCTCCTTTACTGGATCTTCTTCCAAATCCTGGCCACTAACTGTAAGTGTCCCCCAAGGTTCTACCCTAGGCCACTCATATCTTCACCCTTTCTGCAGTTTCACTTGGTGATCTCATCAGCTCCCATGATATTCAATCACTATTTCTAAGCAGATGTTTCTCATATCTATTTATCAAGTCTTGACTTTTCACCAGACGTCTAATCTTATATCTCCAGCTGACTATTGGATCTCTCTAACTGGATATCTCATAGACATATTATATTCAACATGTTCACAATTTTACTCATTATCCTTCCTTCCAAACTTTTCTCTTTTTCTAACTTTTCTATCACTATCAAAGGTATTATCATCCTCCCAGTCACCTAGGTTTACAGGTTATTATGTCTTATACTCAGCTCCTTACTTTCTTTCATTGTCTATATCCAATCAATTGTCAGGTCCTGTCATTCTTCCCTTCATAGCATTTTTCAGATACTCCTCTCTGACACCTCCATCTCCCTGCCATAGACTCTCATCACTTCATACCTGTACTAATGAAGCAGCCTTCCCATTCATCTCCCTGCCTCAAGCTTCTCTCCATTCCAGTACATCCTCCATTCAGTTGCCAAATTCATATACTTAAAGTTCAGGTTTGACCAAGCTAACCTACCCCTTCCCCATATCAATCAACTTTAGTGATTTCCTTTTACCTTCAGGATCAAAGATAAAATCCTCTATTTGATTTTTAAACCCCTTCACAATATTGCCCCTTTACAGTCTACTTATACCTATTCCCCTCCATGTATTTTGAGAGCCAGTGACAATAGTTTCTTTGCTATTCCTCAGATGAGACATTCCATTTCCCAACTGTGCATTTTCACTGGCTCCCCCACAATGGAACTCTGGATCTACATCTCCACCTGCTGGCTTCCCTGGCTTCCCTTAAGTCTGAGCTAAAATCTCACCTTCTCCAAAAAGCCATGAAATTAGCCTCCTCCTTCATCCCCCTTAGTGTCTTCTTTCTATGATCAACTCCAGTTTGCCCTCTGTGTATCTGGTTTGTATATATCTGTTTATGTATCATTTCCCCCTTAGACTGTGAACTCCTTGAAAGCAGAGAATGCCTTTTGCCTTTCTTTGTATCCTGGGCTCTTAGCACAATGCCTGGTATAATCAATAAATGGTTGTTGACTTGATTTGCCAATTCTACCTTCACAACATTCTTTCTATCCATTTCCTTTTCTCTATTCACACAGACTTTTCCCTTAGTTTTTATCTTTACCATCTCTCCCCAGGTAATTTTGATAGCTCTCTAATTAGTCTCCCTGCTCCCACCTTTTCCCCTCTCTAATCTATCTTCCACATAGTTAACAAAATGATTTTCTGACTGCATTACTCCCCTGTTCAAAAGGTTTCAGTGACATTTTATTGCCTCTAGGATTAATTGCAAACAATCTGGCACTTAAAGTCCTTTATCATCTGGGTCCAACCTACTTTACAGACAGATTTCGTATTCCTACTCTTCACACACTTTGCTAGCCCATTTTTTTTCTTACAGTCAGAAGACCTGGATTTGAGTCTAGGCTCTGCCACTTCCTAGCTCTGTGACTATGGGCAAATCACTTAACCTTCTCTGAGCCCAAAATTCCTCATCTATAAAATGAAAATCACAGCACTTATAAGAATAGTGCCTCTTGATGTTGTTGGGAGAAAAACCCTTTACTAACCTTAGAGTATAATAAAAATGGTATCTACTGATCTGATCATTATGAAGAAAAAGACGAAAAATATTTTTCACCAACTGGACAGGAGCAAAATAAGATCAAACCTTGACATCTTTCCACCATGATGCCTCACAATAGCCACTATTGTTACTGCCCTCCTGACAGAACCTTTAACTATGCCCCTTGTATGTTGAGTTCTGAGAGGTGGACCTTGTGCTTTGTCTTTTAAGAACCAAGTCTCCACATCACTGTCACTTTCCAGTTCTATGCCTCCCATGTAGCTGCCTGTACACCTGCTCCCTTCAAGTTCCTCTTTTATGTTTCTTCTTCTCATATTAGATTATAAGCTCCTCAAGATCAGGGATTATTTTTTTTCATTGTATTTGTATCTCCAGTGTTCTAGCCACTGTGCCACCAGGTATATCTGTAATAGCAACCATTGAAGAAATTTGCCACCTAGGATTTGATCAGTAATACTTTGAGATAACAAGGGATGCAGTCATAGACATGGGATCTCAGAGATCATATGGACCAGTACCTAGAAAGGAATCTTTTCTATAACATCCACTATAACAAGGCTTCCAGTGGTGGCAAATTCACAAACATTCAAGGTAGTTAGCTCCACTTTTGGACAGCTCTAATTGTCAAGAAGTTTTTGTTTTTCCTCAAGGAATCTCTTATTTCCTACACCTTATAGGATGAGAGATTTTGAACGGGAAATGAACTTATAGGTCATTGAATCCAATAATCACACACACACACACACACACACACACACACACACAAACACACACACACACACACACACACACACACACACAGAGTTTTATATATAAGAAAACTGAAGCACAGAGACATTAAATTGCCCAGGAACATAGCAGGGAAATGTCTGAGGTAGGATTAGAATCCACATCTTCCTGACTCCAAGATCAGTGCCATATCTACTTGGCCATGTTGCTTTGCTGAATTATAATCTTTGGAGCCAAATAGAACAAACCTCATTTCTCTGCCACTTCACACCCATTCAAATAATTGAACGACAGAGGTTCTATCTCCCCTAAGTCTTCTCTTCTATAGGTTTAATATCTCCAATGTCTTTAACTGATTCAGATTTCTTATCTTGCTTGTCCTCCTCAGGAATTGATCCAGGTTCTCAACTGTAGTTCCTAAAATCCACCTGCTTTGGAGAATTTCCCTGGATCTGAAAACTGCCACCCAAGCCTTCAATTTTAATAGATCGGAGCTATCCTTTGGGACAGGAGACAGATCACTGTTCCATTCCATTCCATTCTAGGCCAGCATTTAATTCTGCCTTCTCCAGCCGCCTTCTGTTCTCTCTCTCTTACTGACATCTAGGTATCTCTCCACTATTCCATGCCAGCAACTTCACCAAGGGATCAAGAGGTTTTGGACAGAAACCCTGATGAGAGACCCCACCTGGGGACTTAACAAAGATGCTGCCTGGAGTTTCATGCCACAGGTGAACTAAGAATTTAATCCCTAAATCCCCCTAGCTTTAGGCCAGTTAACCTCCAGTGAAAGTTAAGGCATGGAACTTAGTGCTACAGGACTCCCCTTTATGCCCACTCCTATAAGTTGAGAGGTCAACTCCTATATGCCTCTGGCTTCAGGCCAGCCCACTCTGAGCCACCCACACCCCATCTCTCACCAAGGTCAGAAGATATACTCTCCTATTTTTAAAGACTACCCAGAGAAGGATATTACCCAGCCTCCTTCAACCCCCATTCCAGTGTCAAACATCCCTCACTGTCAAGGACCCTCCCAGGCTGTAGCCCTTGGAATATATCAGACTGTCAGGAGGTGAAAGAGATGCAGACTGGGTGGCATGGAGAGCCAAGAGAATAAGACCCTCGAAGCACAGTTTTCCTTTAGAGGCCCTTAACTTTCAAACTCTCTCGCCTGAAGAGCGCTGGAGTGACAGAAAACATTTTCCAAACCTCCTAATATCAGTTCCAGATGTTCACAGTCATTCCAGTGTGTACTTCACCCTGTAAAACACATTTCCCTCTCCTGCTCCCCCTCCCTCTCCAGCTCCCTCCCTCTGCCTCTCTCCAAGCTTAGAGCCTGAGTCTCCTATGACATCACTCTGTGGCTGGTCCAACAGCAGGCAGACAGAGAGGGCCCCATGTGCCTTCAAAAAAAGAGCACTGATCTGCTCCAAAGCTGTCGCGCACAGAGCTATGAGTAATTTCCACAAGTTTTAATAAACAGTTTGGATGGAATTGCTCCACCATCATCTTCTCTGCCGCCCGCCTGATGTGTTGAAACTGTGGCTTGTTTCTCACACAAGTTCACCTCCGGAGCAGCCCTATTAACTTCAGATGGTCTCAAGACGGGGACCCAAGAATGTGTCCTTTAAAATCGAATAGAAGCCTGGGGGTTGTGAGAGTAGCAGGTTATGTGTATGAGGGGAGGAAGGCAAGGAAAAGAAAAGAGAAGATTGTGTTCTTGAAGACAATCTTGTTCTCTTTGCTCCCCCTGAGCTGGGCCTGATGTTCAGTAGTGAACAGTCAAGGCCAACAGACTCATCATGCCTGTTGTAACTTCAGGAGAGAGAGAAATATCATTGGCAAGCCAGGGGAAAGAGCAAAGTTTCCCAGATGCCAGGAGAAAAAGGGCCAGGGCCATTGACCAGATCCAGATGCTACTGCCTTCCATAGCATGGGTGATGGTAGAGAATAGAAAATTGGTGTGCCTTGAAGGAAGCAGACCTGGTTGCCTTGGACCCATCACCCCTGCCTGCAGACAAGCTAGAGTTAGGAATCCCCATGTAGAAGACAGGGGCCTATGATTCAAAAGGAAACAAGCTGATTGAAAATTCCAGCAAGAGAGGCCCAGAAGGGAGGGAAGGAGGGTTTGGGAGGGAATCCTGGACAGGGAGTCATACAATGCCACAAGCTCATTGTATGACCTTGAGTAAGTCAATTCTTGAGATGATTCTGTCATAGACTGAAAACTGGAAGGGATCTTAAAGGTGGTCTAATCTAACCTCCTGATTGTAAAGATAAGGAAACTGACACCCAGAGAGGTAAAATGAATTGCTCAAAGCCATACAGGTAGTAAGGAGCAGAGTCAGCATCTAAACCCAGGTCTTCTACTGTCACATCTGATTATTTTTCCCCCATGTTCTTTAAAACTTTGTTTTCTCATCTGTAAAATGAGGGAGCAGACTAGATAATCTAACAGTCCTTTTCAATCCAAGATGCTCTGAGTCCTCCAAAGATTTAATAGGCAAGAATAAGCATTTGGCCCTAAGGCTATGTGTTTCATTAGAAAAACCCACCCCAGAGCCAGAAAGGAAGACAGCTTCCATCCCCCACCTATTCCATTCCACATAAGTGGCCATCTGCTTTCTCCTCTCCCTCTGGCGATGCATATGATCCCACTTCACTTGAGATCCATCTGGGTCCCTTGACTCCTTTGAGGGTGTGTGACCTAGAGGCTCCTCTGGGCTCCAACCCTTATCATTCCCTCAAGCTCCCAGAGCATCCCATCTGCCTCCTAGCTAGCCTTTAGCAAAATTAAACTCCATCTCCACTCAACCTTTTTACCCTCATTCAGTGAAGACTGCCTTAATCACCCGGGACTAAGAGTTCAAAGATGCCATTCTTTCTAATTCTTCTGGTGGGGAAACATGGTAGACCCCAAGGTCCAAGGACTGTTTTTCATATGGGTGACAGATGATTAGCACATAGGCCACAAAACAAATCACCATCACTAACAAGAGCCATTTCTGGTCAAAACAACTGGAACGTGATAAGTCTTCAGCTCAGCTTTGGTTTCCCATTCAACCCTTAAAGCAAGCACAAGGCCTCCTCTAGAGGAACAGAGATGGGGTTGAATGAGGCGGTGGGAATTGGGGGGTAAGAGCAGGGAGGGGACAGCATTTTAGCAGCCAATTCAATAGGGTGTCAAACAGATGGCAGCCATAAATTTTAAAAAAAAAGGAAAAAAAGAATAAATAAATAATTCCAGTGCTGTTTTAGGGCTGCCCGGCAGAAATCCAAAGAGATCAAAGGAGAAACCCCATGTTTTCCTGCTCTGGCCTCACCTGACCAAATGTGTGAGCAATATGGAATCTCTGCCCAAAACAAGGTCCTTTGCTTGTTATTTTATTTTCTTTCTCTTCTTTTTTTCTCTTTCTCTCTCCCTCTTTCTCTATTTTCCTCCCTCTCTTCCTTCCCTCCTTTTTACCCTTCCCCATGCTTTGGCTCTCCCTTCTTTCAAATCAATTACTGAAATAATGATAAAGCAACAATTGTGTACGAGTCACTGTGCAAGGTACTAGGGACACAAGGCTGGTCGAAACATAGTGTGTCTGAAGTAGAGTAACAGAAAATAAGGCTGGAAAGGTACTAGATTGTAATGAACTGAAGAGTTTTAATTTCATTCTAGAAACAAGAAGGAACAACTGAAATGTTTTGAACAAGGGTATGGCCAGCCCTGTGCTGCAGAAAGGCTATTTTGATAGCTATGTAGAAGATAGACTAAAGAGGGGAAAGACTAGAAGGAGTGAGGCCATTTAGGAAGTTACTAATATAGCCCAGGCAAGAGCTGAGGAGGTCCTGAACTAAGGTGGTGGCCATGAGAATGGAGAGAAAGGGATTGATGTGAGCCATTTGTTGGGTTGGAAATGACAACTAATTGGAAATGTGGCCATAAAGGCAAGGGAATAGTCAATGATGACCTCACTTGTGCACCTGGGTGACTCAGAGCATGGTAGTACTATCTCTGTTCGTTTTCTTCCCCTGCTCTTCTCTCTTTTCCTTTTCTTTCCTGTCTCCCTTACCCTCACTGCCATTGTTCTCTCATGGAGTAATTATCTCTATTGGCAACACCACAGTTGTGCTGCAGAAAACTAGGATAACCAGTTTATATTTGCTAGGATGGGGGTAAATAGATGGGGAAAAGGAGTTTTTTCAGAGTTAGGGCTCCAAAGCATTTATTATTTTCCTTATTTCTGCTGTCCCAATTATCTATGACCATCCCACCCCCTATCTCATTTTCAATCAATCCATCTTTATGGGACTACTACATACAATGTGACAGGAGTTCTACTAGGTCCTAGAGGGGTAGGGAATTAAAACATGCATAATCCTTTCCTTGTCTGCTAGGAACTCTGAATGGAGCTAAAAAGAAAAGCCATAATATTAAATAGCAATTAAAGCCAACAAAACAGGAGATGCCACAAGGAAAAGTATGATTGTTAATTAAATGATACTGTAAATAAGAGGTATGAATTTGGAGAAGGAATAGATCATTATAGGCTAGTCTGCCTAGGGCAGTAGGGGGATAATATCAGGGAGAAGATGAGACTCAATTTCTCCTTTATACTTTTCTCTTATAGGTCTTCTTTTAGCATTGGCCTATTGCCTACAAGTCAACAGTGCCATTTTGTCATCCCATTTCCATGTTCCCGAACATATTGAGTGAAGAAAGGAAGAATGAAAAAAGGAGGAAGAGGAGGAGAGGAGAGGGGAAGAGAAATGAAGTGAGAGAGGAAATAGGAAGGAGGGAGACAGAAAGAGACAAAGAAAGAGATATGAAGAGGCAGAGAGGGAAAGAGTAGAGATAGAAGAGAGGATAGACTTTAAAAGAATAACAGACTCAAACATAGCAGAAGAAATGCCAACTCCCAATTACAATTCTGGGATAGGATTGCTTGGTGGAAGCAATACAGACGTAAGTCTCCTCTTTACTAGTCAATTCCAGTTAACAATCTTCATGATCTGGGTGTACCCATTGCCAGCCAACTTGGCCTTCAATAGCATCCTTGCTCTGGGCTCTACGTCCCTCCCTGGCCAACTCCACTTTATAATCTTCTCTTGACTAGTTTCTTCCCAATCACAGAGGAAGCAATATTTTAATAACAATAATAAAAACAGAGAGAAGAAAGAAATCCTTTCCTTTTCTAATATTTGACTGGTAGAGATGGAAGCCCAAAGGCTATGATGGCACAGAACCCTCCTTAGCCATGTTCAAAGCCGGGTCCAGAGAAGTTTTCAGTACATAAATGATGAGGAATGAAAAGAATACCATCCCCACATGGACAGTAGAAGTTACTCATCGAGCAGATTGGTGGAAGTGGACATGGCAAATTCCAAGGCTACACAGAGGTACCACAAGCCCTCATACAAGGATTTCAACCATCTTCTTAAGTGGTAGATATAAATATATATTTGATTTTAAACAGAGCCAGGGCATTAGGGAAGTAACCAACAGTTGAGATTTAGAGTAACAACCATGTATGGCCTGTGAGATAAGAATAGTGTTCACATTTTAAAATACTTTATTATTTTTAAATTATAAACATCATTCTTAGTTGGTGGGCCATAGAAAAACAAGTAATACAACATGTCCTAGTTTCTCAACCTCTGATCTAGTCTAACTCCCTTGTATTACAAATGAGGAAACTGAGGTACAGAAAGGTCATAACTTGCCCAAGGTCATAGGTAGTAGTAGTAGCAGAAGCAAGTTTTGAATCTGGGTTTAACATTGCTGGTTGTCATCAAACCCTTACACATATCTTTCCCATTTTTTCTAGACGCCCCTTTTACTCTGGTCCTGCTTTGATGAGATTCCTTCACTTTCCTCAGTATTACTTTAAAGACATGGTGCTGTTATTGGTCCCCCATCCTTGCATTTCCATGGGTGATAACACATAGGCCAGAGAAGTTTTGTCTGTATATCAGTCTGGACCTGTGATTTCACAGGTATAAGAAATGACTTGTGAGGTGCTCCCCCTTCTACCATTGCAGATCACCATCTGTTTTGCATCATAGAATTTCAGAGAGCCAACTGGAGCACTGAGAGGCTACATGATCTATCCAGGGTCATACAGTCAGTACATGTCAAAAGTAGGATTTTAGCCCAGATCTTCCTGACTCCTAGGCTAAGTCCCTAACCATTTGTCCATGATCATCTCTGTCTTTAGTATCTGGGTGAAATACATTTAGCAATATAAAACCCAGACTCAAATTCTGCTTCTTCTACTACTACCTAAGTGACCTGAGGCAAGTTATAACCACTCTGCCCCTCAGTTTCCCCATCTGTAATGTGAGAGAGTTAGACTAGATCAGGGACTCACAAACAAAGGCCTGCTGGCCAAATCCGGCCTATCTTTTGTCTTTGTATGACCCACAAGCCAAGAATGGTGTTTTTAATGTAAAAAAAATAATAAAGTTTGCATTTTAAAATGCAAACACTATTTTTAGCTCACAGGCCACAAAAAAGCAAGTGACAGGTCACATCTGGTCATCAGGTCATAATCTGCCAACTCCTGGACTATGTGATCTCTTAAGGCCCCTTCCATTTCTAAAATCTATGAGCTAATGTATTATGATCTTAAGATTTTCCCCAAAGTTGACAGGGGATCTTGATGAGAAAAAATCTGAAAAATTCTGGGGTTGAATTGGTCTTTGGTTTTCTATTTCTGTTTCTTACCACTTTTCTATGCAATAAAAGCAAGTAGGCATAAATCACAGCTGCTAAAAGCCCAAGACACAACAATAACACATCCCAGGTCAACAAGGAGCAATTGATTTCCTCAAATCTTCAAACCCAGTAAAATGATGCAAATCCTCCAACAGCCTCAGTGACCAGTAGAAACTCTTCTCCACTCAGGGTTTTCTTATGAGCCATATCATAGTGAACCTTATCAAAGTGAAAGAATATCCCTAGATATGGCAGCATTGTGCCTCAAGAATATCCACCTACCAGTGTAGAGGTCAGTATCTGTGTACTCATCCACCTTCTTGTGCTGAATAACATAGTCTGAGACTTTGGTTCCAATAGCTGGTTGGACATCCACCCACTCAAGGGAGACCACAGTACTAGAAGGTTCTACTCCAGGTGACAGCCGAAGACTAGAGTAGAGTGAAAGAAGGAAGAGTGCTTGGTTGTTGTCCAAGTTAGGATGACCACCCCAAAATACACTGCTCCTCACCCCCCATGCTCCAGGACATCAGGCTACTCTGAAGAATGCCTAGATAAGATAGGCCATTGTCTGAGAAAGTAGATATGTTGCAGATTCCCCTGACTGGTCATGAATCTGGTGCCTTCCTGTTCTATAAAGAAATCTAATACTTGTGGATGAAGCCAATGCCCAGCCAGGTCAAGCTTTGCCCTTGATTTCTCTTACTTTCACTGTGCCCCTTCCCTTCCATTTCCCTGCTCCCTCAAGCTCTCAGACTGTCAGTTAATATTTATTCCTTTATGAATCAACACACACAAAGAAAGCTAGAATCTGGAGATAAACTCCTTTTGCAAGAATTTGGAGGACCCTTACCCTTATTAGCCTAGGTGTTCTCTCTTATATATAAGGGGGATCATAGCTCCATCATTGCTCTGCAAAAATAATTTTTTAAATCACATTTTAGTCAGTCTTCTGGTGATAAGCCTTTCCAATCTGGGATGACAAAGTCATCTGTGGTCCCGGCCACCTTGTTGGCTTGTTAGGTGGGCCCTGCCATAGCCAGTGGTCTGGTCACCAAAAAACCAAAGCCACTTTGGAATTATGATAAGGGATCAGAGTAGGCCCTTGTAGGAGGGGAATAAGAATTGTTACCTACCAATGAGTTTTTTTCTTGTAACAAAGAAAAATGCTTATACCTATGAGCATTAAGAACCCCTCCAGGATATCAGAAGGCTGCAGAACTCTGAAGAGATGCAGCCAAGAAAGTAGAAACTACATAGTGGTGCCTGACTGTCGACAGAAAAATGATTGGGTGTGGGAGGGTTAGGGATGGGGGTCTGAGCATAGACCATCATCTGGAAGACATCAATGGGCTATACTCACACTGGTTGTGGGAGAGGGCTGCAGTTAGGGAGTCCATTTGCATCAAAGGCATTCAGGTCACATCGGCACCAGTCTTCAATCACATCTCCTTTTCCCGAACACCAATAGGAACTCATCAATGCACTTTTAAAGGCCTAAAGCAGAGGACAGAAGAAGTTTTGATAATGATGATGATAATGATGTTAGCCAGCAGACACTGAAGAATGTCAAGGGTGTAGAAACACTGAGAGATCTTTACCAACCCCAACTCCATGGGACCGTGCATCCTTATCTTCACACAAGTTATTTTCCTCCCTATTACTCTGGGTATACCTTCCCTCCTCCACTCCACAGGGCTTAAAATGCTTCATTAATTTAGTGAATCCAGATATATTTGACTTGAATTATGGAGACAGGGAAACCAGAGAATACCAATGAATATGCAGTTCTACACGAGGTAAGATACATTTATTTCTTAGTAGTGTGACCCAGTGAAAAGTGGCACTAGATTGGATGTATGAAGAAGCAGTGTCTTATCTTGGCTCTGTCTTTGATTTACTGTGTTTAACCTTGAATATCCTGGGAGTCCCTTTCCTACTCTGAACAATGAGGGGTTGGACCAGAGGACCTTTAAGACTCATGCTATGAACAAAATTTTAGCATTCAATGATTCCATTTCTGATACTCTGGAGGAAAGAGGCTGAACAGGGATCCTATCCTATATTTAGATTCACTTTGGAGGTGTTTCTAGTCTATGGGCAGAAACAGGAATGTGTTCAAATTCCATTGAAACAGGACATCATTATTGGATTTAGAGATTCCAAGAACAAAATCAATTTCCCTGAAACGTAACAATTCTATGTGGCAAATGCCTAACTTAATACTAGCTCATCTAGTCCAACTCCACATTTTACAGATGAAGAAAATGGGAGTCAGAGAGCCTAAATGATCAGATGAAGGGCTGATAGATGGTAAGATATAGAACCACTATATCATACTGCCTACAGTGCAGATGTGTTTAAATCAGTCAACAATCACTTATTAAGCACTTATAACATGCCGGGGACAGTGCTAAGCACTGGAGGAAAAAAAAAACCTATACAAAGGAAAAAACCAACAGTCCTAGTTATCAAAGAATATTTGGGGGGGTATAATATATAGGAAATACACAGGGTTAGTCGGAGATGATCTCAGAGGGAAGGCACAAAAATCATCAAGGACCAAGAAATTTCTTATAGACAGTGGAATTTTAGTTGAAATTTAAAGGAAGCTGGGAGCCATGCATGGGGAGGGAGTATATTTCAGGCATGGGGTTCAGCTAGTGAAAATGTCTAGAGAGAAGAGATGGAGTGTTATATGCAAGAAATGACAAGAAAACCAGTGTCACTGGATCACAGAGTGCTTGGGGGAATATTAAGTGGAAGAAGACTAGACAAGTAGGAAAGGGCCAGAGCTTTAAAAAGAGAGCTTTAAAAGCCAATTGGAGGATTTTATATTTAATCCTGAAATTAATAGGGAGCCATTGAAATTTAGTGAGTAGGTGGATGGTATGGTCTGTGCTTTAAGGAGGTAACTTTGACAGCCAAGTGTAGGGTACTCTGGAGGGAGGGGAAGACTTGAGGCATGGAGATCAATGAGAAAGCTATGGCAGGAGTATAGGTGTGAGGTGATGAGGGACTGCCATAGGGTAGTGTCAGAGGAGAGAAGGGGGCATAAATAAGAGATGGTAAAAACAATGAGACTTGGCAACTGCTTGGCTAGAGAGAGAATGAGATGAGAATAACACCCAGACTTTGAACATGAGTGACTAGAAGGATAGTGGTACATTTAACAGTAAGGGGGAAGTTACAAGGAAAGGAGGACTTCAGGAGAAGATAATGAGTTCAGTTTAGGATATTCTGAACGTAAGATGGCCATGAGATATCCTGAGATACCTGAAAGTCAGTTGGAAATGGGGGACTAGAGGAGGACAGAAAGATTAGAGCTAGACAAATCCAATTTGAAAATCAACTGCATAGAGATGATTGAATCCATTGATTGAGAATGATTGAGAGCTGATGAGATTACCCAGTGAAATAGTAGGGAGGAAGAGATGAGAGCCCAGGATAGAAACTTGAGATATACCCACATTAGCAGGTATGAGTTGATGGAAGATACAGGAAAGAAGACTAAGAGGAGCAGTCAGACACATTGAATGAGAACCAGGAGATAGCAGTGTCATGAAAACTTAGAGGAGAAAGTATCAAGGAAAATTAGGTAATCGACAGTATCAAAGGCCAAAAAGGATGAAGACTGAGAAAAAGCCATTAGATTTAGTGATAAAAATGTCAACTGGTAACTTTGAATGATGAGGTCAGAAGTAAGATCACAGAGAATTAAGAAAAGTGAGAAGAAGAGAAATGTAGTTGACTTTCTCAGGGGAGTAAGCCACAAAAGGAAGAAGAGATATAGAATTATAGGTAGCTGGAATGGATGCATCAAGTGAGAGATTCTCAGGAAGGAGGACACATGAGCATGTTTGTAGGGAAACAGGCAGTAGACAGGGAGAGATTGAAAATGAACGAGAGAGCAGGGATGATAGAGGAAGCAATCTGCTAGAGAAAATAGGATGGAATGGAATCACTTATACAGGTAGAGGGGTGTGCTTTGGCAAGGAGAAAAGCTACCTCTTCTTATGAGACAAGAGTCAAGGAGGAGAAAGTGGAATAACACCAAAGCATAAACTTTAAATATTGGAATGGGATTTAAGGTTGAGTTGTATATGATGATTAGACCAGAGTATGGGAAAAAAGAAGAAATAATTAGCACAGCATTGTGGTAGTAGAGCAGGCCATGGCATAATTCATTAAATAAAAATTTATTAGGTTTCTACTATGTGCCAGGTAATGTGCTAAGCACTGGGGTTATTAAAAAAAAAAAAGGCAAAAGACAGTCCTTATCCTCAAGATGGTTACAAGCTAATGTGGGAGAAAGCACACAGATATAAACAAAGCAAGTTGTATACAAGATAAATAGGAAATGGGTTGGCTAGGCAGCACAGTGAATAGAGCACTGGCCCTGGAGTCAGGAGGACCTGAGTTCAAATCTAGCCTCAGACACTTAACAATTACTAGATGTGTGACCTTGGGCAAGTCACTTAACCCTAATTGCCCTGCCTTCCCCCTCCAAAAAGCTAAAAAATAAAAAATAAATAAAAGATAACTAGGAGATAATTAAAAGTGGGAAAGCACTAGAATTAAAAGGGGTTAGGATTTGTTCTTTAAAAGTGAATGATGAAAACTAAGAACAAATAAATAAATTAAATTTAAAGAATTAAGAGTGGTTAGGCAAGGCTTCCTGTAGAAGGTGGGATTTTAGATGAGATTTCAAATCCTAGCTCTAAAATTTATGGGACCCCCCCCCTCCAGGCAGATAATTCTTTCTCTATGAATCAAGTTTCTTCATTTACCTAATAAGAGACCTAGACAAGATGGCTTCTATGGGCACTTCCAGTTCTTAGATTCTGTATGTAACTAGCTGTGTCACCATGGTTAAGTGACATAACCTCTCCAAACCTACTTTTTCTCTAACAAGAATAATAGCATAAATACATATGAGTATATGTATGCATACAAACATATATGTTTATACACACGTATATATTCATATATGTATATATATTACAATTATTGTATATGTCCATATATACATTACTGTATATATAGATACATACATACATATTTGTATATATACTGCTATAATTAATTTTTAAAAATTATTTTATGGTTTACAAAGACCTTTAAAATCTTATCTTTTTAACCTTACAAGATCATAGAATGTAGATGCTTTTATTATCCTCATTTAACAGATGAAAAAACTAATGTATAGAGAAATTGCAACTTGCACAGGGTCACGTAGCTGGTAAGGGTCTAATGTGGGATTCAACTCCATCTTCAGCTGACTGTAAATCCAGTATCTTATATACACTACCATACTGTCTCCCAAAGAGGTGACTGACCTCCTAGAGGACACCTTTTACTTCTTCATTTTCATTGCAGTATCTAACACAGGATTGTACTTATACTGTAAACCAATGGTTCTCAGCCTTCCTAATACCGCGACCCTTTAATACAGTTAGTTCCTTGTGTTGTGGTGACCCCCAATCATAAAATTATTTTCGTTGCTACTTCATAACTGTAATTTTGCTATTCTTATGAATCGTAATGTAAATATCTGATATGCAGGATGTATTTTCATTGTTACAAATTGAACATAACCCACAGATTGAGAACCACTGCTGTAAACACTGATCAGTAAAAAGAATAGCTCCATTTTTTATATCCTTCTTAAGGTTTACACAGTACTTTCTTTACACCAACTTTGTGCAGTAGATATTAAGTAGGTACTACATATAGTGGTATCTTCTTATTCCAAGTGAAGAAAAGCAAAGTCACAGAGTTTTAATAAGTAGCCCAAGGTCACACAGCTCACTGACATCAGGGCATAGACTTAAACCTAGATCTCCTGACTCTAGGGCCAGTATTCTTTTTCACAATGTCATGCTGCTTGTTGATTAATTAAAACATCTGTAAATCCTGGCCACATGGCCACCCCAAATTGTCAATGGTTATACTATTTGACTACACATTTTTAATCATACAAATTCCAAAATATGTTAGTCTCTTTCTTCCCTGTGGTCCCTTTCTGCCAGGTGCCAGGTCCTGGGCCTTTAGGGGAAAAAAAAGAGAGAGAGAGAAAGAAAAGAAAAAAGGTGCTGTATTCCCCATAATCTCCACATTGTGGACACCTGGTTCCCCTGAAGTCACTCTTTCCACCACTTCACTGTGTAAAAGTCCTCCTAGCAGCCTGCTGTGCAAGCGGGGATGACGAGGTGTGTGGCACTAAACAGTAGTCTGCCCCCTTCACCCAGACAACTTACGAGAATTGGAATCTAAAAGGAGAACTCCTACATCAAGCACACTATTGTTTAGGATTCAGTCACATTTTCCCTCTGAGCCCTTAACAAGGAGGCCCAAGTCCCCTCTGTTGGCTGTGATTACCCTTTCCATATGTTCATGCAAATTTCTCCTGTGAGGGGGAAAAAAGATGGCCAGACTTCTACTGAGCTCAAGCAGTGTGGTTAGGAGAAAACCAAGGAATCTTAGGGATTTCTATTAAATAATTTGAGAGGCATGATTGAGGCAAAAGGGCTTATCAGGCTGTATAGTGCAACAATCCTGAGATCTGAAGTCAGAGGACCTGGGTTAATTGCTACCTGAGTGATCTAAGATAAATCACTTAACCTTTCTCACCCAATGATTACTCCAATGATCTCTTAGGTAGCACCCAGCTCTAATCCTATCACCTATGACTCAGATGATCAGTATATGAGCTAACCTTTCATGAAGTTTATAATCCAACAGACCAAATCAGAATCCACTCAATAAGAAGGAATACTCTTAACAAACTTCGCTTGTCACTTGAAAACTCTATGCCAAAATCCCCATGAAAGCAACCCTTTGTCCCTCAGCCTCTCTCACCTAAAGTAAGTAAATCCTTTATGACTACAGTTGGTGGGGAGAGGTAGGGTGAGAGCCAGGGGCAGAATTCTCCTGGGGTCAATTTGCATGATTGTTTCCATTTGGCTCTCTGGAGGTATTTTAGAGGTACTGTGGAAAGGACAAAATAAAATAATAAAATGGAAAAGCAGAGAGGTTAAGGACGGGAATACTGCTTAACTTTGAAGGGCACATGTTATGGACATCCAGGAAAGGTACATCACATAAGAACAAAGCCCAAACGGGAAGGAATGAGGTCATACTTGACTGGTGAACCCGTCCTCACTCAGCTTTGCAGTTTGCCACTTGATGGACTTAATGTTTACAACTTTTCACTGGCTTAAGGGTTTCTTACATCTCCAGCCAAAGCTAAGAGTTTAATTATTATAATAGTGAAATCAGCCCCACTGGTGAAGTTGACAGAGGTAGTAGGAGAGTGAAATTGACCATTGAAGGAGAAAGGAGGGAAAGAGAACACTGGGCTTGATGAAAAGGTGAGGGCATTGATTTTTGTTATTTTGTTTAATGAATAGGAATTCAGGCTCCTGAAAAAAAAAGAACAGGAACTATCCCTGGACTTTATCTGTGAATTTCAACTGCCAGGCTGCATTTCAGAGGAAAACTTTCTTGAAGCATCTCAATTTCAAATACCATGAGTGGAGATGGGTGTGATGGGCAGGCAAAGGATGGAGCACAGATATGAACAGCTCTACGTCAGATAGTCAATATTTGCTAGTTAATAGAAGCCAACCTTGCATCATAAGATAAACTGATTTCTTGTGTCCCTGGATCCTTACAGCATCATATTCAAGGAGATAAAATCATAGAATATTAGAGCTTGACAAGGATTTAGAGATTATAATCGAACCCTTATAGTTTACAAAAGATACAAAGTTGACCATGGGTGGGATAATAATTGTACCATAGCTATTTTAATGTGACAATGGTCCATTTTTAATGAAAACATTTAGGCATAAAATAATGATTTAAAATTGTATACTGCTTTAAGCTTTATAAAGTGTTTTTTTTCACAACAACTCTGCAATGGACGTAATGTGATTATTATTATCCCCATTTTATAGATGAGGAAACTAAACCTCCCAAAGAATGAGTGAATTGTCCAGAATCACATACTGATAAGTGGAAGAATGGGGTTTTGAACTTAGATCTTCATCACTTATTCCAATTATTTTTCTTTGTTCCTTCCAATTTTCTAATTATACTAAGTTCCTTTTTTCTGAAAATCAAGTCTCTGGCAAACTCAACCACTTGGGGCACACAAGGCTGAGGACCAGTCTGTCTCTCTTGGTCTCAATTTCTCATTTACAAAATGAAGGGACTAGAATAGGTGTTTACCGGTCCAGATCTAGGTCTTAAAAACCCTTAAAAAAGCTTGGGGAAAGTTGTCAAGTTAACTTTTAGAAAAATCTTTTCAAAAGTCCATATTTTTTTATTCCAAAGCAAAATCCTGAGGCCCTAATTCAAATCATCATTTGATGACTTAGATATCTGTTTTCCCAGCTCATTGAAGGAATGAGGAATAAAAGAGGTCCTGCCAGAGGGAGAAGGCCTCTAGATATAAGGATAAGCACTGAGAGTTAAAAGCTGTCAGAAAGGAAGTAGATAAAGAATTACAAAATATAGATATAGGAATTATAAAAAAATCTAGTGGATTGGAGTTATTCACTGTAAAGAAAGGGAAAGGAAATCTCATTAAAGGTTTCATTTTTCTGTGGCACAGTACAATAATCACCATTCCAATTAGCCTAACATGGAGAACTGCTATAGTCCAATGAAGGGAGCTATGGAATTAGAAGCAGATATTATGGGTTTGAATTTCTCCTGACATTTATTCCCCATATGACCATGGGCCATTTACTAGACCTCTTTGTGCCTCAGCTTCTCAATTGGTGAAATGGATATACCAATACTTGTACCACTTGCCTCAGAGGATTGCTATGAGGAGAGGAAAAGAAAAACAAACTTTACAAACCTTAAAGTATCATATAAATGTGATTTATAATGTTAGTAATAAAAAAGGAATTGTATTCATTATTCTCTCTTTGAGAAAGTAAAGAAGTGTGTAACTTATTTTAGAAAGACAGACAATATTTTTTTTTTCCAAGTAACATCCTAAGGGGGTCAGATTCAATTATTTGGAAAATATACTTCTGGAAAATGTGGCCCCTGAAGGGGGTTGCAATCTAAGACAGATTGATGCAGGCATGCCTGAAAAGTATATAAGGAAAATTAAATGAAAGCAAGCCGGGCCCTAAATGGCCAATAAAATCATCAAGGCATCTATAGATGATGTGCACAATTGAGCAGAGTATTATCGAGAGGGAGGGGGAAGGCAGGGTTAGACACAGGATTCCCATTTGTAGACTGGGCAGGAAGACAATCAATTCTCCTCTGCTCAATCAAGGAAGACATCATTGGAACTAGTGATATAATAATCATGTCTCATATTTTGATGGCTCATTAAGATTTGCAAAGTATTTGTTCACAACAAGATGGTATAACATGGCATAGTGAAGAGAGAGCTCATCTTGAGGCCGGGAAAACCTGAGTTCAAGTAACACATACTGGCTTTATAATCCTGTACAAGTTACTTAACGTCTTCATGCTTGGGGCAACTGTCTGAGACATTAAGTTGTAGAGGTTACATTAGTAGAGCTCTGCATTGGCAGAGGGTGTTTTCTTACCTAGGATTTCCTTATGCCAATGAAAGTATATCCCTATAATGTAGTTCAAGTGTATTTATATTCACTTTACTGAAGAGGAAATCGGAGTGAGAGGGTTAGTTAGAGAAGTGCAGTGATTTTCTTATGGTCACATAGATAGTAAACATCAGGACGAGGACCCAAGCCCCAGTCATCTGACTCCAAATCCTGCCCCTTTCCATTATACTACTATGGGATCCGGGTAACTGTTCGAATAAAGGAGGAGTGAACCCAGAGTCACATGTTTAGGGCAACACCAATAGAAACACCTGGAGTATTGTTCTGGGTTTGGTCCAAAGGTCGTTAAAAATTCAAAACAAAGACTTGATACCCCCCTTTCCCATTCACCCTAGCCCCTAGATCCGTGCTACCCAGAACCTATCTGCGTTGCTGGACTGCTCACATTTCTCAGATGAGGTGGCAGTCATTCTTTCTGGCTAAAGGGAGAACCTACCAGCCTTATCATCTTCTCTGGCATGCCCTCTAAGTTCTTCCAGCCTTATCATTTTCTCTTCTTCTACACTATAGTCATTTGACCTACAGATCAAACCTTAGGACTGCTGCACTTTGCCATCTACCTTGCAGATGCACATATAGGATTCTGGGGCCCTTTCATCTGCTCTGAAGTTAAACCATCTTTCATGTGTTTCCTCTCACAGTTAGAAAGTAAACTTCTTTAGAGCAAGGACTTCCTGAATTTTTTTCTATTCATATCCTATTTAGCACAGGGCTTTGCCCATAATAAGTATTTAATAAATTCTTTATTCATTCATTCATGATAATCATGATAATCACCCAGTTCCTCTACATCTCCCTGGTATTATTCCAACAATCTTCAGGAAAGCCTACCATCAAAATAACATAAACTTTTGTGAAAAAAATGTACACATATACACATATAAAATATGTGTGTATGTGTACATATGTATATATGCACATACATATATACATATACCTACATACACACGTGTGTGTGAGTGTGTGTGTGTGTGTGTGTGTGTGGTTCCTCTGACTTTCTTCCCCCACCTTAAAAAAAAATAATCCTTATCACATTTTTACCGTAAATACAGAGCTGGTTTTAATTATTTTGGCCAGGTCTACAACCAGACTCTGCCTCTTGTCAACCTTTAAGTAAATGAGGTTATTTGATCGAGTGGCCTTCAATTGTCCTCAATTAAGGCCAATGTACCTTCTTGCACTAACAGAGTTACACCAGTGAACGTCAGCCTGGCGGGTCTGAGATGGGCTGCTATTCAATTTACTTATATTTCTTAATGGAGAGGATGAAAAGAGTGAGTGAACAGGAAGCATCCTGCTGTGTCCAAAAGTATCTGCATTGGGTGGGGTGGCATAGGGAGAGGGGCCTGGCACAGAGCAAGGGAGTTCTCAGGGATTTCTCGGAAGACATGGGGAGTGTGCGGAGGGGAAGGAAGCCATTTGGGAGATTGGTCCAACAGAGGATTTCTCCTTAGGCAAATAGGTCTTGGAGCCAAATGGAAGGCTGGAATCCAAGCCAGGATTTCCTCCCATCAGTAGCCTTTTTGAGAAGCTTCTTTCAATCTCTGAGGACTCACCTTCTCATTCACTCTACCCCTTCCTCTCTTCTAGGAGGCTTCCAGGACCCCCTACCCTAGTGATACTGAGGCAGGGAGAGAGACGAGTTGACTATATAAACTAACAGTCCTCCCTAGCATAGGATGATTATGACTAATCATAGGTTCATAGGTTTTAGAGCTGTAAGGGAACTCTGGCGTCGTCTAGCTTAAATTCATTAATTTACAGTTGAAGAAACTGAGGGCCCAGGGAGAAGATTTCCCAAGCTTCCCTAAGTAGTGGGAGACAACGTGGTACAGTGGAAATGGCAGTTGCACAGGAGTCAGAGCACCAGTTCTGACATTTATTACTTGTGTGACCGTAAGTTACTTGACCAATATAGGTAGGCCTCAGTTTACTCATCTATAACATGTGAAGATTAGAATAAAGGGATTCAGTTCTTTTTCATCTCTCTTCTATGATCCAAAGATTTAGAGCCATGCTTCAAAATTGTTAGCCTAATAATGATGGTAATAATAATAACAGCTAGCATTTATATAATACTTTAATATTTGCAAAGAACTTTTCAAGTATTATCTAATTTGATTAATAGATTGCAGCACATAGTTTGTCTGCAGCTTCCCTTGTCCATGGTAAGGTCCTATGTCAGAGCAATGAATTAGAAGTCGAGAATTAGACTCTAGTTCTACTTCTGCCACTAACAAACTGAATAATTTTGGCTAAGTGTCTTAACCTCTTTGGGCCTCAGTTTATTCAGCAGTGTTTTCCAAACCAAACTATGATGCAGATAGGTTATAATGTCTGAGTTCTTGGCTACAGACTGCTCTACCCTTCCTCCCACATCAAAGCCTCATGAAGGGGTGTCACAATGGATTAGAACACCAGCCCTGCAGTCAGGAGGACCTGAGTTCAAATCCACCCTCAGAACCTGACACTTACTAGCTCTGTGACCCTGGGCAAGTCACTTAGCACCAATTGCCTTACAAAAAAAACCAAAGAAACAAATAAAAGCTTCATGAATTCCTCACACAGTCAGAAAAAAAGGGCTTTAGGGCAAAGAAAGTCAGTAAGGAGCAGAACAGAATATGGCAATGGGTGGGGGCCAAGGGGAAATTATGTTTCTGTCTTTTTCTTCTCTCTCCCCCCAAAAAATCTGAGACCTTAAATGATAAAAGTTTTATTACACAAGTGGAGAAACTTCTATGGATCAGTAACTCTCAGGAAAGATTGGACTAAAGCAGGGGTGGGGAAGGTTCCCCACCTCTGGACCAAAGAATCTCTAAGTTCACTTTGAGACAGCTAAGTGGCAATGGATAGAGAACTGGGCCTGGATTCAGGAAGACTCCTCTTCCTTAATTCAAATCTGGCCTCAGACACTTAGCTGCATGATCCTAGACAAGTCACTTAACCCCATTTGCCTCAGTTTCCTCATCTGTAAAATGAGCTGGAGAAGGAAATGGCAAACCACTCTTGTATCTTTGCCAAGAAAGGCCCCAGCAGAGTCACAAAGTATCAGACACAACTGAACAATACCAAGTCCACTTTGAGCTTCACTCTCTATTCTTTACTTTTTCCCCTTGATGCTCAGTCCAGACAAGTTCTCCTGTTTACTTACAAGGCCCAGGATAACAGTGCTTGGGAACTGTATCCTGTCCTGACAACTCCCTGACTGAGGCAAGGGGTTGGCTTAGATATTAAGATCCTCTGAGTGCACACAGTAGACAAGCAATAGGTGCTTACTGAAGTTAAGTGAATTATCTGGCTGTGAGTCAGAGTACAAAATTCACATAACCAAAGAGGAGATTACCGGGAATTGGGAGAGGGGGAAGAGGGAGGGAGGAAGGATTGGTGGTGAGAACCAGCTGGAATGTGTTCATTTCCTTTATGAGAATTTGGGCAGCTAGATATATGGTCAGATGAATCACAAAAATGGCACCTAATTTTCTCTGTCAGTATAAGCTTCACTCTCTGTGCCCATTCACCCTGGATTGATGACACTCTGACAGAACAGCCTGTTAATCTGAGTGACAGGAGGAAGGCATTTAGAGCCATCCAAAGCTCCCTCTTACTATTCTTATTCCTGTAAATGAAAAAATATATAGAATTAAATACACAATTGAAAGAGGAAAACTTGCCAAAGCATTGCTTTTGGAATTATCTGTTGGTCCTACATCCAGGATGTAAGAAAGTGACAAGATCAGGGGCCCAAAGATGCCTTGTACAAGAAGACTTAGATTCTAAGCCAGCCCTACAGTACAGCTCCCATTAATCCCAAGGGTCCCACAGAATATGTCTTTTGGATTTTAATCCATAATCTCAAAATTGGAAGGAACCTCAGAAGTCATTAATCCCAATGATACTTGAATAGGAATCCTCTCTACAGCAATTCTGACAAATGACTGTCCAATCTCCACTTAAATAGAATCAGTGATGGGGGACTCAGCATGTCCTAAGGCAGCCCATTTCACTTTTGGACAGCTCTCATTATAAAGTTTTGTTGTTTTTTATTTTCCTTTGGTTGAGCCAAAATCTGTCTCTCTGGAATTTCCATCTCTTATTCCTAGATCTGCCCACTGGGACCAACCAGAACGAGTCTAAACCATGTTCCCCATAACAGCCTTGCAAATACTTAAAGACAGGGATTATGTTCCCCTTAAGTTTTCTCTTCTTCAGGCTAAATATCCCCAGCTCCTCCAACCAATTATACCATGTCATTCTTTGCCAACCTCTCACCATGTTTTCACCATTCTTTTGACTTCCTCCAGCTTGGCAGTATAGTTCTTGAATGTGATGCCTCAACTAAACACAATACTCCAGATGTGGCCTTATCAGGGCAAAGCACAGTGCTTGTTATCTTGTCTCCCTTATTTTGAACATTGTCTCTCTTAATGCTGCCTAAGTTTGCAATGGCTTTATTTCATTTATTTATTTATTCTTGGCCACCATGTTACACTGTTGAGTCATCCTTAGCTCTCAGTCATCACGATAGAAAAAAAAAAACTTTTCAGATTCCATTATAACAAAACCACCAAACCAATTATAAAGTCACCACCACTACTAAGCCAGAACCCAAGGAAAAGATCCAAGAGAAACCCAAGAACAGACACTTTATCCTCATCAGCAGTCTCCATCAGGATTCCCCAATGTCTGGAACCCTGCCCTGGCTCAGAAGGTGCCTGGGATGCTAAAGAGAAGGATTCTGATGCAGAAGTTGGCACAACCTTCTGACTCTCAAGAGAGAGGTTATAGCAATGATTAGGGAATGAATTTGAGGAGCTAGGAGAGGGTCTGGTCCCCATGCCACTCTCTCATGCCATTTCTGGAAGCATTGCCACAGGTTGTCAAATGGTTAATTTAACTGTCATTTATCACTAAGTAATTTATAAAAGTGTTTGATGGAATTGATGAATTTGTATTATGTAGAGCCACCAAAAATAGTTCTCATTGTCATTAACATAGGAGCATGGAGTGGATCAATCAACAAAAATGTATAAAATGCTTACTATGTGCCACACAATATGTTAAACATGGAGGAACCAAAGATAGAAATGAAACAATTTTTGTCTTCCAGAAGATTCTATCAGAAGAAGCAATAGTTTCCTCAAATGAAAAATGGGGACAATCTTACCACTTAGCTGCCCAGGTTGTTGTGAAGATAAAATCAGATAATATTTGTAAAGCATTTAGTACAAAGCCTGGCACACAGTAGGAACTTTATAAACACATGTTTCCTTCCTGCCTGCCATACACATATGCAACAATATCACAATAAACACAATATAAAATTTCTTTTTTGGAAATGTAAAGACATCACCAGCTTGGGGTTTGAGGCAGTAAATGATTCACGTAAAAGGGAGCCTTTGGGTGGAGCTTTGAAGGAAAAAGGAATTCTAAGAAAGTTAAGGAAAGAACACATTCAAGGCATGGAGGGCAGCCCATGCAGAGGCATAATGATGGAGGATGGAGTAATGAGGGTGGGGTAGGGGGTGAGGAGTCATGGAATCTCTTTATTTTAACATATTCTAGTTTATGCTATCATATATTCACACAATAGAAGCACAGATTTTGAGAGTTGGAAGAGATCTCAGGAGCCATCTAGTCTAATAGCTTTACGACCAGAATTTCCACTAAGCAGCCACTGAGGAACACCTCCGGTGAAGCACAAGTGAATGGGCTGGAAGACGTTGGCTGTGAGGATGGAAGCCACTTGATTCTCTACTCTCTAAAATCATGCATACATCTTCATATCCATGCTTCATTACTCATGACATTTTTTTGCCTTTTTCCTGCATGCGTATCCACTTCACCACCTTCTCTCCACCTTTTGCCCTAAAATCTGTAGTCAAATCAGGACTACCACTGTATTTTGAAAGGCTCATTTGCCATCGACTGCAATTTTTATTATTTCTCAAAACAAAACTCCCTTCCCTTATCATCCCTACTCCATGTGTACAGTATCTTGGTGAACAGGGAATATCTTTTTGTATTTTTATCCCTAGAGTTTTGTATTTTTATCCCTAGAGCTGAGCACGGTGCTTTGCTTTGGCATTTGGGAAGTACTTAACAAATGTTCAATTATTTGCCATAACTGATATTTGCCATAACTGGTCCCATTTGGGATCAAAAACATCTTCAGGACTTTGTCTGAAGATCTCTAAGGAAAGAGTTAGAGGGAGGGCATCCCTTCTCAACGCAACCCATTGGGGCAATTCTAGTTGTGAGGCAGTCATTTGCTTCTTTGTATCTTTCAACAATTGAGCCTAATTCTGCCCTCTAGGGCCAAATGAAAAAAAAATTCTTATCCCTCTTCCATATGAGAGTTTTTCAAATACTTAAAGATAATGTCATGTTTTTCTGAATCTCCTTCAGTTTAGAAAGAACCAGCTCCTAAAACCATTTCTCACATGACAGAGACTCAAAGCTCTTTGCCATCCTGGACACATTTCCCTGGAGACTGTTCAGCTCATCAATTCTCTTCTTAAACCATGGCATCTAGCACTAAACATAATATTCCAGATAAAGTCTTGACAAGGCCCAGGTGAGTGGTACCATCACCTTTCCATTCAAGGAAGCTGTGTCTCTCTTAATATAACATGTTATATTTTTTTAACTTTGGCATTTAGGTTATATAGTGGATGGAGTGCTGGGTCTGGAGTCAAGAAAACTTGAGTCCAAATTCAATCTTACTTACTAGCTGTGTGACCCTGAGAAAGTCATTTAACTTCTGTTTGCCTCAGCTTCTTCAACTGTTAAATAAAGATGATGATAGCACCTACCTCCCAAGGTTGCTGTGGGGATCCAATGAAATAATAATTTTAAGTTGCTTAGTACAGGTCCTGGTCATAGTAGGCTCTATATAAACGCTAGTTATTATTATTATTATTATTACTATTATTTATCTGCCCTATCACTCTGTTGACTCACCCAGATTTTTCTGTCCAACTAAAAACATCAGCTCTTATTTTTGAACAACTTCTGTATCTATCTGTGCTTCCCCCATCTTGTCCTGGCAAAGTTGACTTTTTGGTAGTCAAGTGGAAGACTTTCCATTGATCCTTATGGAATTTCATCTTTAGCAGATTAAGCTCAATGCTCAAGCATGTCAAGATTCTTTTGGATCTCGACTGTCATCCAGTGTGTTACCTATATTCTTTCCAGCTTTGTGTCATTTGAAAATTTAATGAGCATTCCCTCTTGGCTTTTTTCCCAGTAATTCATATAAATATGAAACTCCACAGGGCCAACCACAGATCCATGGAGAATAACGCTACAGAGAGACTTGTTGCTGCATTGACATTGAAACGTTAATGACTAATTTCTTTTTTGATTCAAACCATCCAAACATTCATCATCCATATAACTGTACTGTCATCCAATCCATCTTTCTCTCTTTCTCTCTCGATTTCTCTTTCTCTTTCTCTTTCTCTCTCTCTCTCTCTCTCTCTCTCTCTCTCTCTCTCTCTCTCTCACACACACACACACACACACACACACACACACACACACACACATTCTCCACAAGAGCATGAGATAACTTTATCAAAAACTTATGGAAAATATAGGTTCATTACATTAACAATATTCTCATAATCTATTAATTTAGTAACCCTGTCAAAAAGGAAATGAAGAGGTTAGTGTGGCATGGACATATTCTTGATGAAGTCATGCAAGTTCTTTATAACCATCACATTCCTTTCCAAATGCCCAGCAATCAATTCTTTAATCCTCCATCTTTAGGAACTATTTTCATTTTAATTATTATTTATGGAGGAAGAAGGATCAAATTTTGATATTTTTGGCCTACTGCTGATACATACATACATACACATATGCAGACATATAGAAACACACAAAAACAATTAATAGATCCAATTCCAAATATGTTTATATGGACTCATGGAAGGTCCTAAACAATAGCTAATTCATCAAAATTGATCAAAGTAGCTCTAAAGAACTCATCAAAGAGAGTGACAGGTATGTCCCAGGATCATTTGTTTAGGAGCATGGCTACATAAGAAGGAGAGGAAGAAACTAGTATAGGAGAAGAAGGATTTATTAAGTCAAACAACTGAGTTCACCTGTTGGAACTGCTATTAACTAACTCTGTAAACTTGGGAAACCCCTTCGCTTCTCTGAACTTTTCATTTGTGAAAATAGGTAACTGGATCAAATGATCTCCAAAGTTCTATATAGCTCTAAGTCCTAATTCTGATATTGCAAGAAAATCTGAACTCCTTCAGTGAGAACAATTGTAAGAAGTATGTCTTTAAATTACCTTTTTTTTTTTTGCTTTTTGGAGGAGGAAAGGCTGGGCAATTGGGGTTAAGTGACTTGCCCAAGGTCACACAGCTAGTAAATGTTAAGTGTCTGAGGTCACATTTGAACTCAGGTCCTCCTGACTCCAGGGCCAGTGCTCTATTCATTGCACCACCTAGCTGCCCTGCAAGTACATCTTTAATGATAATAGAGAGCATATAATGTAATTAATAGCTCATATTTCTAGAGGATGTTAAGGTTTACAAAATGCTTTTTTCACAATAACCCTGGGAAACAATTATTCCAAGCATTATTATTCCTATTTTACAGCTAAAGAAAGTAAGGCTTAGAAGGATTACACAAGGGATGCACTTGACCAAGATCACACACGTTTCACAGTTAAGATTTGAACAAATAATCTCTTGTGATTTCAGTCTAATCCAATCCAACAAAAAACACTAACAAGCATTTACTATGTGCCCTCAAGGATGTTATATATTTTACAGGGGTAGGAGTGCATGCAAACAGATAAACACGTACATAAATCTATGTGTACACATACAGATACAGCTATATGTATATACAGAAATATGTGTAGGCTTCTCTATTTCTCTTTCTACATATATATATATATTATACACACACATATATATAAACCACATATACATATGTGCATATAAATATATGGCTAACGTTTATTTACTTATTAAAGGTTTTAAAGTACTTTACAAATATTATGTTGCTTGATTCTACAACAACCCAGGTAGGTAAGTGCTCATTATTATCTTCATTTTATAGGGGAAGAAAATGAGGCAATGAACCTTAAATGATTTGTCCAGGTTCATAATAAGACTCAATTTGAACTCAGATATTTTGGACTCTAGGTTAAGCACTCTAGCCACTGTGCCACCTGGCTGCCTATATCTGCATCTATCTATCTATATGTGTGTGTGTGTGTATACATACATATACATATATATATATATATATATACATACACACACATATAATGTTTTCATTATATCTATATTTATATTGATACATTTTAGATAAGTACTATATATCTATATATGTGTGTATATATGATATATATGTGTATGTGCATATATATCATAATCTGAGAAAAAGCTAAAAGATGACATCTTTATAAACTGTACCTTGAAGGAAACTAGGAAGTCTAAAAAGTAGCAGTACAAAGAGGATGCCTTCTAGGCATGGTGGATGACTCATGCAAAGGCATGGGGATGGGACATGATGGGTGATGTTTGGGAAATAGCAAATAGGCCAGTTTTCTGGAAGGCAGAGCATGGAGGGGAGTAATAGAAGATTATTTCACAATGTGAAGGGCTTTAAATGCCAAACTGGGGACTTAGGTTTTATACTAGAGACATTATAGAGTCAATGAAACTTCTTGAGCACAGCAGTGATAAGGCGACCCTTGTGTTCTAGAAGGATTATTTTGTCCTCTGTGCAAAGAAGACATTAAAGAAGGGGGGAGACTGAAAGTAGAGAGATTACTTAAAAGACTAATACAATCACCCAGGCAAGAGATGAAGAAGGGCCTGAACTGAGGTGGTGCTTATGGGTGTGGAGAGAAGAGGGTGGTTACCTGAGGTGCTGTAGAGGTAATGCCCTAACAACTCATTTTGTATGGGAAGAAGGGAAGGACAAGAGAAGAGCTAAAAATGTCTCTGAGGTTACAAACCTGGATGATGAAGATGGGGCCTATCACATTCTACATGAAATTTTTTCTTATCCTTTTACCTGGTAGTGTCTCCCTCCACTCCCCCCATTCCTTGTGTTTGCTTTGCATATATTTAAGTATGTGCACATTTTCTCCCTGATCTAGTATGAGCTTCTTGAGGGCAGAGACAATTTATTTATTTTTGTTTGTTTGTTTGTTCATTTTTTAATTTATTTTTGCTCCTGCATCCCTGCAACCTCAACAGGTGCCCTCAAAAGAAATGAAGCATTCTGTAGAAGGAGTGTGTCAATTGTATAGACACAGGTCCCATTTAGGTACTGCTAGGCCTTAAAGTCCAGATCTCTGTCTACTATAGTTTAAAACTATATTACATTTGCTTCTTTGGAAAAAGTCCATGCTTGGCCCTAAAGACTTGGTTCTTACGTCCATTCTGGCTGAGTGACCCAAGGCAAGCCCTCAGTTTCCTCAGCTATAATGTGGATATAGAAATATATGCCATACCTACATCACAGGACAGTTAAAAGAATCAAATAAGGCACTGTGTGTGAAAGCAGTAGTTCAGATGTAACATATTATTAGCTATAGTTTTCATCTGTCCCTCTTATTCTCTTTGAAGATTCTGTCTGTACTTAGTAAGAAACCAAGGAGGGTATATTTACCTGCTTTAAAAATCAAACAAAATAGGGGTGTCTAGGTGGCACAGTGAATAGAGCACTGCTCCTGGAGTCAGGACGACCTGAGTTCAAATCCCACCTCAGACACTTAACACTTACTAGATGTCTGACCTTGAGCAAGACACTTAATCCCAATTGCCCTGAATTCCCCTCCAAGAAAAAAAAACCAAACCAAAATCAAACAAAATAACAAGCAAACAAACAAACAAAGTCCCTCACAAACCCATCCACTAGGTTACTGAAGTGCTCCAGAGATTAGTAAATGGTACCTGGATGATGGACAGAACCTTGAGTTTGGACATCAGGACCGATTACATCTAGGCTAGGGTTCAAAATTTAAGAATGATATAGAGTTCATCTGCTTCTCATTCTTTCATGGCACTGTGTCAGGATCAAGTGCTGATACTCAGGAAGCTGCCTTTGGCAAAGGGGAATGCCTAAAGGCTTCATTAAATTTGCCATATTCTGAAATAACACAGAAAGAGTTTCTCAAGTTAGGGCATCCTGGGGGAAGACCCCAGTACAGCAAGCATCCTGGACTCTTCCCTGCATCCTTAATTGGCATGCTTCTTCATACAATCTATTCCCTTTAGTGATCAAAATGCTATACTCATCCTTGTCCCATCTCCTCCATCTTTACTCCCCACGAATATTTCCCTCTTGCAATAGCTGGTACAGCTGGTGGTGTTTCACTTTTTTTCCCCCTCTTCCTTTGTTAGCATTCAGAAGCCTACTAAGGCGGTGTCTCCTCATGGAGTCATGGTTTGCTTAGGAATAAAGTAGAGTTTATTCAGATTTACAGAGATCATGTGCTTCTTCGTGTTCCTTCCAGCATAAGTGGATGATGTATGGATGAGGGTGATGAATATTGTGGTTATTATGAATGACCAGAAACATTAGTTACAACTCAAAGAAGTATTCAGGTCCTTAGGGAACTGACCCTATCAATAGCCCCATCCACCCAATCATTAATCATCATCCAACACATTTTGCCCTGTAACCTTGAACTGCAAGGGGCTCCTTACACTTGTAATTGTCTGACTCCTCCAGAGAACCACCCATCCTCAAAATCCTCATCTCGAGGGAGGTACCGCCTCAGTCTTGAATGTGGGAAACCTACACGGAATACACATTCTTCCCTCTAAAAGAGGGCTCCAGCCTGTAGCCCAGCTCCACCCAATGGACACTACACCTCTTGCATGGCCTGAAGAGCTTTGAAAGACAATGGTTCCTTTCCCAACGGGTTTAGAACATCTGGAGAGGGGAGGTGGGTGGGAAAGCTTCAGGACCAGAGAACTCTTCCAAGAGCATGGAGTTCATGTCTTGAAATGCTGGCTCAGGTTAATAGTGACTTCCTTAGCAGAGAAGGATGAAATTTCCCTACTGTGACTGCAGGTGACCTCATCTTTCCAGCACGCCCTCCTCTCCTCAGGAGGCATCCCTGAGGAGCAGTTTCTCCTGTTGATCATCGTATGGTAGGCCTTCAACAGTTAGGAGAATGGGTGGGGGGAAGGGGAGGAAAGGTCAGGGTACTGGAAGGGACCCAATCCCGACTTGCGCTGGGTTCATGTCTATGACTCAGGACACCAGCTGGAGGAAAACGAGCAGCGTGGCAAGTATCAGATTGTATCCACATCCCTGTGCTGGGAAGCTGGGCTTCTAGAATATAAGCATATCCCTTAGCCCAGAAGAAAGTGAATGATGCTTGCTCCTGTTAATTAAGATCTGAGTCATGACTAACTTAAGGTGATGAATCAATACATGAGTTGTTAATGTCTATCAAGGCATTATTATTCAATTACAATGGAAATGCAGTGTGGAATAATGGAAAGAAACCAGAATTGGGAGCTGAAGAATTTGGGTTTAAATCTCAACTCTGTCTGTTCCTTATTGATGGGACCTTGGACACATCACTGTACCATGAAACTCAGTTTTTTCATCTGAAAATAAGATTAGACTACAGTTGTAGACTCTGGTCTCTGTAAATCCTATCGTTCTATAAAATTTGAAATTGCTAGGGACTTCGGAAATCATGTAAGTTTACGCTTGAAAAAACTGAAAAAAGAAATTATTTGATCTATTCATGGTCACATAGACAGTTAGCGGCAGAACTAGGACTTTAACCTGCTCTTTTCTTTTCACTCTACTGCCTCTGAATAATTATTTTACACATACACACACACATAACATGCACACACACACACACAGCCATAAATTTATACTAGGTCCCACAACTTCTCAATATTGTCTACAGAAAAACAAACAAAAAACAATAATCTTTAATTAATTATAGCAACCAACTCTGTCTTCAGGTTTTTTTTACTTTATTGTATGAAAATTGTCTGTTCCCATTTTCCATTGGCCTATCATTCCCTCTTCGCACAATCTGCAAGGGCCAATGCCTCAGCCTTTGGTAAGAGAGCTCACATCCTGTGAGGTAAGAGATGAAAAACAAAGCACTGCAGATGCCAATTTCCTGGACACAGACAAATTTTCCTTAGTCTCCTCACCTCAAAGTTAGAAGCTTTGCCCCAAGATGGTGAGCTTTGACCTAAATATAACTAACAGGAGAGAACATGCTCTTTGCTTGTTTGTTTCCTAATAAAATGGAATTCAGATTGGTTAAAAGTATGGCACTCACAAACTCCAGACTCGAGATGTGCCCTCTAAGAGCCCACGCCTAGGGCTCAGGAAATACCTTCTGCTTGACTGACAGCATTATCCACTGAAGAGAAGACAGTCAAAATCTTTTGCCTCAGTGATTCTCCACATTGCTTCTTCCCAGAACCAGAAAATTGGAAGGGAAAGGGGGCCATGAAACACAGAACATTAAATCAATAAGCCCAAGTACATAAAAATGCACTGTCAGAAATAACCTCCTTTCTATAGACTCTCTGAAAAGGAATTAATTCCAAGGTCAGAGGTCATCTATTCTACCACCTTCATTTGGCAAAAAAAGAAACTGAGGCTCACAGAATTAAAATGATATGTGTAAAGTCACATAAATTTTTGCACACATGTATTTGCATATCCATATATATGAATAACTACTGTGTGTGTGTATATAGATATATACATATATCTATATATACATATAGAAATGACATATATATGTATGTCTATATATCTCAATATAGATAGAGGTATAGGCATGAATGAGTGCCCTGGGGGACCAGGCAGCCTGATTTCTATCTCAGCGCTCTTGCAACATCATCATCATCATACTTTTCTCACTATACAGAACACCACAATCCCCCTACCCTTCTACCAACACTCAAAACACACTTTTTATAGATGAAGAATCTAAGACCAGAACACTGAAGTAATTTCCCCAGGACGCTCATTAAGTCATGGTCATGGTAGGGTCAGAGTCCACATCCTCTAAATCCCAATTTGGTATTCTTTCCACTGACCCACACTGTTTCATAATATCTCCCCACTGTGCTTCCCTAGAAAGGCAGAGTGTCACATGGAAAAGGTTCAGGATTTTAAGTCAGAGGACCTGGATTTGTATCCCAGCTCTATTACTTACTACCTAGGTGATCTTGCACAAGTCACTTTACTTCTAGGGCAATGGTTCTCAACCTTCCTAATGCCGCGACTCTTTAATACTCGTATATGGGCGTATCTGCATGTGGGCAGACCTGCCTGGGGATGGATAGATGTCCTAGGCGACCCCTGCAAAAGGGTCATTTGACCCCCAAAGGGGTTGCGACCCACAGGTTGAAAACTGCTGTTCTAGGGGTTTCAGTCACTTCATCTTTAAAATGAGAAGAAAATATCTGATCCATTGATCCTATGAGATCTTGTTCATGATGACCTTTGCTCCTGTCTGTAATAGGTACTTAGAATTTTATTTCTGGATTAAGAAGATGATAATTGAAGAAGAATTAGGAAGTACTCATACTGCTGAAAAAATGGGAAAGGATGCATGGTTCAGAGCCACATTCTATCCAGTTTCATAAGGTATTTTATAGGAAGACATGGTAGGCATCTTCCATGACCTAATCCCAAAGAATTAGCATGCCCCTTGGACAACGTGGTATTATGAGTAGAACTGTGGAATTGGAGTCTGGAAGATATGAGCTCAAATTTCAGGCTGTATGACTGTGGTAAGTCACTTAATTTCTTTGCAGTTCAATTTCCTCATCTGTAAAATGAAAAGGTTGGCTTTGATGACCATTAAAATTCCTTCCAGCTCCAAATCTATGATCCCATGAAGTTCTCACTCGCAATCTGTCTTTGGATCTATCACTCCTGAATTTATTTATATCTTTCTTTTAAATATTAATATTGTTGTCAAGTTCCATGGAAATGGGGCATACACAGCTTGGGATAAATCTCTACAATGGAAACAATAACAGGGAATCATTCTACAATGGTGAGTACATATTCAAGGACTTCCTTACTTCTAGTGTTTCTTTGCTACTTCCTGTATACACTATTCAGAGAACTTCCAAGATGTGTTTTTTTTCCCCTCAATTTAAGAAGCAAACTGATACTTGGTAAGCATATATTCCCTAAGACTATTCAAGAAATGTTCATCTGTAGACCACATCTAGGAAAAGACCAGACCTCACTTGGCTTGAAGTTAGAAGGAATCAAACCCCCCCTCCCCCAACAACAACAAAAACAAAAAACCTCAAGTTTTTATGGAGACCACTGCTATATTCTGAATTCTGTTGGGATGTACAGTATGAAAAACCTGGAATTTTTCAAACATTCAATCTCTCAGCAAGAATTTATTGAGTGCCTGCTATTTTCAGAATAATGATGTTCCTATGGTGTTTTACTGGAAAGAGCAAAGGGTTAGAAGATAAGTTACCTATGTTATATTCTTAGCATTGCTGTTAATTAACTGTGTGACCTTGGACTAGTCATATAAACCCCTCTGTGCATAGGTTTCCCTTCTTTGTAAAATGGAGATGATACCAAGTTAAGCTGCTCATCATACATATGTTTTGGACAGAGCAGTATAGACATCTAGACAATGAGTTTGGCCCGGAATTGGAGGAAGAAGATGAAAGGAAAAGCATTTATTGAGTACCTACTATGCACCAAACACTCTGCTAAGAGCTTTGAAAATATATCTCACTTGATGCTCACAACAACCTTGGGAGAGAAGAGCTATTATGGTACCTATTCGGCAGTTGAGAGAAACAAGGCAGACAGAAGTTAAGTGGCTCGCCCAGGGTTATACAGCTAGTAACTGCCAGGCCAGGTTTGAACTCCAGTCTTCCTTACTTTAGA
>CM053581.1:263869599-263914200 GCA_028627135.1 Pseudochirops cupreus | reverse complement strand
TGAACTAGGTAAATGATATTTGATCGATTAAAGTAAGATTGTTAACCCATTTTGAGTTGCTTTCCTTTAGAAAAGCAGATCTAAGAACCTGTGCTAGTAGCCGCCCTAGGTATGCTAGGGTGCTTGCCGATACACCCTCTCTCCAAACTTCCTCCTTTACCTGAAATTGATGCTTGAAATTCCACCATTAGGAATACATTGTTTTGGGTTAATCATTACCCAATCCTTGCTTCCCCATTGAAAATGCAATACAAATCTCCTTGGGAGAGGCAATTACCATCAATGAGCTTGTGATGTCCATGTCATTAAAATATACAGACAGGCATCAGGAGTCACAGAAATTTAGAATCATTGAATGTCAATGTTAAAAAGGACCTTTGAACATAAAATTCCAGATATGGAAAGAATCAAAGAAATGAAGCCTAACATTCTCATTTTACAGTTGATTAAAACCAAGGTCCATAAAGTGACACATTTAAGGTCACAACGTTAAAGAACTTAGCACCTGGGAAGGGAAGAGGCATCAGAAGAGCAGGCATTTTCACTAATTGTCCCCCATGCCTGGAATTTCCTCCCTCCTCATCTCTGTCTCCTGCCTTCCCTTGGCTTCCTTCAAGTCACAGCTAAATTCCACTCTACAGGAAGTCTTTCCCAATGTCTCTTAATGATAGTGGCTTTCTTCCATCGATTATCTCCAATTTATCCTGAATGTTTCTTGTTCATACATAGTTGTTTACATATTGTCTCCTTTATTAGAGTGTCAAGCTCTCTGAGGCCAGGGACTCTTTTTTGTTTTTCTTTGCACCCTCAGCACTTAGCACAGTACAGGGTGCACAGTAAGAAATGATTGTTAACTGACAGAAAGGGGGTATAGCATGGAATAGCAAGTGTTCTGTAGACAAACTTTAGATGTCACAATCTTAACAACAGAAGGCAAATTTAGCCAGCTTTCAGTAGAATGGTGAAAACAGTCAAAGCGTAGCACTCCTTATAATCTGTTCTATGGACTTTCCACAACTTTTAGCACTCAGGTTTCAGTGAAAAGAGATCTCAAGTCAGAAGACTTGGGTTCTTAACCTAGCTCTGTTATTTATCACATGAGTGACCATGGGGGAATCATTCCTCCTATCTGGGCCTAGGAGAAGTGTGATCTAGATTTGATGACCTCTTTCTTCCTTCCATCTCTAAGCATTCTGTGATTCTGTGGCAATAGCTAAGATTAAAATTTTAAATATCACTGGTATATATTTTTGGTCCAGGCAAGCATCCTAACTTTCCTTAAACCACGTGGCTTATATTTTAACTCTTAGCATCAGTAGGCCCAATTCTAATTTCCAGTCCTTAATAGAAGCAAAATGAATTACGTACATAAGTTAAGAAGGGCACTGAAAATGGGTATCAGGAGACCTGGGTAGAGGTAGAAGGTAGAGACTTTCTCTTCTTATGATTTAGATCCAGGCAAGTGACTTCACCTCTCTAGACCTCAGTGTCCTCATTTGGAAAATGAAGAGTTTGATGACCATACCAAAGAATCATGGGTATCACAGATCTCTAACTGGAAGGAACATTAAGAGTCCATCTAGTCCCCTTCATCTGGAGGAAGAAACTAGAGCCTAGGAATGTTAAGTGACTGGTATTCAAGGCCACACAGAGAGTAAAAATTGGAGGCAGGATTAGAATCCAGTCCTCTCTTTGCAAAGCTAGTGTCCTTTCCACTGGGCCATTTCTAAAGTCTTTATAGCTCCAAATCCTGCATTACTATGATGAGATTATTTCTCAGATTTTTTCTAGCTCCACCCATCCTTATCTATGACATTTCTATTTTACTTTCTTCTAAAGAAAGACACAAATCTAAAGATCAGATGGATAGGAGAAGGGAAACCTTGAAATACAAAGGTCACACAAGGGAAGGGAAGATAGAAAGAAAGAGCAGGGTTTTGGGGAGGGGGTTGGAGAAAGTGAGAGTCACAATGTTCTGATTGCTGTTGGGGCTGTCTCCCTATGGCTTAGCCCCTCACATTTGGTGGTCATATTTCCATTGGCTGGGATTGTTTCCAGACCTGGAGTCGGCCCTGTCCCACCCACAACCACCACAGACTGGCTCATTCTAAATGCCTAATCAATTGCAGGCTCAGCACTAATAAGTGACTCTAAAAAGGTCTGTCATTTTTGGTTCAGGGAAAAGTGTGGGGGGAGCAGAGAGGAAAGGGAGGAACTCGAGAAACTAAGAAAATCTATACAGGTTCTTAGAAGATTTACTGAAAGGAGAGGAAAGAAGGAAGGGAGACAGAGGATGGGGAGGTCGAAATCCTTCAGGGTGGTTTCCAAAATCTTCCCTTGAAGGTCTAACCTTATTCAAGGGACTAAAACTCCCAAGTACACCTGTAAGGGTAACAGTGACATCCAGTGGCCAGCTAAATTCCCAAGGCGATGATTGTCACACTAGTCTCAAAACTTATCAGAGTGAGGCCTGGAGATGTTCCTTCTAGCATGTGGGCCTTTCCACACATAAAATCTCATACAGAAACCCTGCAGAAAAAGTCCTATTGACTTCAACAAGAACAATAACCCCTGAGTATAGGAGTAGGATCTGGCCTAACCTTCCATGGATGCAAGAACTTTTCCTTCTGAACAAAGAAAAGGGTATGCTAGTCCAGGGGCTGGAGGAAAAGGAGGAGGAGGATGGCTGGTAGGAGACACAGAAATGGGAGGGGCAGGAAGAATCTATGAATCATAAAATGTTAGAACTGGAAAAGACTAGAGAACATTGAATGATGAACACTCATTAGATATTAAAGCTGGAAGAGAGTAAGTACATCCAGTCTGAGCCCCTCATTTTGCAGAGGAAGAAAGTAAGAGAGACGTGGCTTCTCTGAGGCTACACAGAAAGTTAATAACATAGCCAGAGAGCTACATCGTTTGACTTTAAATTCAGAGTTCTTGACATTATAATGAGGAATCAAACAGGCTACCTGGGATGAAACTAGCAACACTCCCAAGTGGGGGCCCTAACCAGATAAAAAAAATGAAATTGGGAAATATTTTATAAAATAAATAGAAATACAATGGAACATAGATAATGTTAATATGTGTTTTTAAGCCAACACACAGAGCACAGGAATCCTTATGTATGGTTTAGTGTCTCTTATTTCTACTCTAGTTTGACACTATATTATACTACCATTCTGCCTCACAATGATCAGAGACCTGCAGAAGGTGATATGTGTAGACACTGTAGGCAGCCAAGCTTTATAGATATTACTTATATCAAGGCTGCACAACATGTGGCCCCCTCAAAGGATTTCGGGCAGCCTATAGAAAATGTAGGGTTGCCACTGTGCACTTTCCTGTTTCTCACATGAGCTACAGCAACCGACCATCATCAGTCTGTCTCTACTCTAACCTATCTGGAGTTTACAAGTTATACAGGTCTTACTTATATGAAGGTAAGAAGCCAGTGCCCTATTTAGGTCCAAGGATTACTAATAGCCCTGAAGCATAACACTTAGTGCTAGTAGGGACCCTAGAGGTGATTTAGTTCAAATGACTTATTTTCCAGAAAAGGAAAGAAAGCTAGGATTCAAAATCTTATCCCATGACTCTAAATCCATTGTTTTGAACAATAGAAGAGGTAGGAGGTGGAGGGAAAGGAGAGAAAGGGGAAGTGAGGAGTGAGAATGGAAAGGAGATAATATCAAGAGAGAAGAGAGAGGGAAACAGACAAAGACAAAAATAGGGAGACAAAAAAGAATTACATCTGCTACTGGGAGGGGTACACAAGACAAAAGATCAACAACTGACACTGTGGTAGGTTTCTAAGTAGAGGCTAACTTTGTCTCAGGTGCAAGAGCTCAGGAATAAAAATGCAGAGGAAAACAGGTAACAGGTCCAAATGGTACCGTGTGTGCGTGTGCATGTGTGTGTGGGGATACATGGTATGTGTGTGTGTGTGTGTGTGTGTGTGTGTGTGTGTGTGTGTGTGTGTGTGTGTGTATGGACCTGTCTGTGTAAAGGTGGGAATGGGGAAGGGAAAGTGACTGTGAATTTCTAGGTCTTGGGTGTACTCACCTCTTTGGTGCCATTATCCTGAATCAGGGTGTAGAGAGGGACTACGCGGTTGATCTCCAGTAGCACAGGGGTGGGGCTCAGTTGTTCCTTGCCAGGCCGCCGGCACAGGTGGCAGGTAGATGGGCAGCGGCCTTTTTCTTCACAGCGGATCTCTACCCCTGAGATCAGCTGGTCGTCAGAGAGCATTTGGGCAGTCAGGAGGCCTGAGAGGTAGGTGATGAATGGCATGGATTTAAGCTCCTTCTTGTTGCCTAGCTCTGTTGTTTCTGGTGAGGGGGAAAGAAAGAAAAAAGGGTTGGGTTGAGGGAAACAGGGGAAAGACAGAAAACAGGAAAGGGAGAATTAAAACAACACAGTACATAAATCTTGGATAATTAAGCGTCAGATTCTGTAGGCCAACCTGCCTCCATCTATCTGTTTATGAACTACAGAAAGGGATGCAACTCTGTAACATGGGGTCCAAAGCATTTGCTCTAGAATCAGAGGACCTGGGTTCAAATCCTACCTCTGGTAGTTGCTATCCATATAACTTTGGGCAAGTCACTTAACATCCTTGGGCCTCAGTTTCTGCAAAATGAAGAAGTTGAGGGGCAGCTAGGTGGTCAGGAGGACCTGAGTTCAAATATGGCCTCAGACACTTGATACTTCACTAGCTGGGTGACCTTGGGCAAGTCACTTAACCTCAATTGCCTTGCCTTCCCCTCTCTGAAAAAAAAATAAAGAAGTGGGACAGGTGACTTCTGAGATCCTTTCTAGTTCTAAATTTACTGCTGACCTGGGATTACTATCTTGGGTGGGGTTTGGAGAGGTGAAAGAAAGTGGCAAATCTTTGTCATGCCTGCATTGGCACCTTCGCTCATGCCGCCCTCAGGCAGAAATGTTCTTTGCCCTTCTGCCCACACAGGTCTAGCAAACTTTAAAGTGATATATTAATGTGAAATATGATAATGACAATAATGACTACTACTGTTATGCATATTGTCATTGTTGTCATTACTCCTGCTTCCAGACCAAGCTCAAGTTCTGTCTCACCCATCCAGCCTTTCTGAAGAAGGGCACCAGCAACTCTCCATCACGAGAAGACTTCGAGAGCAGACTAGGTGGCTGCTGCTTGCCAGGAAAGCTGTCCATGACATTCATGGTTTACATGGGGGTTGGACTAGGCGACTCTAGATCACTGTCCACATGAGGTTTCTATAATTCTCATAAATTAATCTCATTACTCTTTCTTTCCTCACAAATCTTGTGGTCCTTCCAATCACAAAACCAACCAATAAAAGAACCAACAACAAAAACGACAAAAACCAAAATCGGATTTGGAAGAACCCTCAGAAGTCATCTAGCCCTACCGAGTCAGGGGGCTGCATTCTGCCTTTTCTCTATCCCCCTCAATCCTGGCAACATAATAGGAACTTAATAAATATTTGATGAACTTCGAGGCTTATATATCATAGATGACTCAAGAGATCCTAATTATCAAGCCCCTTTTAAAACACATGCTCAGGATAAGGATACATGTCTTTTGTCTTTAGCAGATGATGCTAGCACCAGTAAGGCACAGGCTTATTGGGGTGTCTTTCCTTTCCTCCCCACAAGCAATTACAAAGCAGCAGTCACACTCTAACATCCTGTTCCTTGGGACTAGTGATAAAAGTTTGTAGGATGGTTTCAGTCATAGTATCTTGGGATCTAGAAAGGGCTGAAACCTGAAAGATGCTCCGTCCAAACCTTCTCTTTTCCTCTGTCTTTCCCTCTCCTTGTCCCTTCCTCTTCCTCTCCTTATTTTAACAAAAGAAGAAAGTGAGGTTCAGAGTAAAATAATTACTTCTCCAAAGTAACAGAATAAGCAGCAGATCCAAGACTAAAACTCACATCTTTTTACTCCAAATCTACAAATGAAACCACACTGCCTCTTTCTACTGTGGACTACCTGAAATATTTTCATATGGATTGCCAGAAGATTTTGGAAGGCAATTGTTTCAAAAAGTATCTAAGATACTCCAATTTGGGACTGGAAAAGGATTAACTCTTTCTGTCCTAAGGTCATAAGTTGAGACACTAGAGATCATTAAGTCCAAAACCTGTCATCTTGCAGATGGGGAAACTGATGCTCTGGGCAGTTAAGTGATTTCCACGGAGTCATAAAATTAGTAAGTAGCAGAGTCAGAATTTGAACTCAGGTCCTCTGATGGCAAATCCAGTACTTTATACCCCCTCCAATGTCACACTGCTTGTCCTATATGATTCAGAAAACTGCCAAACCTTCACCAAGACCCCTCCTGGGTATCTTGGGTTTCTCCTACATAGTTCATTTGTTCATTCATTCATTCATTCAACAATAATTGAGCACAAGGCATTACAGATACAAAACCAAACAAACCAACCCTTGTCTTAAAGAAGTTTGCATTCTAAAGAGAAACAGAATATGAATTCTGAAAAGTACATTTGTTTACTTTACATATGTTTTGTATTTACTTTTCTGGGCACATGTTTCGTTCCTCCAGTGAAAAATAAACTACTCAAAGGCAGAGTTGATGGAGGGAGGTTTGGTGGGTTTTGTTGTTGTTTTTGTTGTATTTTGCTTTGAACATACTTTACATTTACCTTGGTGGGGGGGGGATAATTAAATAGCCACTAAAATCAGGAAGTAACACCTGACATCAATCTTGAAGACATTTAGGGATTCCAGGAGACAGAAGCAAGGAAAGAATAAAGTCTAGATATAAGCCTTAATAACATCACAGAGGTGTGAGATGGTTGTCTGTCTCATACAGGGTACCCCAAGAAGGCTAATTTGGTTAAGTCACAAGAAAAATCTTTGTCCTGTCAAGGTTGCCTCAAATGATCCTGAAATGAATGAAGAGGACAGAGGGTCTAGAGTTGGAAGAAACTGTGGTGACCATTTAATTCAGTCCCTTAATTTGAAAGATAAAAATTCCAAGAGCCAGAGAGTTGAAATGTAAAGTGACAAGCAAGGCTAATGAGAGGTGGAGAAGCCTGGATTAATAGAAAGAACATTGGACTGGACATTTGGAAGAATTGGGTTCTAGTATCAACTTTGCTAAACTAGGTGACAAATGCCTTTCCTTTTCTGGGTTTCAGCTTCCTCATCTTTAAAAAAAAAACCAAACAAATAAACAAAAAGAGGTACAAACGAATTGTCTCTATGGATCATTCTAGGTGGCACAGTGGGTAGAGTGCCAGGTCTGGAATCAGAAAGAACTGAGTTCAAATCTAGCCTCAGATACTTATTAGCAATCCTGTAACCCTGGGCAAGTCACTTAGCCACTGTCTGCCTCAGTTTCCTCAACTGTAAAATGGTGATAATGATGTAAAGTCTTAGCACAGTACCTGTCACATAGTAAGGCATTTAATAAATGCTTTTTCCCCTTTCTCCCTTCTTTTCTCCCTTCCTCTAGGTAGCTGATGCCTTCTGATCAACTGCCAAATCTCTCTAAAAGACTAGATGACCTTGATGAGTCCTTCCCACATAAATCCTATGATTCTATGGCCATTGTTACCTGCTGAGAAAGGCAAGAAATCCTCTTGACCCTAGTCAAGCTATCCCCAACCCACATGCCTGTGGTTCCCCAGTCCAAGGATGGGAGGGGTCATGTTGTAAAGTGGAAAAACCATCAACAACAACAATTCTGAGGAGCCCTCAAGATGTGTCATATCTAACTGAACAGCTGTCAAACATTTGTACCAGTGGGGACTTTCCAGAAAACATTTCCCTACAGGAAACAAGCCTATTCCACCCATCTGGGCCATCCTAGGTAAGGCAGACTCACTCAACCTGTCAGAAATCCTGGGTGCTTTGTAGGTAAAGCATAGGCTTGCCAAGGACACCCTTCCTTTCAACCCTCCCGCCCATGGCATAGGCAGTCCAAAATGGTGTCTGGAGCCAAGAGCCCCTTCTCATCCTTTAAAGTCTGTGAAGCTCCCATCAGCGGCCTGGGGCTCTTAGGCCCAAATTAGAGAAGAAGGAAGAGCTGCCTCATGCCCACAGCCTGTAGTGACATGCAGCAGATCTGGCAACATGCTCTCCAATTAGAAATACAAATAAACGCAGTATTCATTCATTATTCTCTGGGCCCCTGTGGGCCCAGGATGGGGGCTCCACCTTCTCTGTCTGGCTGTCAGCAAATGCTTATGTGCACTGGATCAAAGACTCCAGAGGAAGACCGAGTGGATTCCAACTAACCAATCTTTCAGTGGGATTAAAGCAGGGTAGTTACTAAGATAAACAAAACAAGACTGAGAAGGAGGCATCTCAGCAGCTGGGGAGACAGCCATGTATACAGACATGCAAAAAGAAATTTGGAACTGGTTACCAGAGAGATTAGGCTCTTGAAAGGTGGCTCCAAGCAATTTCAAGCCTTGCAAAAGAACTCTGGAAAAAGAGCTGAGCTTGGCTACTCAAGAGCAGAAAGGCAGGAGGGGAACCATGAGCATATTAGGACTGGAAGGGGCCTTAACAGCATAGACCGTAGAATGTCAGAGGTGGAAAGGAACTTCAGCACACAGAATTTTGAAATATGGATCATTAAACAGAATGTCAAAGCTTCAGAGACCTTCAGAATACAGAACATTATAGCCAGAAGAGGCTATAGAATATAGAATGTTAAAACACAGAACAGAGAATGGTAGAGCTGGAAGAAATGTTAGATCATAGAATGTTGGACCACAGAATGTTAAAGCTGGGAAGAATCTTAAAGATACCTAATCTCCTAATTTTGTAGATTTGAAAACAAAAAAAGCCCATAGAAGAGAAGTGACTCATTCAAGGCCACACAGTTGGTTACAAATCTGGGTCAAGAATCCAGGTCTCCTAATTCTAAATTAAGTTCCAGAGGCAGGCCAGCAACCACCTTAAAGAAATGTATAGTTTCGTTATACAAATATACAAGTACAAATACTTGCTGAGTGCCTAATACGTGCTGAATTCCACGTAGTCATTGCAAAAGACAAAGAAAGATAATGTCTTCAAGCATAACTACCATCTTTGTCCTTAATAATATAATTGGAGAGAGATTAATGTATATGAATCAACAACAAACATGCCAAGAGAATATATAATTAAGATTTAAGTTTTCTGCCGTTGTTCAGAGGATATCAGTGTCAGTATACAATTATTATTTCATTTGATCCTCACAACAACCCTGGTAGGTAGGCGCTATTATTATCCCTTATATAGGGATAGATAGAAAAATTGAGGCAAAAGGAGGTGATGTGTCTTGATCCGGATCATATAGCTAGTAAGAGTCTGAGGTTGGATTTTAAGTCAGGCCTTTCAGACTTCAGGCCTGGTGTTCTCTCCATTGGTTGGGGGTGGGGTAGGGCGAGGCAAGAAGGGATGGAATTACTTGGTCTTAAACAGCTTGAGAGTAGGAATTGTTTTGTTTGGTCTTTGGATATTCAATACCATGCACCTTCTCGATATTTGATTTGAACTCTCCATTTGAATTGAATTCAAATCCTACTTTAGCTAGGTTTGTCTTCAAATGAGACACATATAGTCTGTCAGTGTGTCTCCTCTTGAAGACTTTCCCATTTGGTAGGAACAACAAGATGTTCTACTCTATTGCCATAGTCTTCAAGAACACATAGTCATCTCTTCCCCAAAATGAAATATAAGAGGAAGAGCTCAATGGAGTAATACTAGCAATAACATGAAGTAAAGACACCTCCAGAGTACTGGGGTGAAGGGGGGGTTGGGTGAGTTCTACTAAGGGATTCTTTCCACTAGAAATCTATGTAGAAAAATATTTCAGACTCATGTGGTAAGAACTGGAAATCAGCTATTATATATATTTTTTTCCTCTTGGGGAAGGTGCCCTTTTTCAAATCAACTGGGACCCACTAGAGGAAAAGAATGAAATAGGGGTCTGACAAAAAGAAATTTGGAGGGTGACACTGCTGCTGTTCCCATTACAAACCCCCATGATCAGACCAAACAATTCTTGCTTGTCTTTACTGTATTCCAGTAACCAAAAACTGAGGAGGAGAACTTTTCATTCTATACTTCGGAATACTAATAATGTGCCTCCACCATGCACCTTGCAAGAAGCATATAAATTAAACCTGGAAGGAATGTGACATAGCAAAGTGATCCATTCTTTGAAGGAACTGATTCTTTTACATTCTCCCCCCCCAAAAAATGTACCCCTTGAGTTAAAATACAACCCTTCACTTTGAAAAAAAAAAAAACCCAGGTCATAGATCTTTGCTGGTCAGTTGCTGTCCAATAAATCCTCTGCATCCACCATCCATCACCCCAACAAGTGGGAGAGATAATCCACCTGCTTGGGGGAAGGAGTTAAGCCCAGGTCTGCTGAGCTGATCTCAGAAAGGCAGCATAGAGCACACAGCTGGTGAACAGAGCTCAAGGCCTGGCTTTGCCAAGATGCTGCTCTGACTGACAAGAGAATGTGGGTGTGACAGGGTTCTTCACAGCAGGCAATAGAGAAACCAGTGGAAAAGCATGGAAGTATGCCTACCTCCACCACTCCCACCACTACTCTCACCCATTGAAGCTGGGGCAGAAGATGCTGAGGGGAAAAGGATAAAAAAACAGAATAGTGATTTCTGTATATTCCAAACAATACCAAGGAGTCAAATCTCTAGTGAACTCTAATGGCACAAAAATTACGAATCACATATTCTAATATCTGATTGTACATTATCTTCTACTATTCTCTTAGAGTTCCAGGTGTTAACCTGGGAGCCACAGGCCCTTACAATAGTAGTAGTTTGTCTATTTGTAACAGGCATGGGGGTATGCTTAGATCTGCCTTTCCCAGTGGAAAATACAGAGCATGTACAGAGATAGTCCCTTTCTGGTTCCACTCAGCCATGTGGAACACAGAGACCCTCTTTCTGGCCATATGTGACTCAGGACCTTATACTGTTTGATGATGAAGAGTCCTCTAAACTGGCAGCTGAACAAGAAGAATTCATGACTCAGGGGTTTGCGATGTAAAATGATGAAGAATTCTATAGTTAGCTATTGATAAAGGACTTAGTGACCACACAGAAGAGATGATCTGTATCTCCCTTCTCCCTCTTCCTTCTGGCTGTGGAAGAGTGAGGACTGCTTTGAGCTTTGTACAGAACTGGGTGGGGAAAGGAGTGACTTCCCTGTATCGTCCCGCCCCACCCTGGACACGAGGTGTCCATCAACACAGTGCCACCTCTCTCACTTTGTGTTGGTTCTTTCCTGATCTTAGGCAACAAGTATCCCAAGATAGAATTGTCTAGGAAGAGACCCTGTGAATTCTGAAGGGTCTAGAGGTCTGTATCCACACTGATGGTAGCAGAGTCCGCTGAAGCAGTAGTGACTGATGGTAGTATAATGCCTATGTCAGTAGTACAAAGATACACGCAATATAGACGAATAAAGAAAGGCAATCATCCCAAGGTGATAAAAACTTCCGGAAATGTAACTCTTCAGAGTGGAGAGAAATGGCAGCTATAGACAAAAAAAAGGCACAGAAGCTTGGAGACCAGTAGAGAATTATACCTAAGGAGGATTTTGTAAGGATTACAAAAGACTTCCACCACCAGGAATGATGACTTGCCCCTCTGCCACTTGTGTTCTCTATATGCGCATGCCAAACTACCATTGTGCTCCAAGTGTGAGCCCACTTTTCTCATGGGCACTATGTGTATTTGGAGGAAAATGCACTCAAGGGGTTTTCTGGATGGAGGGTTTTGGTCCTGCTCTATCTCTTTACCTTTTCTAAAAGCTAACTGAGGCCACAGGCTGATTATTGATAGGGAGAACAGTGGGGGCTCAGAAGTTACATGTTAGAAGAATGGTCCCCCCAGGTTATCCCAAAACCCCTGAGTGACAATAGTTGTTACCCCTCTTGTGACCCAACCTTTGAGTACAACTGGTGAGTCGGGGATGATAGTTTCATAGATTTAGAGCTGGTAGGAAAGTAGCAACTGAAGTGGTTATGTATACGGCTTTACAGCTCACACATTGCTTTCCACACAACAATCCTATAAGCATAGGCATGCAAGAGTGGTGGGAGTGTATGCTAACATACTCCAGAGCATGTAGAGCCCAATATCCCCAGCCAAAGCTCTGTGTACTCCTGTGCCTACAAGGTGGGCAGCTAGGTGGTGCAGAGGATAGAGCACCAGGCCTGGAGTCAAAAAGATTCATCTTCCAGAGTTCAAATCCAGCCTTAGACACTCAACACCTATGTGACCCTGGTCAAGTCACTAAACCCCATCTGCCTCAGTATCTTCATCTGTAAAATGAGCTGGAGAAGAAAAAGGCAAACTACTTCAGTATCTTTACCAAGAAAACCCCAAATGGAGTCACAAAGAGTTTAATGTGACTGAAAGAACTGAACAACAACAAAATGGCATGCCTTTAAGGAAAGTTACATTAGTCTTCATGTTCTGAATTTTACAAATTATTAAATTCAGGTTTGTGGAGTAGAAATGGCTTGCCCAAGGACATTCAGCTAGTAAGTGACAGAACCTTACAGACCCCAAATCGATGTTCTTTCTACAGAACCAAAGGGATCATATAATTTATTTGTCTCTTTTTCTCAACAGTAGCACCATAACCCTGGGAATCTGCATACATTATAGAAATACTTGCTAACTGATCCCACTTGGTATAGATAAGAATTTAGCTGAGTGACTATCTATAAGTACAATTTGCTGCTCTACTTTCAACCTGGATATCACACCAATCATGTAACTTGTGGGAGTTGATGAGAGGAGACTCTGACGCCACTCATGTCCACGTACATTCCTATTCTTCTGCTGCCTCCAACTTGTACCTACTATGCTGTGCTTTAGCAGGGATAACAAGGAGACAGAAGGCATCAGAACAAATACATATGTAAGTAAGAGGAGGTGGAAAGGGCCATTTTTATACTAGCCTTCTGTTTACCTGTCAGTTGTGAAGGCAATTATTTAGGTTCATGTACATCTGTATGACTTGACTAGATCTGTTGCCATGTGTTGTTGGCTGAGGGAAAGACTTGAGAAATTCACAAAAGACTTTTGTCATCCAAATATGATTTTATTTACTACTAGATAGTAATGACAGATAATCATACTCCTAAGTGAAGGAATTAGCTTACTTAATTGAAGGGCAAACAGAAAGCTAATTGTCAATTCACTAATTGTGTTTGCCCCCTTTCAGATACTGATACAAGGACAGTGGAAGGAACAGCTGAAAACAAGAATATCGTTAGCTGACCCAGAGTAAAATGTGCAGCTTTTGGAATCCTTTTCTTCACACATCCCTTCTTTCTTTTAGCCCAGCTTCCAAATGGGACCATGTCTGGTTTCAAGTCCAATTCAATTCTGAAGACACTACAATCCATTTATTTGAGCCTGAGCAACTCAAACACTCTCTTTTTCTCCCTCCCAGATTCCCACTGGGTAATATCTGTTGCCACAAATGCTCAACTGAAATGACAAGTTCTTATTGGGAAAAGGCCAGTGCTTTCCTGCAGGAGGCGATGGGATCTTTTTCCTCAACCAGAAAACAAAGGAAAGGAATCAGACCCAGGGCCAAGCCAGCTCAGTTGTTTGCTAAATATTCAGTAACAGATCAAGGCACTGACTTTCTGGTTATTTGGGTTCACTTATGCAATCAACTAAAACTCTGAGCATTTTAAGACCCCATAGGGACAAATGGGTGGCTCAAATTAGAAATGTTAAAGGAAGGAGAAAGAGGTGAGATTTTGTATTATAAATAATTGTCTTTATTACAGCTATTTCCCATAGGAGTTACTGAACTGAGATGATTTCTTAGATGGTATTATTAATGTTTGCCTTTGGACAAGTGTTATTACTTCGGCTCTGAGTCAGCATCCCATGGCAGTTGTCCTCAATGATGGGGAATGTTGCCCACTTGAACATCAAAGAGGTCCCATCAGTGAGCAGGCTTGAGTCCACCCTCTTCCAGTTGGACTCCAGAAGTTCATCCCCTACTTAAAACACTGCCGTCATTATATCATTTCCCCGGCTTAAGGCTTATGGTGGCTCCTTAATTGCCTGCCATGGTGTGTCGGGATTACAAAAGTCTAGAATAGAGTCCTAGCTCTGCCACTCACCAGCTGAATGAGCTGAAGCAACTCATTTTCCTCCTTTGGGTTTCAGTCTTTTCATACATAAAATGGGAATTAGAGAATCTATACTGTCTCATTTCCCCCCAAGAAGTGCTATGAGGATTAAGTTAAATAAATTGTGTACAAATTCTTCCTCAATTATTAAGTACTCTTCAAATGCAAGGTATTTATTATGATGGTGGTAACTTTAAGAATAATATTAGCACATTCCTTTATTCCCATTGTATCTTTTTTTTTTATCACTGGAGGATGCTTAAGGGAATAATCAAGAATATAACCTCGACTTTAACTAAAGTTTAACCTTCAATAGTGCCTATGACGTCTGGGTAGCATATGAAAGGAAGTTAAGAATCATATTACTAGAAAGAAACCTTACAAAGGCTGTCTAAGCCCTTCATCTTATAGATGGGGAAACTAAGGCCTAGAGAAATTAATTGACTTGTCTAATATAAAGCAACTAGAATGTGACTCCAAAACCCATTGCATATACTATTACACCACACTGTCTCCCCCATTGTATCTAGAGTAATACAAGGGAGGGTAGCCTAGGAAAGGGCCTTCTTGGGAATGTTTCTGGAAGATAACACCTACCTGGTCTTAAAGATTTTGTTTGAGGAAGGACTATCCTATGTCTATTATTTTGTACATTATTTTGTACAAAACTCACTGAGCTCAGCATGCTGCTGCCATCATGGGGAGAAAAGATGAGGTGGAATTGAGACCAAAAGTGAGAACTTAAGGAGTCATAGAACTGAAGTGTGGGGAAAGACCTCCATTGTTGTAGTACCCACCCTCAACCTTCCCATCAATAGAATCTTTTCTCTGTATGCACAGCTCTTGTCCTGATGCTCCTGTACTCAAGTCTTCATGGGATCCACACTGCCTCTCAAATTAAGTTCAATGTGCTCTTGATGTACTCTTGCCTCTCAAATACCCCTGTTATCTGTCATTATCCAATTATCCTGGTCTTACTTCATAAGGCTCCCTTTTATGTACACTGCACTGTTGTCAAGCTGGACTTCTCTCTGTTCCCCAAACATATCACATTCTTTTAAGCCAACTTACCTTTGCTTACTTTTTTTCTCCCTTGAGTGAAATGTCCTCTAACCTCCTTGTCACTTATCAAATCCTTATCCATCCTTTAAAGTGCAACTCAGGTATCATCTCCATGAAGCATTCCCTGATCTTGTCAGCTGGTATTGATCTTTCCTCTCAGATTTCATGCAATGCTTCACGACTCCTCAAAGTATCAATCATGTAATGTTGCCTACCATTGTATCTTGACCTCCTGGTGACTTAAACTCTATGATATCAGATCATCTGTCTTGCCTAAATTTTGTATTATGTCTGGCATGCACCACAGTGTTCCCTGTATTATATAGTGGGAACATTATAAATACCTGCTTAATGAACAATTTGCTACCATGATAGGGGAAAACGGAGTCAAAATGGAAAGTGGGCCAAAAGTAAAGGAGGAATCATAGGCCTGTAGGGGAGGTGGGGAACGTCTGTCATGAAATTGTTATCTGCGTCCTTATCCTATCCCCCCTACAAGACTATCCCATTCTTGTGATTCTCTCAACAGATCTGTCAAGTTGGTACCATACGTATTCACAGTCTCACTTTATTGATGAGGAAACCAAGGCCTAGGAGGTTAAATGACTTGCCCTTTGTCAAACAGCTGGTAAAGGTTGGAAAGAGTGTTTCAACCCAGGTCTCTCCCCACTTTAAGTCCAGCATTCTTTCCACTGCACTGGAACGATACTGTCTCATGAAGGTAGGGTATTATGTATTATTGTTATGCATCCTCGCACACAGTGCTCACCCCTACCCCTGCCTCCCAGTTTAGCAGTCCCTAGGACATAGTATCTTATTGGTGAGAGAACTTGCTGTCAATGCTATTCTGTACCTTAAAGTCATAAAGACTTGCCTGGGATCACTGAAAGGTTAAAATACTTTCCTAGTATCACATAACTAGTATATGTTAGAAGCAAAACTTGACTCTGGATCTTCCTCACTCTATGACTGTCTCTCTAAATATAACGCTATATACTTTAAGCAAATATTTGTTGAATCCAATTTCCATGTTCCACTGGTACAACTAGTTGTATGATCTTAGGCAAATCATTTTCCCTTTCAAAGGCCTTATTTTTCTCTTCCATACAATGAGTTGATTGGTCTACAGAGATTCTCAAAGGGTGGTAGAAAAATCCTGGGGGGCCTGAAGGGGGAAGGGCAGTCTGCAAGGACCACAAGGTCAAACCTATTTTCAAAATGATACTGACATCTGAACTTCTAATATAGCAAGATATCAATAGAAATAACTCATAAACCAAAGCTCTTTGGAGTCCTCAATAACTTTAAAGAACGCAAAGTTTGAGAACCACAGGTCTATGTGATCTGAGAGCTATCTTTAGAATATGAAAGCTAAAGGGGCCTTAAAAGCCATCTGGTCCAACTCTCATTTAGTGGAGAAGGAAATTGAAGCCCCAAGGGATTTATGACTTGCCCAGTGTTACCTCTAGTATATAGCAGAGCTAGAATCCCAAGTCAGATCTTCCAGCTCTCAGTTCAGGACTCTCTCCAACCACTGTGAGGTCTCTTATAGACAAATGCATGGTCTTCAAGGTGCTTTAGGGCTAGCTATAAAGTCCTAAGAGTTTAAGAAATTATTCTCCCATATTTAGGCTGGTCTCTCCTAACACATTTTAGTCATGATGTGTTTCTACTCAATTCTTAAAAATCCATAGTACCCCTTACCAACCCTCTCTGATACTAGAATCCACACTGGCACAGTATGAATAGTGTTTTAAAGTGAGAAGGCACCTGAGGGATAGTCTAGCCTAGTTCTCTCATTTTACAGAGAAAGAAACTAAGGCTCAGGGAAGAACAGAAACTTTCCTAATGTAGTGGTAGAACTTGGAACAGAACTCAGATCTCCTGACTCTCAATACTATTTCATGAAACCTGAACTCACCCTTCCTTGTCCAAAGGGATTTTCTAAAACTTGTTATAAAGACAGTTAAGCCCCAGGGGCATATTCTATCCTTTGGAGGTAGATTTTTAATTATAGGGAAAAAGAAGAGTGAACTGGGCTCCTGGATATCTACCTAGTACCAATGTCAGCTGAGTATTAACTTGAGTGATTTTGTAGAGGTTTTCTGCCTAAAGAGGACGTTCTATCTGTGAAAACTAGGTAAAATGGTAGGTAATCAGTTCCAGCACAGCTATATGCCATTGGAGATGTAACATCCCAGGCTGGGGCAGGGACCAGGGAGACAGGATGTCTGGTTCTACTGGGGTATGATGGAGAGAAGGCAGTTGGTGATCAGCTGCTGCCCTCTAGTGTCTTTTCAAGGTGATGGCTCTTGGGAAAAGTGTGTCTATTCTTAATCAGTGGGATCTTCTTAAGGGACCCTCTAAGAGGGCCAAAGAGCAGTATTTTGGGTCCTCCAGGGTTAGAGTGAATTTTAGTGGTAACTTTTTCTCTTTGGAATAGCAACCCTGAGGGTCTTCTTCTCCCAGCTTGATGTTCTTTTTCTTTTTTCTAATTAAAGGGGCCAGCCCTGGACTCACTTTTTAAAGAGGCCTATTCACTGAATAGTCATGTTCTCTCTCTCTGAGTAAGTATAAAAGGCCTTAGCCTAAGGCCACAGTCTCCCATTGTGCCCTGGGCCATCTCCAGCGGTCCTGATGAATATCTGGTCACCGGACCCAGGTGGCTCTGGAGGAGAAAGTGAGGCTGGTGACCTTGCACAGCCCTCCCTCACTCAAATCAAAGTCAACTGCAAGTCGTGTCATCATTTTCCTGATGCCATGGCCCTCTTTTCAAAGCAAGGACAAACACAACCTGAAGCAAAGGACAGGTAGTATTGTCTAAATAAGCTGAAGAGAGCTTGACAATATTAAGGTTGAAAGGAATCTACAACATCATAGGAAGCCTTTATGTTAAGATTGTGGAGATAGTGGATAGGGCACTAGACTTGGATTTACAAAGACCTGGGTTCAAACTTTGCCTTTTTTTGTTCAGTCTTTTTCATTCCTATCTGACTCTTCGTGACCCCATTTGGGGTTTTCTTGGTAAAGATGTCTCAGTGGTTTGCCATTTCCTTCCTTCTCCAGTTCATTTTATAGATGAAGAAACTGAGGAAAATAGGGCAAAGTGACTTGGGTCGCAGTTAGCAGGTATCTGAGGTCAGATTTGAACTCTGGAAGGTGAGTCTTCCTACCTTAGAATATTAATAACTGAGAATCTGGGCAAATGACAATATCTTTGTGCCTCAATTTTCTCATCTGTAAAATGAGGGGATTGAAATCAATCTTCTCCAGGGTCTCTTCCAGATCAAAACCTAGGATCCTTTATCATAGACTCAGATGGGCTCTAAGACATGCATCGTAATCAAGGCTTTGACACTCGTTACCCTTGAGAAAGTCTCTTTACTGCAGTGAGTCTCCATCGCTTCATTAATTAAAAATAAGAAGTGAAGAGGAAGTAGCATTGTGCACTGGTTCTGGAACCAGCAGACTAGCCTTTATTACCTCTGTGCCTTTGAGAAAAATCACCTAACTTCTGGCTCAGTTTCCTCATCTGCTCTGAGGTTCCTTCCAGCTTTAACCTTCTGTGGCCTTTGTAGTCAGCCAGTCAACAGGTATTTATTAAGCACTTTCTGTGCTAGACGCTCCTCACTCACACACTCCATATCCAATCGGTTGCTATGGCCTGTTGCTTCTACTGGTATGTGCCCCCTTCTCTCCTTTGACACTGCCATCACCCTGGCACAGGCTCTCATCACCTCACACTTGGACTACTGAAATAGTCTGCTGGCTGGTCTCCCTCCCTCCAGTGTCTCCCCATACCACTCCATACTCCACTTAACAGTCAATTTGATCCCAAAATTCATGACTGACCATGTCACCAGTTCCAACTGGTTCCCTACTACCTCCCAGATAAAATATAAAATCTTCTCTTCAGTTTTCCCAGGCTGAACCCTTCTTACCTTCCCAGTGTTCACATACTCACTATTCTCCACATACTCTAAAATTATTGTTCTTCCTTGGACACAACACCACATCTCCCATCTCTGTGTGTTTTCATTGGCCATGCACCATTCCTGGAATACTCTTCCTCCTCATCTCCCCTTCTAAGTTCCCTAGATTCATGCAAGTCCCAGGCCAAAAAAAAAAAAGCCACCCTTCTGCAAAAAAAGCCTTTCATAGGCCTCTTTAATTGTAGCGCTTTCCCTCTAAGATTACCCCCCAATTTTACCTACATAAATTTGTTTTTACATAGATCTTTGCATGCTGTCTCCCCCATTAGACTGTGAACTTCTTGAGGGTAGGAACTGTCTTTTGCCTTTCTTTATATCTGCAACACTTAGTACTAGCCTTGGAATGCAGTAGGCATTTGTTAAGTACCAGTTGACTATCAGGAGAGGCTTCCTGTAGAATCTGGTACTTAAACTTCATCCTAAAGGAAGAGAGTGATTTTGTGAGTCAGGGATAAGGAAATAGGACTGCCAAGATTCAGTGACTGATTCAGTATACAGATCAAAAGAGAGTAAATAGTGGAGGATAATACCAAGATTTCAAACCTATGATAATGGAAGGATTGCGGTGCCCTTGAAAGAAATACGGAAGTTGGAACAGGAGTTAGTCTGATAGGAAAGATAATGGTTTTTGGTCTGGACCTGTTGAGTCTGAGATGACAACATGATTTCCAGGTTGAAATACATAATTGGGAGTTGGTAAGTAAGACTGAAGCTCAAAGAAGAGATTGGGGCTGAAGATATAGTCAAGATACAGTGAGTCATCTTCATAGAGGTAATATCTAAATCCATGGGAGCTACCAAAAGAGGGCAGAAAGAGAGAAGATGATTCAGGACAGACTCATGGGGAACACTCTTGGGAGTTATGATATGAATAATGACACTGCAAAGAAAACTGAGAAAGACTAGTCAGACAAGTAAGAAAAGAAGCAGAGAGTGTTGTTGCTCAGCCAAATCCAAATCTTGGGGGTTTTCTTGGCATAGATACTGGAGTGGTTTGCCATTTCCTTCTCTAGCTCATTTTACCAATGAGGAAACTGAGGTAAATAGGATTAAGTGACTTGGCCAGGGTCACACAGCTAATAAGTATCTGAGGCCAGATTTGAACTCAGGAAGATGAGTCTTTCTGACTCCAGGCCTGGAGCTCCATCCACTATCCTACCTAGCTGCCCAAAGCAATGAGTAGTGTCATGAAATCCCAGAAAAGAGATAATATCTAGAAGGAGAGAGTGCTCAACTGTTTCAAATGCAGCAAAAGTCAAAAAGGATGACAACTGAGAAAAGACCATCAGATTATGTCCCTTACACATCCAAACTTATGATTCTATGATCACAGAGTCATGGTGTCATAGGATATTCAAACTGGAAGATTCCTTTGAGATAATAGGTTCATAGGACTTGGATCTATAAAAGACCTTAGAAATCATTTTGTCTAACTCCCTCAGTTTCTCTCTGGGTAAACAGAGCTAGAGAAGGGAAGTTACTTGCCCGAGTTCATAGAACCAGTTAGAAGCAAAGCTGGAATTCAAAGTCAGAGCCTCTAGCCTCATTGTTCTATAGATGAAGCCCAAAGATGGGAAATGGTTTTCTAAGATAATACAGTTAGGAAGTAACAGAGTCAGGATTAGAACCTAGATATCTTGACTTTTCTCACCATGTCCATTCTGTTTTCATGTTGATTAATCAACACTAACTTTTATATTACTATATTATTACTGAGAGTCCAATATGGTGAGATGGACAAAGATGTTCCTTGGAGTCAGGAACTCCCACCTCTGACATATACTGACTATGCGGACCCCAGGCAAGTCACTTCTCAATTCCTCAGGCAACCTTGTAAATCTACAAGTCTCAGAGCAAATGTTGATCTGTATTGGTAGAGGAAATTTTCTCAGAGGAAGTTCCCAAAACAGATAAAATCATAAACTCAGCCTTGAGAAAAGATTCTTCCTGAAGAGATATCACAACAAAAATAGATTATAGATCATTAAAGCAGCAGGATTTAAGGTGAAAATGGGCTACATATGTTCTACATAACATTTCATTTTCGTAACATACATCAGACACCTTAGGGATCTAGCACTGCAGTTAGCATATTGGAAATGGCAGTGGTGGGGGTGGTGAGCAATGTGCATGAGTGAGTAGAAATTCCCTGGGATCACAAGATTTAGAACGAGAAGTCTCTTTAGAAATTACGGAGTTTAAACCTTTATGTTACAGATGAGGCAAGGTTAACTGATTTGACCAAAGGCTACTGAGATAATAAGCAGCAAGACTAGGGTTTTGAACCCAGAACTTCCAATAAAAAACACAGAGACCTTTCCAGTATATTACAGTGATCAGTAAGGGTTCTTTGAGCTCCATCCACCATTCTATAATCTGGTTACAGGATTTAGAAATAAATCATACATCTTAGAGGCAGAGATCACACCTCTTCTGCAAACTAAACATCCCCAGGTTATTTAATTGATCCTCAAGAGTTAGGTTATCCAGTCCCTACCTCCACTCCCCTTCCCCCACTCTAATACTGGCTGTTGTCTGGATGCGTTCCTGATTGTCCACATAATAGACAATATCTAGACCTGAAAAGAGTACTCCAGATGTTGCCTGATTAGGGTGGGCAACAGCAAGACTTTTACCTCCCCCATTTGGAACTGTACATCCCTATTAATGTAGCCCATGATAACAATGGCTTTTTTATGCTGCCATGTCCCATTGTTAGCTTATGTTGAGCTTGCAGTCCACCAACACCCCAGATCATCCTATGTGATCTTTATTCTAGCCCTCTATTTCCCTTTCAGTACGTAGGAGGCTCATTTTTTCCTACCCTAATTATAGAATTTTTTATCCATCTCTATATACCAGCTCATCATCATTCTAAGCTGTTGAAGTCTTTTTTTTCAATTCTGCCTCAATAATCAATTAGGTTTTCTATTATCTGCATATGTATTATTTGCATCTATATTATAAGAAATCTTGTGTCCAAACCTTGATTCCTTTTCCATCAAGTCCCCCCCTTAGCACTTGTGTCCTCAATCTGTGATATAGTCCTTTGTAGTTGCTGAGACACTGCACTGAAAAAGTTCCTTGGTCATATTTTTCTAATTCTTCAAGACTATCAATTTTACTTGGGAGTTAGACTTGGAAGTCAATAAGACTGGAATCTGAATTATGGCTCTGACATTTACCACCAGGGGGATTACAGGGAAGCCACTCTCAGAATCTCAGTTTGCTCATCTATAAAATGGAGACAGTAAATCTGGCAGTACTTACCCTTGTGGAGCTCTTTGTTGTGGGGCTTAGATGAGATAATGTATGTCAAGCACTTTCAAATCTTGAAAGAGCACTAGAAATGCTAGATAGGTGGTACAGTGGAGAGAGTGCTGGGCCTGGACTCAGAAAGATTTAAGTTCTACTCTGGCCTTAGACTCTTACTAGTTTGTGACCCTGAGCAAGTCACTTAACCTTGGTCTGCCTTGACTTCTATAAATTGAAGATAATGCTAACATCCAACTCCTAGGGTTGCTGCAAGAATAAAATGAGATTATATTTGCAAAGTGCTTTATAAACCTTAAGATGCTATACCACTGCTAGTGATTATTTAAGTTCTCTCACCCCCAAAGTACCCAGTATTAGGCTTGGCTTACAATAGCTTAACTGCTATAAGTTTTTGGCTGTCTATACTGAATTAAAATAGTTTAAATTGTCTCTGGACAATTGTAACAAAAATCCTTGGCATAGAATAGAGACCACAGAATTTTAGAACACAGAACACCCAACGTCAGAACCGAAAGGGACCTTAGATCATAGAATGCTCTAAAATAGAACATCAAATGTCAGAGCTGAGAAGCATCTTGGAGATCTAGCCCAACCTCTTCATTTGACAGATGGGGAAAATGGAGTCCAGAGAAGTTTAAACAAGGCCTAACTGCCATCATACTCACAGATGGCTTTTAAAGCATGAGGGCAGCTTTTAAAATAATGGAGCCAGAGTATCTCATTCACATTATATGTCAGGAAATTATTAAAATGCCTTTCCCACCTTTTATTTTCTCTCTCAATAGCTTCCTTTGGACAGAAGTATTTCTTTATGAGGCTCAAGATCCTGAAGAGGGTCTCTTTTAAATGCCATCTGTTTCCCACAAAAAGAGAACAATGCTCACAGGCTTGTGGGTAAACTCAGGCCTTAGAATACAATCACCTGTTCCAATCACCTGGGAGCTTTGGAAGCAAGTGCTTCATCTCTGGTTTGTAGAACATATTTGCCAACGTATGTGATGGGCACACTCAGCAAGACATACCTTTGTGACCTTGGGTCTATTCTTTTCCCTCTCTAAAGTTCCATTTCTTCTTTATGGTACATGAAAAAGAATGTTGGCCTTGAACCAGAGGACCTGGGTTAGAGTCCTAACTCATCTACTTCTTATCTGAATGGCCACATGGAAATCACTGAACCTCTCGGCCTCATTTTCTTCATCGATCAGATGATAACATTAGTCTAGAGATGACCTTTATGGTCCCATCCAACTCTGAATCTATTATCCTGTGATGTGTAAAATAAAGAGGGTTGGACTGAATGATTTCTAAGGCCCTTCCAGATCTAAGTACTTTATATAAATTCAGGGTAGAGTGGAAAAGGACAGCTAGTTTTTGTCCTTGGATCAAAGGATATACAGTTGGAAATGACCTTAGAGATAATCTAATTCAACTCCCAATGAAAGAAAGTGATTAACCTAAGGGTTGACTTGACAAGTAACAGGATTGGCCTTTGAACCCAAGTCCTCTACCTCCAAATTCAGGGCTCATTCCATACCATTCAACCTCACTCCACTATACTTCCCAGCCTTACTTGTTTAGAATCTTATTATACCACTGGGGTGGGTTAACTTTTTACCTGCCACACTTTGCCAGTGCAGCACATTTAGCTGTGCCATCACTACCAACTTAGCCCAGCTTTCCTTGCTGGCCCCTTCTCACCTGTCTTATCATGTAGCTATACCCACAACCCATGAAGGACATGGCTGTATGAACTAACTAAATTAAAGCAAACTGTGAACAAAATTTCAATACTTTAAAAAATAATTTAAAAAGTATCAGGGAAATTGTTCAATTGGCATCACATGAATGAGATCAAGGTTGAGGGAAGTAGAGAAAAGATGAATTGTCTTCATCTTTACAACTATCTATCTTGATAGCCCTTGAAAAGAAATTGGGTGGCTAGATTTACTCTTTGAGGGATGAATTCAGTCCTTAGCTATGATTTGTATGAAATAGTATTTTAGAACTCCATTTAGTAACTTGCATGGTAAGAAAATAACTTATAAGATATATTTTGACTTTTTGTTCTGCAAAAATAGAGAGAAAAAAGAGGAGAGACCCTGGGATATGTGGGGAATGATGGTATGCAGAACAGGACAGAACGAGTGGTGGACATTCTGAGATAGGATAATAAAATCATAAAGATAATCCAAACCAATCTAGTAAACATTTATTAGGTCTTACTATATATAAGCACTGTATTAAGCACTAAGAATATGAGGGTGAAACAAAACCAGTCCCTGTTCCTAAGAGTTTATAATCAGGGAAGTTAAACTATTAAGGAAAAGGAGGAAGAGAAGGTTACATTGTCATGAGGCCAGAGAAAGTGAGGAGCCAGTCCTAGAGGCAGTAGGGAAATGCAGGACCAGGTATCTTAGTGGACGGGGTTGGGATGGGAGCAGAGACTGAGCCAGGGAAGATGGGGAAACAGTCTATTTTTGTCTTTCTTCTTTACTCTCCAGAGTCTATTTATGCAACATACTCTCTTTCTCCATCCCAGGCCTGAAATAGTCACAGGAAAAGAGATAAGAATCCTATGAGAAGCTAGCCCCCAAATCATGCTCTATCCTAACCCCTAGACCCAAAAGAAGGGAGTTCAGGGCTTCAATGGCATATAGGATAAATGAGGGACTCTCTGCTTATTTCTGTTCAGATAAAATATCATTTAGGAGCCTGGAGTTTCTGATGAACACAAGCTCCTCAAAATAAAGGGTTCTGAGGATGTGATGTGAAATCTAGAAGTTGGTTTACAAGAAATGTGAATAGAAAGAATATCTAGGTAGCTCTGGGTCACTGAAAAGTGAAGATGAGTGAGTGAGTGATCAAGTGATAGTCTAACAGGAATCAATAGCAGCTATGATGTTTTATTCAAGGACTGCCCTACTCTGAAACAACTACGATTTTCTCTTGGAGTTTGTTTTCAATCAAAAGCAAATAAGCGCGTAATGCATCTTAATTTCACAGAATCTGAGGACTGCAGGAGTGTGTGTGTGTGTGTGTGTGTGTGTGTGTGTGTGTGTGTGTGTGTGTGTGACTGAGAGACAAACAGACAGAGAAACAAAGGAAGAAACAGAGGGAATGAGGGAGAGGGAAGGGAAGAGAAAAAAGGAGGGAAAGACAGAGATACAGAGACAAAGGGAGAGAGGAGAGAGGAGAGGTAGAGGGAAAGAAAGAGAGAGAGAGAGAGAGAGAGAGAGAGAGAGAGAAGGGGAGAGAGAAAGAGAAAGTGAGACAGGGGGAGGAAGAGAAGGAGAGAAAGAGGAGGGAAGAAAGAAGGAAAAGGAGGGAGAAAGGGAGACAAAGAAAGGGAGGGGAAAGGAGGGAAGGAGGAAGAGAGGAGAGAAAAATAAAGGAAAAAAGGAAGAGAGGAAGAGAAGGGGGAGAGAGACAGGGACAAGAAAAGAAAGGAATGACATAAAGGAAAGGAAAAGGGAGAGGCAGGGGAAGCAGAGGTATGTGTGGGACAGAGAGACAGAGATGGGGAAAGACAGAGAGAAAGAGAGAGAGAGACAGAGAGAGACAGAGAGACAGAGAGAGAGACAGAGAGAGAGAGAGGGAGGGAGAGAAGGCCTTGGGCAAATCACAATTTTCCTTATCTCTGACCCTTTGAAATACACATTTTTATGCAGGCAAAATTAAGACATGCCATTGGATGAGCAACCCATTGAAGTGACTTATCAGTCCATATATATATATATTTTTTATTTTTATTTTTAAAGGATGAAATAGATGAAAATATTTTTGTTTATTTTATTTATTGATGGTATAAAAACCATTTTGGCCCTCACTAAAGTATTTTTTCCAGAATTTATTTATTTTTAGTTTTCAACATTCATTTCCACATGATTTTGAGTTCCAAATTTTCTCCCTATCTCTCCTCTATCCCCCACCCCAAGATGGTTAAGTATACTGATTACCCCTTCCCCCAGTCTGCCCTCTCTTCTATCCCTCCCTGTCCTCCCTTTCCCCTCTTCCTCCTTACTTTTTTGTAGGGCAAGATGGATTTCTATACCCCAGTGCCTGTATATCTTATTTCCCAGTTGCATGTAAAAATTTTTTTTAACATTTTTTTTTAAACTTTGAATTCCAGCTTCTTTTCTTTCCTACCTCCTCATCCCTCCCCCTCACTGAGAAGACAAGCAATTCAATATAGGTTATACATGTATAGTTATGCAAAACATTTCCATAGTAGTCATAGTGTGAAAGACTATTTCCCTCCATCCTATCATGCCCCCCATTTATTTTATTTTCTCCTTTGACCCTGTCCCTTTTCAAAAGTGTTTGCTTCTGACTATCCCCTCCCCTTCTATCATTCCCCTCCTCTTTTTCTCTTCCCCCCTATTTTCCTGTAGGGTAAGATAACCAATTGAGTGTGTGTTACTCCCTTCTTAAACAAAATCCAATGAGAGTAAGGTTGACTCGTTCCCTTTCACCTTCCTGCTCTTCCCCTCCATTGTAACTGCTTTCTCTGACCTCTTTTATGTGAGATAATTTACCCTATTCTATATGTCCCTTTCTCCTTCTCCTAATATATTCCTCTCTCACCCCTTAATTTTATTTTTAGATATCATCCCTTCATATTCAACTCACCTTGTGCCCTCTGTTTATATATGTACACACACATATATACACATATATATGCACATGCACATACACAAACACATATACAAACATATATGCATATATATGTATATACATATTCCCTTCAGCTATCCTAATACTGAGAAAAGTTTCACGAATTACAAATACTGTCTTTCCATGTAGGAGTGTAAACAGTTCGACTTTATTAAGTTCCTCAGTTCATATATTTTAGATGGGCATTGAAGATGAACAATGAGCTGGTCTCAGAACTGGATGGGAAGATAAATATTTTAGAATTTGGAAAGTGCTTTCAATTATCCCAAACTACTCCATGCCACCAAAGCCCTCCTTTTGTTACCATCAATATTCTACTCCTGCTTACATTAAAGTCCCATTTATGTCTCATCATGCTATAAACATGTTCCTGAGTCTGTGAAGACTATGACTATGACACATTTTGAGTTTGTGAAAGCTCTGCCAAAAAATATCTGAGTATGGATATTATGAGTGATGTATGTCCAAGGACCAATCCAGCAAAGTTCAAATGGGCTTATCAATGATTTGGCTATGGGATGATTCATCTTGTTTCTACTAAGGACAGGGTTGCAATCTGTATTGGTAAAGGGAATAGCTACAGAATGATGAAATTACAGATCCTTGTGATACTGAAGTATTCTCCTGGTGGTGCTATGTGGCTATAAATCATAGAAAACCAAGATCTCATAAGAGTTAAAACTGTATTTGACCCAAAGGGTAATGGAAAGTTGCAAGAGTGGGTGTAAGTAGGCTGGAGCATATTGCCAGCATTGACCTGCATACGGCAAATGGCACAACGATATTGCCAAGGACATGTTTGATTAGAATAGGATGTGGGCTGATCATGTAGCAAGAGCGAGAGATAACAGATGGATGTTCCCCATATCTGTGAAATGCATACAGGCATCTAGGAAATATTAAAAGAGCTAGAGGAAGGCCCCCAGCCTGTTGGTTTGATTCTCATTGGAGTATTTATGAAAAGACATAGACAAGAACTGCAGAGGATGAGAAGGCATGGAAAGATTATCTGCACTGATGGGGTAGTATCCATGACAATGCAATGAATAGGGCCATTGAAGATGTTATTGCCATCAAAGTAGATGCAAAATCAGGTTAACACTGATATCAAGAGTGATTTTAAAGTAGGAGGGGAAAGCACAATAGGGCAACCTTCACTCTGAGGAGGGAAGCACAGTTCGACATGATTTTCTTGTGAGGGAGTGGTGGGAAGTGGTAGTGCTAAAAGGGGAAGGTTATGACTCTGTACATCTATTAGTCTTGGGTCTTTTCTGTTACTAATTGATGTCTCCTTCTTCCCCACCATCTGCCTTCATCATTTTGTAGCACAGGAGTCACTAGATCATGGTAGTCAAAGCAATTCCCCACACTGACCACCCAGAGATGGCTCTGTTGAGCCACATCAAGAGGTAACCTCTGTTTTCAAATAGGTTAATAGCAAAATCATGGGGTGGGGAACCTGCAGCCTTGAAGTCACATGTGGCCCTCTAGGTCCTCAAGTGTGGTCCCCTTCCAAAAGTCCACATTTGGTGACCTAGAGGGCCACATGTGGCCTCAAGAGTGCAAATTCCCCACCCATGATTTAAACCATCTAGAAATAACTGCTGTTGATCCTTCTTAAAGCTGTCCACAGATGGAGTAGAAATTCCCCTTGCTCCCTCCAGTGCTCATCATGATTTGTTGCGTCCTCTCTTCTGTACAACCTAAATCTTCCATGATTTTCTTCTGTCAATCGTTTCTAGTTCAGGCCTTTATAACCACAGCAAATAGCCTTTTATCAGTCTCCTTATAAGATGCATATATGAACTTTGATTTATTTTTTAAATTTTATTCCAGAACTTTGTTTTAGTAGGAAAAATACTGGATCTGGAATTAAAGAGATTAGATTCATGTCCCAGATATGCTCCTTACTACTACTACCTATATGACTTCAAGAAAGTCCTTTAAATTCTGTGAGCCACAGTTTCCCTAAATGTGAAATGAGAGGATTGGATTAGATCAGGGTCAGCACAATAAGCTTATCAAGACTAAATGATCTCTAAGGTCTCTCTCTCAGCTCTAAGTTCTATGATCCATTTTGGTATACCCAAAGAGATAAACAAATCAATCAAAGTGACCTTCAGACTACTGGAGTGCAAACAAATTAAATGTAGGAGAGAAAACTCTGCTTCCAACAGCTATCATTTTAGAAGAAGGGGGAAGGGGGTGGAATGTGGTGTCTGCTTCCAGGCTTCCTCAGGGACTTGATTTGGAAACCTCTCCCTACAACCTCACTGCCTTAGACTTTATTTCCAGTCTATTCTGACTCACTGAAATGAATAACAACCACCATTAAAAGAACAATAACACTCACAGTAATAGACCTAACAGAGATCAAAGTGAAGTGAGAATAGGAAGAAGTGCCTATAATTGCTGTGGTCCCTTCTGCTACTGGAATTGTAACAAGATTACTTTTTGAGAGTGTATAGAAAACGAGTTTCTATTGGAAGACTTTCTAACAACCACAAAAACACAGTACAGATATCCATCTGTACAATAGTCTGAATGCCAAAAATTCCAAAAGAATAATAGTAGGATAGTGATTTATCCCACCACTGCTTCTATCTGAATCCCATAAAAATATTCAAATAAACATTTATTAAGTACCTGCTGTGTGTGAGAGAAATAATTATTTCTATCATGTATTAATAACTAATTACTGAAATCAGGACCAAGGTTTTTCCTCTTTTCTACTTTCTCATTCAGAAATCAACCAGTATTGGGAAATCTTTCTCAAAGACTCACCCAGGCTAAAGATCTAGTCAAAGACAATAAAAGAAATTCTAAGTTTAGGCAAATGAGTGGATTCCTGCTCTGTGTTTTTACTCAGACATGTCTGGGAAAATGTGGATTCTCCCCTTTGTCAGACAAGTGATTTGGAAATTGGTAAATCTCTTTCACCAAGACTTGGGTGATCCAAGTCAAGTACCTCAACATCCTAATAATATAGCCAACATCTCATTAGAATATTCATTCTCTCGTTAATTGTTAATCAATCAGAGTAGATTACCAGTCTCAAGAACACCTGCTCTTCCAAGGGCATACAAACTATGAGCCTACTACCAACAGATGTCTTCAACATTCAAGAGTACCACTGACTTCTTTTATTAATAACATGCTGGCCTTATTAATAAAATGATTAAATTACACAGAAACTATGTCTCAAACTTTTAAAATGTCATACGTGCCAGGCACTGTGCTAAATTCTGGGGATTTAAGAAAATTGTGAAAGATAGTTCCTGCTCTCAAGAAGCTTAGAGTCTAATGCTAATGATTATGCACAAAACAGGATGAAGTGGAAATAATCCACAGGGAGGAGACACTAGAATGAAAGGGCATCAGAAAAGGCTTCCTGTAGATGGTGGGGTTTTAGCTGAGATCTGAAGAAAGCTATGGAATCCAGAAAGTGGAGATGAAGAGGAAGAATGTTCCAGATACGAAGGACAACTAAGACTGAGGAGTTTCTTGTGAGAATAAGATTGCAAAGGCCAGTGTCACAGGATGACAGAGTACCATTTGGGGGAAGCACCTGTTCTTTAAGAAAAGCACTTGAAGCAGTGATGGGGTCTGAACGCAGATCGAAGGATACTTTTTTCTTTATTTTCCCCTGTTGTTTTTGTCTGTTTTCTCTCCCAGCATGACTAACTTGGAAATATGTTTCCCATGACTGCACGTGTATAACCTGTATTAAATTGCTTGCATTCTCAATGGGGGGGAGGGGAAGGGAGCAGGAGAAGGAGAGAGAGAATTTGGAACTCAAAAAATTATTTGAAAAATTAATGCTATAAATCGCTTTTACAAGTAATTGAAGGAAAATTTAAAAAATTAAAATGCAATTGGAGAAGATTTCCTAAAATAATAAAAATAAAATACAACAACAAAAGATGAAGAACACTTTAATAACTGAATGGAAGAAAGACCGTGGCGGGGAGAGGGTAGTGGTGTGGAGGTCAGCATGCAGGCCACTGACATAGCACAAGTAAGAGCCGACAAAGGGCACATACCATTTGATTGTGACAACAACATTATGGCCCATGGCCTCCGGAAAATGCCCTAGTGGGAAGATTCAAGGAGAGCTAAAGGGGGCTCCCAGAGCCTGCACCTCATCAGTAATAGAGAGCTATAGTACAGCTACAACCACACACACAAGAGGAAGCTTGTCCTAGTGGATATAACACTAGATTTGGACTTAGACAGACCTAAATTAAAATCTCCTCTCACATCCTGACTAGCTGAGTGACCCTGGTGAGTCTCTTAGCTTTATCAGCCAGCCTGAGTTTCCCCCTCTGTAGAATGGGAATAATAGTATCACCTAGATCATAATGTTGTTGTAACAATCAAATGGTATGTGTAAAATGATTTGCAAACGTTAAAGTGCCATACAAATATTAGTCATTATTATTTTGTTATTATCACTATATTCTCATATTATTGCCAAGGCCTGTTGATTTCATCTTTATAACATCTGTTCTCCCCTCTGACTGCCTCCAGCCTGGTATAGCCCTCCTTACTAATCCAATCAGCCCCTACCTATCAGGACCTAGCTCTTGAAGATAATTGTTTCTGGGGCAGCTAAGTGGTGCAGTGCATAGAGCACTGACCCTGGAGTCAGGAGGAAGACCTGAGTTCAAATCTAGATTCAGACAATTTGATACTTACTAGCTGTATGACCCTGGGCAAGGAAAAAAAAATGCATGAAGATAATTGTTTCAAGTGGTTACTGATAACTGTCCTCACTGGGAAAAACAAAAGATATGCCAATGAGCTTTAGAAGCTATGGAGAAAGTGAAAAGGGATGATGGAGGATCCTAACAAGTCATCTCAGTGGAGTAAACCAACATGGTTGTCCTATGAGAGAGTCTTGAAGGATGGAGTAATATGTGTGTGTATACATGCACATATATATATATACATATTCATATATAGATATATGTCTATAAACATAAACACAGAGATATATACATATATAGACACAAACAGATATGTGTGCATACAAACACATGTATATACACATTATGCCTGTGTATGTGTGTGTATATATGTGCATATATGTATACACACATATACAAAATAGATATAGGTCTACAAACATATATACACAGAGATATATAAATATATAGACATATATGCACACATATATGGATGGATGTGTATATAGACATACAAACACATGTATATACACACATATGTGTGTGTATATGTATAGGCTATGGGTTTGGTTGAGGGGTTTGGGGTCTGAAGAGACAGAATTGGACAATTAAAAGCTCTCCATCATGGAGTCCGAATCAGTGGAAGAATTTTGTTGATGTTTCTTGCAGCATGCTGTTGCAGAAAATATTAGCTTCCAATAGAGACATGGTAGCCCTCTAATGAACTGAATAACCAGATCCTTAGAAGGGTCTTAGGTCTGATACCCTTAGAAGACTATTAGAAATTGGGGGTTGGCTTCATCATCAATGTGGGCAATAGAGGCTGTGATGCTATGCTGTTGTGAATGCAGATATATACGATCCCTTAACTGATATATCATACAAAGCCACTCCTGCCTAACCTTAAATCTTTATGCCAGTGAGAGTATCCACCACTGAGGGATCAATATGGTGTTGTTCCTCAACTTGCTGTGATTGGCAGAATGATAATAATGGCCCTCTTCTTCTGTCTAAGAACAAGATGTTTGCCTTCCCTGCAGTCAACATGAATTTAGGATATGAAACAGCAGTGCCAATTGCCTGCTCCTGCTGTAGCTATTATCAAAGTTCTTATAGAACATATCTGTCTTCCCTAGGGACCCCTGTGTACTATTGCTTATGATGAGGGTACCCATTATATTACAATGAATGTTTGGGATTAGGTCCATCATCGCTACATTAGTAGATTTTCCATTTTCTATATCATCCCCAGGCACCTGGTATTGTGGAGCAGGGGAATGAACTTTTAAAACTACTTAGAAATAAGACTCCCTGGTTAAAGGAGTTGAATGTTATATTTTCTAGAGACTGGAAATCTCTGGAAATCCAGAGTCTTTGATAAATAAGCATTACTCCAGGAAGGTAGAAAGTCTTAGCTCCACAGATTTTTTTAGATACATCCTTCAGGAAGATTTGCCTCACCAGAATGGAGAACTTTTGGACATGGTCCCAGTTGACCCTCACCAACCCTTCCTTATTCTATCCTCTATGCGGCATCACCCAGGCCTCTAATTCTTGCCCCCTCAGAAGGTTCTTTACAACCAGGAAAAACAATTCTAGTTCTATTAATCAAAAATTATTTTTCCTCAGGATAGTTCCGATAGAATCTTCCCAGGAAAAGTCTGAGGGACCAATGAGTAGAATTATTAGGAATGGCTTTGCTTTTTAATGATTTAAGGCAGAGGTGCCAAACATGTTGCTGAGTGTGATCTGAACTAGAATAAAATATAATTGGGAAATATTTAACAAAATAAATAAAATTATGATAAAACACAGATAACATTACATTTTAAAACTAAGTCTAGATATGAACAACAAGAATCTTAATGAACACGTTAGTGGTTCCAGTTTCTATTTCAGTTTGATACTACTGATTTAGGGAGTGTAAAATTATATTTTTATAATCATAGGGACCTAGAGTTCAGCTTGAGGAAAAGGGATCCTCTGGCTTATTTAGTAGTGATTTTAAATCCCTGGATGAAGGTGAAGGGGAATCTTCATCTAAAACTCATGGAAGAAGATAGTGGTCCCTCAGTGGAGGTCTTTAAGAGGGGTTAACATTTGATATTATCCCCAAGCTAATTCAGTCTCCTAGGGAAGGGCAGGTTTTGGCTGGTGAGCTTGGGAACTTGAATGGATTGCGGTGTGGACTGAATACCAGAATCAATTTAGGTCCTCCATTAAGCCAGCTGCATGGAAGAGTTCTGTGACCACTCAGACAGATAGTTTTAACTCAGATTGTTCACACCTGTGAAACACTGGACATATCCATTAAGTGGACCCAATGTTCCTGGTGCAGCTTTTGGCCATCACTTATTTTAAATCAGAAATGTTTTACTAACCACCCTGACTTTGTTTTCCCATTGTTTTAAAATAATTGTTTATATTGTTTGTTTAAACTCCTTTCTTAGCTTTTAGAGTTACTTTGAGATTGTTTTAATGGAAGAAGGTCCTTCAAAAAATTGTTTAGATCTTGTCACAAAGGGATTCAATGTAGTAGAGATTTGGACTGACTCCTTTGCATAGGCTTCCGTCTGTCCATACTTTACCTCACCCTTCACTTAGTTCCCCTTGCTGCTTTGCCTGGCTACTTGAATTATAAAAGGCTTTACCTGGAGACAGAAAGCAAATCAAAAATGTTTCCCAGAGCTTGAACTGTCTGCTAAGTGCTTCCTCTAATTCCTGGCTTCCAAAGGTGAGGTTTTCACTTCATCCTGTTCACCTCAGTTTCCTCATCTACAAAATGAGCTAGGGAAGGTAATGGCAAACCACTCCTGCATCTTTGCCAAGAAAACCCCAAAGGGTGACAGAAAGAGTCCAATACAACTGAAAAATGATTGACATGACTCATTTAAATGTTTATGGTTCAAGAGTTATATCGTATTTTAAAGTAAAAAGAAATTTTAAATCTGCAGGACTAGGAACAATTTGGACTTAGCTTGCAAGAGAGGTAAATGTGAAATATTTAAAAACAACATCATCATCAACAACAACACCACAACCTAAGTTAAAATTTCACCAAGAATTGAGAACAGGAAGAAGCTTGCAATGACTCGCATTGAGTACACAGTATTTGTAATTCCATCAAGGCCAACCGATTACTATCAAGGTACAAAAAATGTAGGTTGATGGCCCTCCCAGAAAAGAAGGCAAAGGTACTCAAGGAATATTTCTCCATGCTCCAAGTTGTTAATAACAATAAAGTAACTCCATGAAAATAGAAATGGGGTTTCAGTGGGGGAAAGAAAATAGAGAGCGGAGGAAAAACAACTTTTGTCAGAATATGAATGAGTAGAAAAATGTTACAGAGAAGAAGAAGGAAGAAGGGGAGGAAGGAGAAAGGTCAGTTGTATACTTAGAGTTTTAAAAAAAAGTGATGATTTTCCTGAAGAAGGAGCCTTATGTACAGAGGAAGAAGCAGATGTGTTTTGTTTTGTTTTGTTTTTTTTCCCTCCACAGAAGCTATCACATAGGAGATTGTCAAGTAAGAGTCAGAGAAAGAAGTGGAGAATAGTGGTGGTTAGCTTATTCCCTGTTCAGAAATACTGAGGCAGCTATTTATTGACCCAATAGAATAAAAATTTGGTCTGTTATTCTCCCAGAGCATACACAGTATCTAAAACATAATAGAGAGCCTCCTAAGATTTATCAAAACATATAACTATTACCCACTTTGGTGAATCATGTGAGTACAAAGGATACTCCTAGAAAGAACCTAAAAAAGTATTATCACAATATTAAAAGTCTTCAGCAAGAAACCTAAGTGCATAAAAGGGCATAGGTTGTGTTTGCCTCACTGGTGCCCAGTGAAGGCAAGGGATACAGAAGATACAACTTGATTTCAGAAATGAATAGCTTGGTAGGAAAATAACCAAGCACGCTATGTGGCCTTTGGCCCATGAATTAAGTTTTCAGGATGATGGATCATGACTACTCCAGGTAGAAAGTACACCTCAAACTGTTACCACTATACACCTCTACTCCCTTTCACAGCCAAACTCCTCAAAAAACTGCCTATTATTTTCCTTCACTTCCTCTACTCACTCTTTGCAATGCCTTGCAATTTGGATTTCAACTTCAGAACTCAGCTGAAAATACTCTCTCCAAAAGTAACAATGAACTATTTTTAAATTATATCTTATTTTTTAATGAACAAAAATCCACCTCTTTTTCCTTCCCATTCCAATTCTTCCCCCCTCCAACTGAGGGGGGAAAAAAAGAAAAACAAAACTCCTATTAAAATGTACATAGTCAAACAAAAGAAATTTGTACATTGACCATGTCCAAAAGGGGGAAAAATAAATCTCATTCTGAATTCTGAGTCTTGCACTTCTCTGTCCAGAGGCAGGTATCCTGTCTCATTATTAGTCCTCTGGAATTGTGATTATATCATCCTTAAATTGTTCTTCTAGTTCTGCTTTACTGCATCACTTCAAATAAGTCTTCCCAGGTTTCTCTGAAACTGTCCCCCTCATCATTTCTTACAGCACAAGAGCATTCTATAACATTTATATACTATAACCTATTCCCTAATTTATGGGCATCTCAGAAAAAGCCATAAATATTTTTGTATCTCCTTGGTTAGACTTTGTTTTGCTTAGGACTAAGCCCTCTCTTAACCTCTGTTCCCTCTAATTTCCAGTTATTCTTTTTTTTTTTCACGTGAGTTCTAAAGGCACAAAGACAAACAATTTTAATGAGGAGAAAAATAGGAATTATCTGATGAGGCCAATGTGTATAAAAGAAAACTCATCAAGCAACTTAGATTCTGTTTTTTAAGATGTGCACAGAACATGTAAACAAAGCCAAATAACATAGGATGAATGTGCGAAAGGTGGTATAGTCCTATAAAAATAGTGTCAACAATCCTAAATAATGAGCAGGTCAAAGAACAAACCATAGAAACAATTAAGAATGATGTAAAATAAAATAATGATGAAACAACACACCAAAATTTCTGGGGAAAAATCACCTCCCTACAAAAATTTATTAATAAAATGTGAAAAAGAGAGAATTCATGAAGTGAATATACGTTTAAAAAAATTAGAAAGTCAAAAAATGATCAAGCCCCAAATAAGCACAAAACTGGAGATATTAAAAATCAGTGAAAAGATAAACTGTAAACAGAAAAATAGAAACAACAAATAAAACTAAAAGCTTTTAAAAAAAAGATTAGTAAAGTCAATAAACACAGCTATTCTGATGAAAAAGAAGAGAACAGAAAATCAAATCAAATTAGCAAGGTGAAATCACACAAAAAAAAGAAGAAATAAAAAGAACAATCAGAATATATCATGTATAATTTTATGCTAACAAAACCAAGGACACAAAAGAAACTGAAGAATACTTCCAAAAATGTAAAATACCCCAACTATCAGAAGACCGGGTAGAGATTTTAAATAACTCAACACTCAGAAAAGGAAATAAATCTAGTTGTAAAAGAATTACCAGAGGAAAGTGGAGGGGAGAAAAGGCAAAACTTATCCTGATGTATAAGGATAATTCACAGGAGAATTCTTATCAACCTTTTGAAGAACAATTAGCACTTCACAAATTATTCTTACAAAATAAAAAAGTGCCCCACCAGAATCCTTTAAGTTTAAGGGGACAAATATAATATGACTACTTAAACCAGGAAAAGATAAAACACAGAAGGAAAACTATTAGGCCAATATCATTAATGAATATTGACTCAGAAATTAAAATCCTGTGAAACAGACTACAGTGATTTATTTAAGAAATAGTTCATTACGATCAAGTGGAATTTATAGCAGGGAAGCAAGAATGGTTCAACATTAGGAAAATAATCAACACAATTAACCATATTAAAAGCCAAAATATTCAGATCCATGTGGTCATCTCAACAGAGGCAGAAAAAAGCCTTTGATAAAGTATAGTACTCTTTTATGCTAAAAAAAAAAAACCTATAGTCATAGAGGAACCTTTTGTAATATCATAAAAAAAAATCTATCTAAAACCAAAAACAAGTATCCTATGTAATGGTGATACAGTAGAACTTTTCCCAGTAAATACAGGAGTGAAGCAAGAATGCCCACTCTCACAGCTATTATTTGATATAGGTCTGGAAGTGCTAGCAATAGCAATAAGACAAAAACAAATTAAAGGAATAATAGGTAAAGGAGAGATATAATGATTTCTGTTTGCTGATGATATGATGGCACACTTGGGAAATACTACGGAATCAACAATGATACTAACTGAGACAATTAACAACTTCAGCAAATTTGCAGGCTACAAAGTAAACCCTCAAAATCGATAGCATTTCTATCAAAAAATAACAAAACTAAATATTTTTGTATATTCTTAATTAGGTTTTGTTTGGCTTAGGACTAATCCCTCCTTTAACTTCTCTTCCCCCTAATTTCCCCTCATTCTTTTTTCCTTTTCCCTCCTATTTGGATGGAGGGAAATGCTCAAGATGTGAGTTCCAAAGGGAAATCCCATTCCAAATAAACATCATTCCCTTGATATACCAATTTATTAACCATGTCAAAAATGGAAATAAACTTAGCCTGGCATAACTTGTTCTTGATAAAACATGCTGACTCCCTGGAATGACTGCTTCTTTTTTCCCTATGTTTATAAACCATCTCTAATAATCCATTCTAGAATTTTTGCAGGAATCATAGTCAAGCTCACTGGCCTGTAGTATGCAGTCTCTTCTCTCTTTTGAGAATTAGGATAACATTTGCTCTTCTCCATTCCTGCCATAAGTCTTTCCTAGACTTAACAAGGACAGCTGGGTGGCACAGCATAAAAAGCACTGGGCTAAGAGTCAGGAAGACTCATCTTCATGAGTTCATACTAGTAAGTGTTTGACGCTTACTAGTTCTGTGGCCTTAGGCAAGTTACTTAGTGTGTTTACCTCAGTTTCCTCATCCTTTTGCTGTATCTTTGCAAAGAAAACCCCAAATGGGGTCACATAGAGTTGGATCCACCTGAACAACAACAATAGTCTTATATCATTTGGAAGAATACTTGTCTGGTAGAAAAAATGCAAAGATCTGGATTCCAATAGCATTTGACAATGGTTGAATTACAGTTTGGTCAGCGTCTCTTAGTATAGAGCCACATAAATCATTACTTGGCCCTGTGCTTTTAATATTGCCATCAACGATTTAGATATGGGCACAGATGACATGTTCATCAAATTCGTTTATCAATCAAGAGAGTTAACATACTAGATTATAGTTGTGATAAAAATAGAACTTAATGGCTGAACTTAATAATAGTTTTTTAAAAGTTCAGTATGGATATATAGTCTTAAGTTAAAACAAAAATCAAGCATCCAAGTACAGGATGGGAAAATCATCGTTAAAAGCATTTTGTCTGGAAAAAAATCAGGGCATGCGAAGGGTGGTATGAGTGGACTCTAAACTCAATATGAGACAGCAATGTAATGTGGTAGACAACAAAAAAAAAGGACTTGGGCTGCATGGAAAGAGCTGTAGATAACTTCCTAGATTAAGGAATTGATGGTCCCCCTATATTTGGCCTGAGTCAGACCCCACTAGGAGGATTGTGTGAAATTCTGAGAACCTGAAGTTTAAGGACACTGACAATATGCTGTAGTATGTCCAGCAAAAGGTCAACTAGTCCTTGCCACGTGAGGAACATTTGAAGGAACTGAGGATCCTGGTGAAGAGAAGATTTAGAAGATTTAGAAATGATATGACAACTGTCTTTTAGTATTTGGACAACTGTCCAAAGACAGGGTCATTAGATTTGACTCCAGAAGGCAGAACCAGAAATAATGGGACAAGATGCAAAGAAGCACATTTAGGCCTCATATCAGGAGGGAAAACAAACTAAAACAAAAACAAAACCAAGAACAACAACTTTTAACAATGAAAGCTGTAAAAAAGTAGAATAGGATGCTTGGGAAATGGTAGGCTCTCTCCTATTCTTCTATCAAGGGCCAGAGGTCCATTTGTTTCTTTTCAAGGCTGTGTGGGATAAAAGACCCCACGGACCATTACCTAAATAAATCCAGAGGTTTCTCAAGGTAAAGACAGAAGCTCTTTATTCTAAAAGACAAGTCTCGCGAGAGTTGGGCGTCATCTACCCCAGTCAGTCTGGTATAGGGAGGCACCCAAGAAGAGGCAAGCAAGCAGTTTTATACCCTTGTACAAACAATTCTATGAAAAACCCCAAAATTTCCAGATAAACTCCCAAACCCCCTCCCACCAAAAATCCCCTAATGCTGGATCATAACCCCATTGGTGGGGTAACACGACCTCACAGTCTACGCAAGACCCTGGAAAGCCCCTCTTGCCCAATACAAAGACATATAGCTATGATTATCCATATGTAGCAAAAGGGAGCTGTCACAAAAAGCCCCTTACAGGAAAAAGGGAGGGGGAGTAGGGGCACATCATCTGATTTCCCCGAAATCAGGTGATTTACAGGAACATGAAACTTAGGCCTAAAGAGATCTAGGACCTAGCTCAAGTTTAGTGACTGTCTCTTTTATTTTATGAGAATGCTTTCACCTGTCTCATTCAAAGGCCAACCCCTCTCTCTACTTGTTCACATTCCTTTTTAAGCCCCTCTTCTACATCATTTTCACAAACAATTCTACCTTGGAAATATTTTGGGAACTCATTGCTACTGAACTGAAAATGATCACTAATGCTTTCTCTGTAATTTGTGTCTTATTGCCTAGACTCCAGTTCTTGTCCTTATGATCCTCACCTATGTTTGCCCAAGCCATGGGAGATTAGATGGTTATCTGTTCTGAAGGTGACAGATGTCCTACGCAGCTGGTGGTTCCAGCTTTTGCAGTCCCCATGTTCCTCTAATGCAAGGAAATATCCCCAAACAGCAGAAACTGCTGTGTTCTCTTGTGCATTCATAATGTTTATTGTTTGCACGAGTCATTTAGCACTTATCACATACCTTCTTGTGATACCTCAAGCCTTCATCTTGTATTGTTAATTGCCTAGTCTGTGTATACTTATCTTCATTCTACTGTCAGAATAATTTTTCTTATCTATGGATCAAGTCATGCTACCCACTGATTCAAAGATCTACTATGACTTCCTATAAGCTCCTAAACAAAATTCCATTTCATTTGTCTCATATTCAAGGCCTTCTCTAATCTGGTACATCACCCTCCTTCCAACCTTGATTCATATTACTTTGTCCATCTGCCCCCATAATCCAGTTAAAATTTTTCTCTTGCCCTAATGTACCATGTATTCTTCTGTCTCCTACATCTTGTAATTGCTTAATCCAAGCCATTCATTTTGAATATGAGTAAACTGAGGTTTTTAGAGAGAGAGCATTCAATTTCAGGACTCCTGACTCTCCTTCCAGGGCTCTTCCTACTGCATTACACTGCATGCATGGTCTTTAGCCCAGTCAGAGCTATGGTTCATTTCTTGGTACTTCATACTGCATCCTTCCATCCACCTCTTTACCTACTAAATTCTTACATACTTTAAAATTCAATTCATACAACATTGTACCTCCACTATGAAGCCTTTACCCCTGAATCTCACATTTGCAACACTTTAGTGCATTTATGCAATATCATGAATTAGGTTTATATGTGTTTTAGTTTTATCTTTTTACTTGACTTAAGCTTCATGAGAACAAAGACAATGTTTTCTCTAGACTTTATATTTCACCTCCTAGAAGAGTTTTCTACATATAACAGGCACTTAATAAATATTTATTAAATGAATGAATACTTGTTGTCCCCAAAAGATTATAAATTCTTTGAGAGCAGGAACTATGTTACATTTCCCAATAAATATTTGTTGAAATTACAGAGGGTCCTAAAGCAACATAATGCACTCTGAAACATTTTTGTGTGGCTATGGTATGCTTCCTGGGGGCAAGGATTTGGACAAATGACCCCTTTGAGAGCCATGACCTGAGACTTGGGGACAAAAGGGTTGGAAGAGCAGGAAAGATAATTGCACATAAAGGCAGGGATTATTTCAACTTTTGTCTCTATTACTAGTACCTGGCACAGAGCCTGATAGGCAATGGGCACTCAATACACACTTGAATTGCCTCAGTTCCCACTGTAAGTGGTAGAGTAAGGACTTCAACACATGAAATCCTTCCCCTTTGACCACTTGCCATAGATCTTAGAGAAATCAGAGGGTTCGGGTCGGAAGAGACCTTGGGGATCATTTATTTGACCTATTTCAGTCATTTTTCAGTCATGTCCAACTCTCTGTGACCCCATTTGGGGTTTTTTTGGCAAAGATATTGCAGTGTTTTGGCCATTTTCTTCTCAATTTATTTGGCCTAATTCATTCATTTTATACAAGAAGAAACTTGGGTTAGAGATGTAAATCAATTAGTCTAAGGTAACATGGGTAGTAGCAGGGATGATATTCAAACTCAGGTCCTTTGCCCCCCACATGCACTGACTGAATTCCTAGGACTCCTGCTCAGGAACAGGAGCTCTGAAGCTCCTTGTAACTCAGAGATTCAGATGATATGAGTCAGAATAGGAGGGAAGTGTGAGAGAAGGAAGAAGAGAAGCAGAAATTGGGGTGGAATTAAGGTCAAAGTGTCTCTCTAGTTCATTCCTACATTTAATACCTGTTGCCATAGGTGCCATAATATCGGTGACCCTTTTGGTACTTCTTCTGTTACCACTTTACATAGTCCTCTCGGATCAGTGTCAGGGCCATATACACTCTGACAGAGCACCTTCAGCCTTCCTTGGAAACTGCCCCAGAAACCACAGGCCTACAGCTCCTCAGTGGAAAGCTAATCACCCATCAGCTAAGTGTGTCTCCCTCTTCAGCAAGATGAAGTATGTTTCAGAGAATGTGGTGCCCTGGGCAACTGTGAAAGTGACACCTCCCTTGTATCTGCTTGTAATTCAGGCTACTAACTTATTCCCTATTCATGATGGTACAATGCTGAGTTCCCTAGTGTAGGACATGCACACATCCCTGGAACACAGTATTCCTGGGGTACCTAACCAGCACAAAACTGTGCTTAAACAGAAAGGTCATTGGTCTGGAGTCAGAAGACCTAGGCTCATAACCTAGCCATCTCTCTTACTATGTGAGGTCATTTCACTTCTCTTCGTCTCACTTTTCCAAACCGCAAAATTACGGTGTCTAACTCATATGGTGAAGGGCCTCTGGGGGAGACTGTGAAGCTATTTCAAGGGATCCCTGAAGATGTGCTCCAAACAGTACAATTTCAATCCTTATTCTGCTCCAACAAAATATTCAGTGTTTCTAAGCATAATGCATAAGTAACTAAATGTACCTTCTATACACTGAATATCCCTCTTGTTTCTATTTTTCAAATGTATATCTATATTTATTGTATTTTAATTACTTATATCATTTATTAATATCATACCACTTATATAATTTGTAGGTTTACTAGAATTAATAATATCCAAATTACTTTAAATAAATTACTGAATTTATAGCAGCACTTTATTGTCATGCATATCCTCAATCAGTGGACTCCCATAGTACAACTACTACTGTATGTGGGGAATTCTCATATTTGAAAAGGTTGGAATCCATTCTTCTGAATGACCTCAAGCCTCTAATCCAAAGCACTGGCTTCTTTGCCATTCATGTGACTGTGGTCCATGAGCTCAAGGGGTCCAAATGGTTCTATTCTCATCTACATGACCTTGCTTAGGTGTTACTTCCTTACAGGATGTTACAGCTGGAAGGGACCTTAGAACATAGAATAAGGAATGTTGAAGCTAGAAGGGATGTTACAACATGGAAAGAACAGAAAACAAAGTTTTAGAGCTAGGAAGAAAGACAGAGATCATCTAATCCAATCCATTCATTTTGTAGGTGAGGAAATTGAGACCAGAAAGGGAGACCCCAAGACAGGTTTGCTGAATCCCATTCTGGGGCTTTTCCCACTATACCACACTGCCTATATTATGGCCCATTAGTCCAATCTCATCCCAGTACCAAATACAAAAAAATTCCTGTCAAATTACATACCTTCATGACCTTGGGGAAACCTGTGGAATGGAAAGAGCCTTTGGATTTGGAGTTACAGGACCTGAGTTTGAATCCTGACTGTCCCACATACTACCGCTGTGACCTTATGTAAGTCACTTAAGATCTCTGGTAAACTGCCTACTCATTTGTCTCCCTACTTCAAGTCTCTCACCAATCCAGCCCATCCAACAGTCTTCCAAGGTAATTTTCATTAAGCTCAGATCTGGAGATGTGATTCCCCTACTCAATCAACTCCAGTGACTTCCTATTGCCTCAAGAATAAACCACAGACCTCTCTGTTTAGTTTTTAAAGCCCTATCCAGACTGGCATTGATTTATCTTTCCTGCCTCTTTGGACATTACTCCTCTTCCCTCACTCTGTGATTCAGACAAAATGGCCTTCTCTTTTATCTTATTACCCAGGAAATTTTATCTCCCATCTCTGTCCCTTTGCACTGGCCATCCTTCATGTCTGAAATGTATTTCCTCTTTACTTCTTCCTTGGAGACTTCTCTATTCCTTTAAGACATATGTGAGGCGTCATCCTTTACATGAAGCCATTTCTGACCCCAATACCTTGTGAATTGTTAACTACTTCATATGTATTTCTGTTTATTGTTATTTTTTGCTATTTTTTTATAAAGTTTTTTTTAGTGGTATCTGATTTTTCACATCGCCATAATTTCTCCCAGTATCTCTTTTCCTCTCCCCTCTCAGAAAGGCA
>CM053581.1:263828396-263869499 GCA_028627135.1 Pseudochirops cupreus | reverse complement strand
ATCATATGTAATTGTAAAATATATAATCCTTCAGTAGAATATAAGCTCATTCCAAGAAACTGTGTCATTCTTTGTGCACTTGTATTCCTAGCACCCAGAACAGTGCCTGGCACATAGTAGCCTTTAATAAATACTTGATTGCTTTGGGTCTCAGTTTCCTCATCTATAGCTGCCCTTGGTGTTGGATTTGACTGCTAAGGTCCCTTCCAGCTCTAAATCCTATGATTTTATGAAAACCTCTCACTCTCCATTCTCACTCCTACCACATCCCGAACACAAGGAGTAACAGACCTCTTCAGACTCCTCCTTTAATCCAAAAAGCCCTTGCTTATCTGTCTCCGCAGTCAGGGTCCATACCCCTAGATTTTTCCCTTCTTCTTATGCTCCTCCCAGGCCAAGCTCTCTGAGCAGGAAAAGTAAACTACAACTCCCATACCACCTGGGTGGAGGAGGTGGGGGCAAGGTTTGATTGATAGGCGACGTGCCGAACCCTCGCTGGCCGCCAGGGGGGCGCCTGATTGCGCGTGCGCAGAAAAGCCGCTGGTAACGGCTGCGTCGGGAACCGCAGGCGGCCAGGTAGAGAGGTAGGGAAAGGAGGGGCGGGGGAACTGGGGGTCGGGGGAGTGGGGAGAGGAGGGTGTGTACCCCCTTCTGGGTAGCGAGCGGGCTTCTGCATTTCGTCCTCTGCCCATCCCTCTTGCCATGTCCGGGGAATGGAACGGTCCGGACCTAGGAAACTCCGAGGGGGAGGGGGGAAGGATCGGCGGGGTGTGGGGGGCAGGGAGCAGAACCGGGAGAGGGGGACCAGAAGAGACCCTCTCCCTTCCCCCCAACCTTTGGGCTGGTGCAAGAAGAAAACAGCACAGGGGGGATAGCTGGGAATGGAGGTGGATCCCCTGGGATGGAGATGGGGGGAGGAGGCAGAGGACCCGATATTGGGCCCCGGGGGAAGGAGCCGGTTTAGAAGAATGACCCCGCCAGGATCCTGGGTGGAAAGGGGTCATCTAGAGGTCATAGGGAAAGTCCAGGGGAAAGTGGGGAGTGGCATAGATAAGAGGGGGTACAGCCTGGGGCCTTTCATGTGTCTAGATTGTGGAAATAGGTCAGTTTGGGTGTGGCGCCCAGTGGATTGGGGTGCAGGGTTTAAAAGAGTCAAGATGCTCAGGGCTCACATCCCTTACCCAGAGAAGAGTAAGAATGGGGAGGGGAGGGACCATGGACAGCAGGGGGCTCCGGAGAGAGGGGCGGCCAGTGCTTTGGAGACGTGGCACACTGGTAACTAAAGTGCCCATTCTCAGCAGTCCAGCCAGACATGCCTTTTCATTAGGGACCGGCATACCTGAGCTCCCATCAGCTTAATCTTTCAAATGCATCCACTAATGTAAGACCTTTGGGGATCTGCCGTTCGTGGTGGAAAGAGTTCGGAAGGGTTGTAAGCTAACAAAGTTCTAGTCTATTAACTCGTTGTGTGACCTTGGAAAAGCTCACATTTGTGAAATATAGGGGGAAGGAGTAGGCAAGGTTTGTAAAGAGGTTTTGTCTGACTTACTTTTCTCCCTTGTGTTTAAGCCCCAGAGTATTCCTGCTGTTATGCTCAGTTCCTCTACTAGACATTGGATTCATTGTCCTAGGCCTGAGATTCTATGAGCCTCAGTTTCCTTTTCTTTAAAATGAAAGGGATTTTGTTAAATGTTATTTAAAGCCCTTTCTAGCTCTGAAATTCTATATTCTAACATTTCATGTTCTAATGCCTCTTATAGCTTTAACACTCCATGTTCTATGAACCAGGATGGTAGTAAAGGTATGGTAAAGGTCTATATATCCCTCTGACCCCTTGATTACTGTCACTGAAGAGTCCAGAAAGTTATGGTTATCACGCAGCATTGTCCTGCGGTACACAGAACTCACCAGAAGCCACAGACAGATGGCCTAGAAAGTGAGAAAGCAGACATGCCCTCACTTTCCTAGTTTGAATGGGGAAATGGCCATTCACTGATTGCATACCCCAAGTCAGGGAGAAAATACCAAGTTCTTCAAAATCCCAGACTTGGAAGGGACCTCAGAGACCATCTAGTTTAAACCATCCCTGAACAAGAATCCCTTCCTCAAGAGACCTAGCAAATGGTCAGATGACCTTTGTTTGGATTGCTGAGGTATGAAGGACACTAGTCAAGCTAGGTCAATGAGGCTAGAAAGAGCTCCCCATTATCCTAAAGCCAGAGCCCTGATGACACAATTGCCTGAAGCAGCAAGATAGTGCAGTGGATATTATGCCAGGATGAGACTGGAGTCAGGAAGACTTCAGTTCAAATTCATTCTCAGATACTTTGTGACCATAGGCAAGTCACCTAACCTCAGTTTCCTCAGCTGCAGAATGCAGATAATAAGAGTAACTACCTCCCAGGGTCCTGAGGATCAAATGAGACAATATGTATAAGATAATCAGCATAGTACCTCGCATACAGTAGGAGCTTAATAAATGATTGTTCCTTTCCACTAAAATGTAAGGTGGCGTATGTAGTATAGAAGGCAGAAATAGAAAGTCACAGGCCATTGTCATTCCTCCAGGCCATTTTAGAGTGGATGATGGCATTACTCAGCACAGACCAATGCCAGCTACAACAGTGATGAGGAAATAGCTAACTGTTCTCTTTGAAAAAAAACACTGCTTGGCAATAATGCTAATACTAAAAGCGATAGTAATAATACTAGCTAACATTTATAAGGGCTTACTATGTGCCAGACACTGCACTAAGCACTTTACAGTTATTTCATTTGATCCTTACTACAACGCTGGGAGCTGGGTACTATTATTATCCTCATTTCACTGATGAAGAAACTGAGGAAGAATGTCTTAAGTGACTTGCCCAAGGCCACACATCCACTGAGTGTCTGAGGCCACATTTGAGCTCAGGTCTTCCTGACTCTAGGCCCAGTGTTTTTATCCAGTGTACCACCTAGCTGTTTAGGCAAGACCCTACAATCACACTTGATTGGATTTTTTTTTTAATTCAGAAATCCTGCAGTTCTTTGCCTTGTCATAACAGGGAGGTGACCCTGGGCACCTAAAGGCTATGCCAAGTGAACATAAACTCTGATAAAAGATGAAACTATCAGAGAAAAGAAAGACTTTGAGTACAAACCCTAGAAAAGATTTTGTGTTTCTCATCCAAGGGCCACCCTAGCTAAGTAAAGAGGGGCTCATATCCACAAGGTTGGCTAGCCAGTGATTAATATTTTCAGCCATGACTCACATAGTCTAATAATACTAAGTAGCCATACTAAAGTTGTCATGAATCAGAATTGAAAGTAAGAACTATTTAGGGCCCTAGACCTATTATCACTTGCTAAAATACATATTTCCATTACATATTCCAAGTCTACCTCCTGCCCCTTAAAGGACAGTTAGAACATGATCACTTTCTTCAAGCATCTGAGGGGCTGGAAGTATTTGTGGGGGAAGAAATAGACTTGTTTCTTTCAGTGGCTAGAAGTTTCAGAGAGCACATTTGGGCACATTGTCAGGACGGATTTCCTGACAATTAGAGCTTTCCCAAAGTATATGACCTGCCTTGAGATCATGAATTCACCCTGCTTGGAGGTTTTCAAACAGGCTGGATAATCACTTGTCTGTTATGAGATAGTGGGGATTCTTTCAAATTCTTAATTTGTTAATATAACAAGCACAGCCTCCACTTCCTCATAATATGATCAGATCAGTTATTCTCAAGTGCCTTACAGAATTCTCCATTTGACTCTGCCCTTGAAGGGGCACTGTCTTAAGGGAAGGGGAAAATTTTGGGGGTGCTGGATTTTTATTTGGAAGCTCTGGGTTCAGATTCTGGCTCTGTAATTTACTTTGGGCAAGTCACAATCTCTTAGGGTGTGGTTTCCTGATTTGTTTGCACTGAGAGAAACTATACATCTCTAAGACCTCATCCAGATTTGAATTCTATGACCCTATGACATTTTGAGGGAAACGGATCAGGAAGGGTAGCTATGTTTTATTTGCCAGATTTCTAGGGATCTCCGTAGGCCTCCATCATTCTCTTAAAACTTCCTTCCCCACATTGTTATTTTCCCGTTCAAGACCTGTCCTAAGCCCAACTGAGTCCAATATATGTAGGCTAAGAGCAGAAATGGTATAGGATTATAGAATATAGAGCTAGAAGGGATCTTAGAGATTATTTTGAACCCTCCCCCCACTTTACAAATGAAGAAACTGAGGTCCCCTGATGGGGAATTATGTGTCTAAAGTTCCACAGTGGAGATGGAGTTTGAGGTGATTTGACTCCATTGTCCTACTGCCGATTTAACAGAATAAATTGAGGTGAGTTTGGAAATACCTGGGAGTGGGAGGATGGTTTTTCCCTCTCCCTGCTGTGCTGTCTCAGGCTTCACTGAGTAATATTGGCTGCTAGGATGTTATTAGTGTTTCTGATATGCAAATATTTGTGAAAAATATAAGGGATTCTGTCTCAAGATTCAGACAAAGACAGAACACAGGCAAGGAATTTCTACCAAACCTGTTATTAACTCATTAACTGATGGCACTTGATTCATCATTGACAGGTTTGTTTCCTTCATGCACAAGTACACATATGCTGTTTTCTTACTGTGTGTTCCAGACTCTGTGGTTTTTCATAAGAAGAGGTAGTATTGAGTGATAGGGGCACCTTTCTCACTCTAGTGACTCATTTGGAAACCTTCCCCAGTGCCTATGCCTGCTGAAGCCTTTGCCTGATGAGTTTAATCTCTGTTGCCAGCAGGTGTTCCTGAACACTCCTAAGCAGCTCTCCCCGCTCTAGCACACAGAACTGGGCAAATGTCAGTTTGAGGTAACAGTGCCTCACTGGAGATAATCCCACCAACTGCTCTGGAATACACATGAACAGTCCCCAGGGGAGACTATGTGGAGTATGAAGCCAGATGTTTACCTAATTGACATTGTTATGGAGGACAAGAAAATGCATCTTGGAAAACTTGCATAAAAGTAGGGGAGGGAATAACCTACAAAAAAACCACCCAAACTTGTCTGGCTGATAAACAGAATAAATATTTTATGTTGGGAAAGGGATATTTGTAAGGCACGTTATATTTCCAGGTCTAGAGCTAGAAAACTGCACCTTTGCCATAAGCTTAAATTGACCTTACAAAATGACTGCTAGTGCATCCACTGATGCCATTGTGGGAAGGCAGGATGATTTTAAATGAAAGCTCAGTTTGTTTGAGGATCTAATGTTGTGGATAAGGCCTATCCATTTAATGATAGTCCGTTGGTCACCCTTTGGTTTGGGAGTTCCCCCATATTAGAAGATCTAAAAGATGTTTTTAGGATGTAGACAAGTTGTGGGAAATTTAGCCACTCTTATCTTGCCTAATATTCCTTAAAGATCTGTGCTTCCTATATGGGCATGGTTTAAGGCTATCCAAGCATACTGGGATTCTTATTTCCTGTTGTGGTCGAGGCCTCCATAGAACCAGTACAGAGAAGTCACTTCTCTCATATAAGTACATGCAAGTGAAAACTGAGCTGAATTTCATCTCAGAAACCCAGGAACTTCTCATTGACTATACATAAACCATGGTGTTAATGAAAAGAGTACAAACTTTTGTTTGAATTTTGATTTGGAGTACAAATACCTACAGTCTAGTTCCAACACTGCCATATGTTAACTGTGCTGATTGGGACGATGTCACATCTCTGGACCTCAGTTCTCTCCTCTGTAAAATGGAAATGATAATAGACTACTTACTTTGCAAAATTCTGTTGGGGAAAGCACTTTGGAAACCTTAGAGTACTATAGAAATTTAAGATTCAATTCAAATACTTCCCCATACACTCTGGATCCTATATGAGGAAATTAGCTGGTAGTTTGTTTTAGAAGATAGCGAGTGAGGCTCCAAGTTGACTGGTGCCTGGAGAGGGGGCAGGGTTCCTAACCCTTGGAGAACAAAGCAAAGGTGCCTCTATTTTAGCTGTCTTTCATTTTGGTGAACCCAGAGCATCTGGTCTTTTTTTAAAATGTATTATACAGGATTACCCTAAGAATGCATCTGTTTGTTAGAATCTAAATCATGGTGGTTTTACCAAGTATTCTTCATGCTCAGGTTCTACAAGTCTAGTATTGGGGAGCAATGGGGAAAGGAACAAATATTAAGTACCTTCTGTGCGCCAAGCATTGTGTTGTGCTTTATGAATACCTCGTTTGGTCCTCACAACAACCCCAGGAGGTAGATGCAGTCATCTCATTTTACATTTGAGGAAGTTAAGGGACTTGTGTCGCGTTACATGGCCAGTAAGTGTCTGAGTTCAAATTTGAACTCTGATCTTCCTGACTCCATGCCCAGTGCTGTATCCACTACAACACCTTGTAGGGTAGAAGAAAAAGGGAAGCTGATTTTTTTTTCCCCAAACAAGGCAAATGCCTATTAGTAAGATCACTGATGGCAGTATCCCTGCCTGATAACTTCACCCATGGGAACTCATGTTCTTCTGGCAAGCATACCTGTGTCCCAAGGAAGGGGAGAGGAAAGAAGACAAGAAAGAGGAAGAGGGAGGGAAGCGAAGGGGGTGGAGAGGGAGAAAAGGGGAAAGGGGAGAGAGAGAAGAAGAAGAAGAAGAAAAAGAAGAAGAAGAAGAAGGATTTAAGGAAGGAGAGATTGACATAATTTCCCCCATATTTATATGTATACTATGTGCATATTCACATAAACATATGCACACATGCATGTACATACACAACTAGAGCTGTAAAATTTTCTGACGTTTCGCAAACTGGTAGAACTATCTCATTAGCCCTTCCATAGAATCAACTTTAGAAATAACAGATTGTCGTATTGTGGGTTACTATACACTGTATCTGGCCACCAAATGGTGCCTTCATTGTGGTGCTCCAGAGCTGATGCAAGAAGACTGAAGCCTTTGGCTTGGGATTGAGGGATTTCATGGATGGAACTCTGAGATACCAGTTGTAATTGTAAGCATTTACATAGCACTACTATACAGTAGGTGCTTGTTCTCTACTTTCTGGATTATCTGTGATGACCTAAGGCTTCTTCCCACTTACTGCTCTTCTGGTTCTAAATGTCAGTAGTAGGGACTGAACCTTCAGGGAGTCCAGGCCAGATACTTAAAAGTTGAGTACTTTTATTATGTGTAGCTCCACCTTTTTCTACCTCATTGTTCCAAAGCAGAATATGATGTATTAAATTATGTCTGCTTCTTCTTCCCTTCCAGAGCACCTTAGTTCAAATTGAGAGTTGATTATATTTTCAAAGTGTTTCCCACATTGCTGGGCTGCCCAGAAATTCACACAACTAATACACTTCTCCCTTCCCTCTCCTGGCCATCTGCACATCACAGGAATACACAAGCTGCATTTGGACTTTGGAATGCCTGCACTTATCTCTAGTGTCTTCCTTTCTCTGCTACTATTACTTGTGCTTTTTTCAGGACTGATTTTTAAACCACATAAAAAACTAGAAGGAAGCAATTGGGAATTATGGGTTCTGGGATGGGTCTATCTCTAGCAAAGTAGGGAATAACCAAATAAGTCTCATCAGTGATAGACTGTGTATGTTTATGTGGCTTAAGGATTAGGGAAGTGAATTACTGTTCCCCCTCTTCTCTTTGACAGGAACCAGAACCCCATGGAATGAAGGCAAGCAGTGAGTTACTCTGTTTCAGGTTATACTAGTTGAAAGTTGCCCTGGGTTGGCCATGGCTACAGCTTCCCAACTTAATCTGGATGCTCTTCGGGAAGTGCTGGAATGCCCCATCTGCCTAGAATCCTTCACTGAAGAGGTTTTACGCCCCAAGCTCCTTCACTGTGGCCATACTGTCTGCCGGCACTGTCTAGAGAAATTATTGGCAAGCAGTATCAATGGTGTCCGCTGCCCCTTCTGTAGCAAGATCACACGCATCACCAACTTATCCTTGCTGGCTGACAACCTGACTATACTGAAGATCATTGACACAGCCGGGCTGAATGAGGCCATGTCACTGTTGATGTGTCGGACCTGTGGACGGCGACTACCCAGACAGTTCTGCAAGAGCTGTGGCATGTTGCTTTGTGAGTCCTGTAGAACAGCAAAACACTCATTGCCCAAACACAGCGTTCTCCCTATCAAGGAGGCGGCTGAGGAGCGACGCCGTCACTTTAGTGAGAAGCTTGCTCAGCTTCGGGAAATGATCAGAGAATTGCAGCTGCGGAAGCAGACCCTGGAAAGGGTCTCCAAAGACTTGCAGGGTCGCTACAAGGCAGTTCTACAGGAATATGGGCGAGAAGAACGGCGGATCCAACAGGAGCTGGCCCGCTCACGCAAGTTCTTCACGGGATCCTTGGCAGAGGTGGAAAAAGCCAATAGCCAAGTGATGGAGGAACAGGGATACTTGCTAAATATTGCTGAGGTACAGGCTGTATCTCGTTGTGACTACTTCCTGGCCAAGCTCAAACAGGCAGATGTGGCTATTTTGGAAGAGATAGCTGATGAGGAGGAGCCAGAGCTGACAGCCAACCTGCCCCAGGAACTGACCTTGCAAGATGTAGAGCTCCTCAAGATGGGTCATGTTGGCCCACTCCAAATTGGCCAGGCAGTTAAGAAGCCACGGACAGTCAATATAGAGGAGCCTTGGACTGAGGAGGTTGATGCCACCTCTATGATGATCCGGGAGATGGATGGGAGCTCAGATGATATGACCCCTAGTCCTCGGTCTTCACCTTCCCGTCAGCGAAAATCTGAGGCAACTGCCAGCATACAACAATGCTACTTTATCAAGAAGATGGGTGCTAAAGGCAGCACACCAGGCATGTTCAACCTGCCTGTTAGCCTCCATGTCACCAATCAGGGTGAAGTGCTGGTCGCGGATAGGGGCAATTTCCGTATCCAGGTCTTCTCCCGCAAGGGCTTTCTGAAGGAGATTCGGCGCAGTCCCAGTGGCATCGACAGCTTTGTGCTCAGTTTCCTTGGGGCTGATCTGCCTAATCTGACCCCACTGTCAGTGGCCATGAACTGCCAAGGACTGATTGGTGTGACTGACAGCTATGACAACTCTGTCAAGGTGTATACTTTAGAAGGCCACTGTATTGCTTGCCACCGGAGTCAGCTAAGCAAGCCCTGGGGCATAACAGCACTGCCCTCAGGACAGTTTGTGGTCACGGATGTGGAGGGAGGCAAATTGTGGTGTTTTACAGTTGACCGATCAGCTGGAGTAGTCAAGTTCAATTGTCTCTGTGGTGCTGTTCGGCCCAAGTTTGTTACCTGTGATGCTGAAGGCACTATTTATTTCACCCAGGGGCTGGGCCTTAACCTGGAGAACCGACAGATTGAGCACCACCTTGAGGGTGGTTTCTCCATTGGTTCTGTGGGCCCCGATGGGCAGCTGGGCCGTCAGATCAGCCACTTCTTCTCTGAGAATGAAGATTTCCGCTGTATTGCTGGTATGTGTGTGGATGCTCGTGGGGACCTCATTGTTGCCGATAGCAGCCGAAAGGAGATCCTTCACTTCCCCAAGGGTGGTGGCTATAATGTCCTTATCCGGGAGGGACTCATTTGTCCTGTAGACATTGCTCTTACTCCTAAAGGGCAACTGCTGGTGTTAGATTGTTGGGATCACTGCATCAAGATCTACAGTTACCACTTAAGAAGATATTCTACCCCTTAAAAGGAACTGGCATTCTTCACCATAGCCCTCCTTTCTCCTAATAAATCTGTGGGTGTCCTTAATGCCATAGATTAGTTTTGTGTCCTGATCCTAGCTGGGTAGGTATAGAATTCAAGCATTGGTGTTTAGAAGTCCTATACTTTAGTTTGCCTCTAAGAATAGAGCTTTAAAGGATCAACTGGCATTGAGGATATGGGACAGTTAGCTGTATTCTTATTAGCCACGAAGCCCCTCCACGACTTCACCAGTTTTAATCATCATAGAGACTAAGAAGTATCTTAGAAGCAAATCCTCATTGATTTTCCTCTTTCTCTTTTGGATCCCTGGCTTGTTGGCTTGTTTCCAGGTAGCATTCTGCCTGCCAACAAAGGGTTCTCTGCACTGCTGACTGATCTGCATGCTCTACTGGGACCTGCTCCCCCAGCTCCTTATGGCTCTTCAGTAGCATTTCAGATGTATCCCAGTAGTATTGCCTTCGGGTTCACTCACCTTTACCAACGTGAAAAAAGTCCAGTGCTCTCCAAGAAGATACCTTGGGGGACTGTTTTCTGTAGACTAGAATGTTTCAACATCTTAAACCACCGAGTTCAAGTGTGACTGAGAATGGAATGACTTTGTGGATCATTAGAGAACTCTAAATTGAAAACCGAGTGTCTATGAAAGGGACTTGGGTTTTGAAACTTTGCCAAAGTTAAAAAAAAAGGAATCAATAATAATGTTAACAAATAATATATTTATTCATACTCTTCAAGATGCTGTAGCTCAGCCCACCATTATTCATGATCAGCTTCCATGGATCTACTCACTTATATAAGAGTTTGTAAAATCAGGCCAATGGGTGGGAGTGGATTAAGAATCATTTTCATTATTGGAAAACTCTTTGGCGGGTGCTTAGCCTGCATTTTCCCAATGGAGTGTAAAATATTCAGTTTCAGGATTTATTTCCATTCCTTTGTTAAGCATTAAATAATTGATGGCAGTTTCTGCATTACTGATGTTTGTTTCTTTTAATTAAATATTGGGAGGTGGTTTTTATATCCCATCGCTCACTTAGCTGAAGTTCTCTTTCTTAGCAGGCAGTACCATCAAAAGGATCTATCTTGTGAAATACACTCCTCATCAATTTCCAGCTAGAAGCAGCATCACATAAAGGGAACGCAAATCCCACTCCCAGTACATGTGAAAAATTAGCTGGCACCTAAGGTTTAAAGTCATGGACTCCCAGTTTTAAGTTGAGTCTTTACCATCTGTTCTTGCCTCCTAATTACAATTCCAAAAGTGAAAGCAAGGTTTATTCTTTGAAGGAGATATTCTTGTGGGTGAAGACATTCAAGAATTAGTGGCTGGATATTTGTGTTGACTAAACCTCAGCTCTTGAATTTCAGGCACAGAAGGGTGATAGAAAGCTCACAGGGTTGTCTGGAGATGGGAGCACCATAGCCTATAGTTACTGAAAAAATAAGCTGGTTTTTCTGGACTGCATTACTCAAAAACTATTTTTTTTTTTAGCCTATGTTGGGATTAATTCCCAAAGGACAGGAAATGACATAATTAAAGTTAGCCCCAGAGCTAATTTGTCTTGGACTTTGTACCTGAAGAAAGCACAGGCCAAATTATGAAATTATGTCTGATTTTAAAAGATTGTGTTAATGGAAGGAAAATTGATTCAATTAAAAGTATATCACAGGCAGCTCCTTTTCTTATTAAAAGCACTTTATCTGCCATAGCAGCTAGGAGCAGGAGATCCGTCTCCCTTTGCTGAAACAATAACTAAGGAAGCAGCCTCAGGTTCACACTTTGCTGCTGAAAAGTGGATACAATGTTCTTGGCAGGCTTGACAGAAACATTCCCAGCACTTTTCCATCGCCTGTTAGCCCATTTATCATTGGGGTACTTTGGTATCTCTCTACACATCGTCCCTGACTTGTACTTAGTATTTTCTTCCTTAAATAACCACGACCTGTGGTTATAGACCAGAGGAAATGTGGGACTGGATGCAGGATGCTGACAAGTCAATTGTGTCTCAGACTCGTTCCCCTTTAGTGCTAATGGATGGGCAACACTGATATTGTTACCCTTTCTTTCTATTCCCTTCCTAGAGCCTTTGGAATCAATCCCACTTCTTAGCCACCTCTTCTGTTGCACAAAAAAAACGTGGGAGAAAGCAAATCCTGGATCTGACCCAAAGGACTAGAAGGGAGTGGGTGGCAGCAAGGAGTAGAACAGTGGTCAGGAAACAAAAATTTGGTCTTGGTGGTCAGGTCATCAGAGGACTGGTTATGTTCCTTGTGAATAAAGGAAACTTGGAGCGTATCTGATATGCACCTATACAAGCGGAAATCTCAAAGCATAATGCAATTCAAATAAATGTTTCAGGCATCCATTCTAAATACCCTCTCTCCCCTCTCTATGGGGATAATCAAGATCTGACTATTTAAGAATCCAGAGCTTTCCTATGAAGACAGTTCTATTTGGCCCTTTTCACAACTGAGTAAACTAGAGGCCTAGAGAACCAAGTATCTCTTAGAGCTGAGCAGCCATCTCCATACTTGTAAAGGGAGCCATGAATTTTAATGCCAGTAACTTTCCCTTCTGACAGCCTCTAGGCTTTTTGTTTCTCTATTTGTAAATTCCTTTGAAAGCTGCTCTTATCTATTGAGTGCTTTGAGATCAGTGAATTGAGCCCCTGGACTGGAAGTGCAAATTAGCATCCTTGTCAAGTTCTGGGGCAAGCCCAGAGACACCTAGACTCTCCTTTTCAGTTCCTCTCTACCAAGCTGGGTAACACTTCACTTTTAAGTGGCCATTAATTAGTACCAGATTAAAAGTGCAACTGCTTAAACATTACTTGCATTACCCACAGGAAAACTATAAGACATAAAGCAAGCTCGTCCCTCCGTGTGGTTAATGGAGTGCCTCCCCACTGACTATCTGAATATTCACTAGTGTGAATTGACCTGCCTCTTTTACTAGCTTCCACTGAGCAGTCCCCCCTTCCCTTTCTGCAAACTTAACTCCATCCCTGAACCATATGTGGGCTTTGGTCAGAAATCCAAGTAGAGGGATACATGGTAAGACAAACTCATCCAGGGACGTGACTTCTTGCTATGAATTTCCAGCTAGACTATTAATGTGGTCATCCTTTTTATATATGTAGCTGGGATTTTTAACCTGGAGTCTACTATCTGTGGATAGAATTCAGAGGATCTGTGAACCTGAATGGGAAAAAAACCCTAAGTTTATTTCAATATAATTGGTTTCCTTTCTAATCCTATGAATTTTATTTCATACATACCATGACATACACAAAAAGGTTAAGAACCTATGCCTTAGAGCAAGGTCTCTAGACCTATGCTTTTATGAAACTTACTAAGTCTTAATAAGAAAAACTTACTAAGGAGAGATAGGTATGGATTCTGCTTAGAAAGTGGAAGAATTTTAAGAGCTTAGCTTGGACAGTGCAGGAACTGACAGATAAGGAAATAGCTATAGAGAGGAAGTGACTTGCCTCAGGTTGCACAGCTAATAAGCAATGAAGAAAAGTAGAACCCAGGTCTCTCTCTGAAAGGTGAATCCTTGGCCAGTTTAGAGAGACCATGAATGATTTCCATAAAGGAGCATCAATAGCTCAAAGTTGTCATTCTTGTTCCCAGCACCACTAAGGATGGTTGGGAAACTTCCATTATAGAGGTGAGAGGAATGAGACTGAGAGGTTATTCCAGCTATGGATCCATAAGTCAATGAAATTTACCTGGGCTTCAATCTTGCTTTTGACAATTACCAGCCCTGTCACTTTAAAGTCACTGCCTCTGTTTACTTCAAGCAACTCTAGACTTAGCTAGACAGGAAACAATCTATTGGTAAAGAGAGGAAGCTTCCATGCTGAGGAATTCTGTTTCTTCTATAGCACATTTTGTTCACTGTCTCCTTTGATGCTCATAACATTCCTACCAGCATTATTATCTCCATATATTAGATAAAAGAACTGCTTGAGAAGCTTCAAGTCACAACTAATGTCAGAGGCTTGATTAGAAACTAGATCTTCTAACTTCAAGTACCTAAAGATGAGATCAGGGAGGTGATTGCAGAAGGATGGTAAAATTTCCATAAAACCAAACTGTTTCATCAGGTCCTTTCATAAATTGGCTGCTTTATGAAAGAGGGCCTGTGGCTAGGTTAATGCTATTTTAGTTCAATACACTTTGGTTAAGCATTTCCTCTGTGCTAAGCATTGTTCTAAGTTCTAATGGACAGAAGGCAAAGACATTGCCCCACTCTCAAGGAGTTTATGACGTAGGCAGAGAGATAAACAGTTATAATGCCAAGTAGTACATGATTATTATATTAAAAAATTCAAACATAATGCAATGAGATTTCACAGGAAGGAGACCTCAAGTTTACTGGGAACACGGGGAGGCAGTATCTACAACCTTATTCAGGAAGGAGGTTGGAAAGATGAATAGAATTTTCAACAGGTGGGAGAGAAGTGAATAAAAATACAATCAACAAAGATAAGTAACTGATGTAAAAGACAGCCTCCAGAAAGAATGGATTTCAAGGACTTGTGGGGGGGAGGGGAGAGAAATGCAACAGCAAACTCAGCTGAGCTCAAACTCCTAATTAAGGAGACTATGAAGGGGAGGTAAGGGCTGTAAGGGCAAAATTAGAACTTAGCTACAGCTACGTATCCTGTAGGGAAGCTTGAGCACACTAAACCTGCAGGCTAATTAATTGATTAAAATAATTGGGGTATCATTTTGAATTTTTGAAGAGAATAAAAGAAGTCAAGGTGGAAAAGTAAAAAAAAAACAAGCTTGGGTTTTCAAATGAGTTTCGTGTGTTATTTAAAAGATTTAAATAGATATGTATACATATATATGTTCATATATATGCCATTTGCTCAGAGATTAAAAATAGCTTCTTATTCCATTTTATGTTCATTATAGGCCATGCTCAGTAGTTCTTGGTCAGACTAAGCTAAGGCTATTTGGGAGATAAACTTAGTTTCATGGTGGAAGGGTTGCCCAAGAAAATACATGTCTGAAATAAATTGCTTTATAAGGTGTCTCCATTAGCAGCATGCAGTGTTGTGGTATGATAGACAGAGCAGTGAACTTTGTATCAGAACACCTGGGTTCAAATCCCAGTTCTGCCACTTAATAGTTTTACAGTACCACTCACATTTATAAAACATTTTGAAGTTTATAAGGCACTTTCTTTATAAAAACTATATTTAGCCAGCAGTCAACTATTATTATCTCCACTGTATAGGTAAGGAAGCAGACTCAGATCAGGTGACTGACCAAGGGATGGATAACTTGTTGTTGTTGGTCCTTCATTCTTGAAGAGAACTAATTATATCACCAGGGTGATGTCTTGACTTGCCCAAGAATTGGATTTCAAGTGAGGCAGAGCTGCAAGGTCATCATCCTCACTCTCTCCTCTAGAGTCTTCAAAGCCCAGTGGTAAGACAAAATTCAAAAGGACTGACAATGGCCTTGGCCTTTCTAAATTAAGGTCTTTCCCAGGTGTCAGTTTGTCTGAGGCAACACCCATTCGATGACTGAGGGCTAGGGAAGAATTGAGACAACTTGTACAGAAAGGGTCAGATAGGAGTCCCTTGGTTCCAAGTTCAGCCTCTTTCCACGTTACAACGTGAAAGCTTAGAAACTCCAGACAATGAACACTAGTTTCCCCAATATTCTTCCTACCCACCTCACTGTGTTGTGAAGAAAGTACTTAACATGAGTGCAAGCTCTCATCATTATATTCAAAACCAATTGCACTTTATTGTTGTATAGTTACATGTGACCTAGTTGCAACTTGGACTCTAAGTTAAGTGACTCTCACATCACAGTTAGTGGTATTTTCAAATGGAAGAGAATGTCACCCAATCACTCTTGAAGGGTAGTGAGTCTCTGAGTATGATGTGATACCTCCTCTAAAGAATCCTGAACAACTTGACCAGACCTCTTTGGTATCTATTGTTGTCCTTCCAATGGACTTGTTTCTGGATTGGGGCAGAATTTTGCCCAAGGTAATTTTCTACAATTTAAATTTTTACATATCATCCTCTACCTGCCTTCAGCAGCTTGCTCTCCCAGCCCCTATCAGCAGTTACCAATTCAAACAACCCCTTACCTGAAACCACCTTTAGGTTCTGAGCTGCCCATACCCTGGGGCTGGTTTCTACTTTAACAGAAACTATATAAGAAGCTCTTAATTAGTTAACTTTGCATTACATGCTTAATGCAATTTCAGGATCTCTTCCTGGTTGTAGGTTCTTTGTATTGGTTCTTATGGACCCAACCGTTACATTTGCTAGGAAGACCTGAGTTTAAATCCATTATATATGAAACCATATGGAAGGACTTAATAGATATGAAACCATAAGGAAGCCACTTAGCCACTCAGCTTCAGTTTCCTCATCACTCATATCTTCTAAGATGATGATAATAATATAGAACCTACATCATACTGTTGTGAAGATCAAATGAGACAATATATGCAAGCCCTATGTAATGTATGTAAGTGTATGTAAAATAAAATAGATAAATTATTGCCAGACTTGAAGCATTATTAACATAGTTATCATTCTTACAAGCCTATCTGGACCTCTGACATTGTCCAGTCTGATTCTTTCCTCACTCTTCTTTTTGGTTCTAATATTCTCAAATCCCTGCCTTCCCACCAGTTTACAGAATGTGGCTTCTCTCCCTCTGTGATGATGGTCCATTGCCTGGTGAGCAGCTGCCCTCCTGTCCCTGACTCTCTTTGTTCTTCTCCCACCATCTGGCACCATTTAGACTTCCAAGGAATTAGATATTGGTGCATGCCAATGCACTGAAAGCCTTGTATTCTCTGGGGATCAGATGCTTCACTGAGCTATCCTAGTGGAACTCTCTCTTTGGTCCAGGAATTCCTAGGATCATAGAATCCGGAGCTGAAGAGACCTTGGAGATTATTTTAGTGCAACCCTCTTATTTTACCTATGAGGAACTGAAGCCCATAGAGCTTCAATGGCTTTACCAGGTACAAATAGCAGAGCCTAAGTCAAATGGTACTATTGACTTCAAATTTAGTGCCTCAGCTAATCCTACGATGCTAATCCAAACTTCAGTATTTTCTAGCCTCAGTATTCCAAGCCCTGTCCATCATTCTGAATCAGGCTGGCTCCTGGATTTGTAGATTTGCTCCCCTGGATCTTTAATTAACTGTTCCTATCACTGCTGTTTTTACCTAACACCAATACTGTACAAATGGTAGCAAGAGTAGAATAATGAGAACATGTAATTAGGAATTGATGCAAAAAGATCTCTCAACCTACGTAACCTGGATGGTTCAGAGTGATCAAGAAAGTCAGGGCTTTGGTTCCAGGAGTCAGAGTTTACAGATCAGCTAGGTTAAAGTTACATTAAGAGGAATTCTTGGGTTCCCTCAGGACATTCTGGCAAAGCACCTGGGCCTTAAAAGGTCTAATAATAACAGCTGACATTTGTATATTACTTTGAAATTTCCAAAGTGTGTTGCATATGTTCACTCCTTCAGTCATCACAACAACAGTGTGAAGTAAATACCATAGTTGAGAAACTGGGGCTCAGAGAAATTTGTTTCCTTGGTCACAAAGCTAGTTAAATATAAAAGGTAGGATCCTCAAGCTCAGCTCTCTTAACTCAGGACTAAGTTCTCTTTCCATCACACTGCAATGTCTTGCACTAAGAGACCCCTGACTTAGTATACTCCTATACAGTGAGGCCAATGCAGCTGTAGTTGTGTATTTTCCAGGAAGACACCCTCAGATAATATTAAGGAATTAACTGTAAAATGCAGGTGCTCAGGAGAGGGGTAAAAAAATGGTTTGGTAAATGAAGGAAGCAAGATGCTGGGCAGTATAGTAGTGTCTGGCCACCAATTCCTAGTTGGGGGTCCCTAATGATGTCACATGAGGCATTATTCCTGAGAGTTCAATTTTCTTTGCCTAGTAGAGGCCACCCAACCCTCTTTGCTGGTTCATGCTTTTCCCTGCTGGCATATTATATAATAAAAATGGTACAAAAATTGTAATCAGGGGGCCTGAGTTCAAATCTCAGCTCTCAAAATTCACTTGGACAAATTATTTCTCTGAGTCTCAATTTCCTCATCTATAAAATTGGGCAAATAATAATTGCAGCACCTATTTCATAGGGTTATAAAGAACTGGCTTTATGGTTAAGCTATTACATAAATCAGAGTAATTATTATTCCCTTCAACTTTAATAATAGTAACTGACTTTTATACAGCACATTAAATTCCACAAAGTGCATTAGGCCTATGATGGAGGTACTACCAATACTCTTATCTCTGTATTATAGATCAGGAAACCAAGACTGTGAGGCTGAGTGATTTATCCATGGGGACAGAAGGAGCAAGTGAATCTGAACCCATCTTCTGACTCTGCTGTTATCACTTTATTCATGATGTCATGCTGTACCCAAAAAGAGAGGTCTAAGCAAAATATTTAATTATATGGAATTCTTCTCAGGTAGTCTGGGTGTTTCTCATCACAGGTTTCTTGAGGGGACTTATCTATGAATACTACTTATACCTGCACTGTATGCCTACTTCACAGATGGATGACTTCTCCATGGGCAATAAGAGTAGCATGTAAATGGGGTGGGGTGGGGGATTAAGGGTTAGGGATTAGAAATCATAAGGTCATTGGCTATAAAGCTGCATTTAGTCTAAGGCAGGTTCCCTGCCCTGGTAAGGGTTATTAACCTTCTTTGCGTCCTGGGTTCCTTTGTCAGTCCAGTTGAGGTCTATAGACCCCTTCTCAGAATAATGCTTTCAAACGTATAAAATAAAATACATAAGATTACAAACAAAACAAATTATATTGAAATACAAACATACATACATATATACATATACATATGTGTGTATATATGCATGTGTACACACACATACACACACACACACATATACTCACAGACCTTGAGAACTCCAGATATAGTCCATTTCCCTCATTTTACAAATGAGGAAACAGGTTCAGGGGATAAAATGATCCTGTACAGTTATGATAGTTTGCATTCAAGTGTTCTTACTAAATTTCCAATAATTTTCCATTGCACCTCCAGGTGAGTAGGATCGGCCTACTCTTCCCTTCACTAGTCTTTAGTCATAGTAGATGACCAGTGTTGAGAAATCTTATGAAGGGTGACTGGAGCCTCATCTAGCACACCAAGAAAATGAAGACCATCTCAGAGGAAATGGATCCATAGTCAAGTTGATTTCCCAGACCTGCCTAAGAAACCATTGCCCTCTTCACCACCACTAACTTTACCACCTGGCAGCTAAAGTGTTCCCAGGTACCCTAGAGTTAAATCCACCTGGCCCTTGAACAAATCTTTTCATCATTTCTGACTGAAATGTACTTAAATGTCTTTCACTCCCTTAATTCTTCCAAATTAACCACTTTCATTTTGGGGAGAAGAAAATAAGGAAAAAAAGCACATTAGGAATTTTCACCAGTCCAGTTTGAATCAAACAGCTGGAGATTTGGGGGCTGTGACCACATTTTTGCTAAATGTTCAGAATAGGCCTGACCATTGTGGATATTCCAGGATTTAAGGAATTAATTTATTTTTATATTCAAGTCTCAACAGGCAAGTTATTTTAAGTTTTCCATCATGACTATTTTTGCTATGAATAAAAAATATTGCCATCTTACAGGAGAACTTCTGAGGTTGGGAAGATGGGGTTGGCCAAGAAGAGCTAATCCAAGCTACAGGAAATACTAATTGTATGATCTCGAGGAAAGGTCACTTCTCTGAGTCTTAGTTTCCTCATCTGTAAAATGGATTTGGTGGACTATATGATTTCTACGGTTCTTCTAGCTTAAAATTCTATGAACCATGAAAGACAGCTTGTTTCTATTTGAACAGCTCTAAATGTTAGGATGTCTTTTCTTAAATTGAGCTGAAATCTGCCTACCTGTAATTTCTACCCATCAGTACTTGTTATATTGCTAGGGTTGAAGCAGTACAAGTTTAATACCTCTTCCTCATGGAAGCGCTTAAGATTTTTAGATGTAGCAATCTTATACTCACCCCAACTCAGGTCTTTTCTTCTCTGGGATAAATATCTCCATTTATTCCAGCAAACCTTGTATGACATGGTTTGGAGTCCTTTTCCCTTTCTGATTGTCCTCTGTACACACTCCAGCTTGTCAACATTGCTTCCTAAAATGTATTATCTAAAAACAGGCCATAGATATGATCTGACCAGTCTTTCTATGTCCCAGTTACCCCCACAGTACCTATCACACAGATAGACTACTCAATATAGATTTTACTCTCTGTAATTGACATTGATTTGAATTGAATTGATGTGGAGTGGAGATAGATTCCATTTCTCTATTAAGCTCCTGAGGTAAAATTCCCCACCTCCTTTATGCAAAGTATCCTACTCCTATCAAATGACCTCCAAAGACTTTAGTGCTTAGCCCAGCTTTAGGTATCCAGCCTTTCTGCTTCTCCCTTCTGAGTTTTTTTCTGACCTCCTGCGCCACCGATATAGCATAGAGCTCTAGTCAGCAAATTAGATAGCCTAGTCAGGAGGCACAGTTGACATCTGGGCTTCTTTAGCATAACTGGGAGAAAGAAAGTGGAGATTTTTAGGTTAAATTTGGCTTCCTATGAACCTTGGCTTGGAAAGAATGTTAGTTGTCCGGTTCAGAAGGTGAGGATGAGGACTAGCACTGGTATGAGTAGGAATCCTCCTTTACCAAGAGTTATACTGTGGAGCCTCATGGCACAGAGGTGACACAGGGGTCTCAAAGATTCTGCCATAAGAAAATAAAGCATGCTGGGACCTAGCACAGTGGGAAAGTCCCAGTGGCAGACTGTGCATCTGTCATTCAAGGACCAAACAAATTGAGTTTGGAGACGTTCATCTGTGGAAGGTTAGCCACTAAGTTATTAAGAGTGTCAGCCACTTCACCTGCCAAAGTAATCACCTAAGAGAGGCAATCTGTGTTGGTGGAAAGAGAATTCACACCTACAAGATCACAGAAATTTTGAAGTATTGGATTAAGTAGTAGTTGTAATAAATACCCACATTGATTATAAATAATCCTGTCTTTATCTATTTCCCTTAAGTAATTTATGCCATTTTGTAAACACATTATTCCTCTCCATAACATGGTATCAAAGTTGAGAGGCAATGAAAGCATTTTTACCTGTAAAAGGTCATTTCGAGGCAGAGCCAGAGATAGACTCAGGATTGTATGAATTCACTCCCTATTCAGCGGACAACAATTGTGATATTATATAACATGTTAAAGTTTAAAAAATATTTCACAGTTTGAAGATGGTGATGGTGAAAGTAGCTTATGATTTTTACAGGGTTCTCCAAATGAATAAAGTGAAGTCAAGAAATAGAGTCCCAAATGGCTAATAAATGGAGATGTCAGGAATCAAACCTAAGCCTTTTTTCTGTCTCTGAATTCAGTCTTTCCAATCTAGCACAAAGGGATTGGTCACTTCAGACAGTCCCCTTCCCCTGAACTCACAGTTGAATCTCTCAATTTTTTGGAGTTGGATGAGCAAGAGGATAAACAATCTGCTTGTTCTCGATCTCCCAACCACACAATCAGTCCTTGTCTCTCACCTCTGAGAGGGAAGAAAACTTCAGACTCCAGTGGAACTGAAGGCCTCCAAGGAATGTTCCCTGTGGAAAGGAGTCTCTGCATGGGGTGATGATGGGGGAGGAAACCGGCTGCTAGGAGATGGGCAGACTGCCAACTGGTGGCCTTGCCATTGATGAAAACAGCCTGGCAAAGGAGCTGATTACTTTTTACATGGTGGCATATACAGATTGTAAGATGGAGTGGATGGGACCTCCAGACTTGCTCCTTGTTAGAGAAAAAAAAAAAAGACCAACTGAGCATCAACTTGCAAGAGAGATAGAGGTGGGGAAGAGCAAGGCTAGAGCCAGAGGGGTTATCTCTGTATAGTGAATATAATTCTTCAAGGAATACCATGTATTTGCATTCAGATGACCATAAGCTTTGTTAGAGAATCATTTAATAGGAATGGAGCCTTCAAGTCATCTAATTACATCTTCCCATTATAGATCAGGAAAGCAAGGCCTAGGAGTTAGTGACTTAGTGAACACATTACTGGCAGAGCAAGAAGAACAATCCTATTCTGTTTCTACATGGTATCATAGGATTTTTGATTTAGAAGAAACTGTAGAGTCATCTAATTCCACCTCTTGATTTTACAAATAAGGAAACTAAGACATAGAAAGTTTAAGTGACTTTCCTAAGATCACATGTGTAGCAACTAGCAGACCTAGGATTCAAACTCAGATACACTGAACCCACATATATTACTCTTTCTAATATAATATGTATTTGATTAAAAAAAAAAGACTGAGAAGGACAGTAACATCAGAGAAACTCAAGATTAAAATGACAACATTTCCAACTGAAGATCACTAAAGTAAAGATAAAACATCTCCAAAATTATACTGTCAATCAGGGTAAAGACAGGGTTGAATTTACAGAAACCTTCTATGGAATACATCTGTTGTGTAAAGTGAAGTACACTAGCCCATGTTCGGTCACACACAGGAAATTGGAATTCTTTATTTCCTGCCTGCTACAACTCTATATTCTCCCATAGCAAGATTCTCCAAATCACTATGTGCAAGATGAAATCTGACACCTCAGAATCAAGATCAGAGCATGGTGGAATGTTAGAACTGGCAGGGACCCTAGACAGACCAGATCTTTCCTTTCACAGAGGAAGCAATCAAATCTCAGAGAAAGAGGAAAAGTAACTTACTCAAGATCATAACTTTGCTATTCAAAAGCAAATTTGGAACTCAGAACCCATATCTCCAAATTCCTAGTAGAGTGTTTCTGTTTAATTCATATAAAGTTTTAGCTTCATATTTATCTTTTTGTTGTCATTCAGTCATTTAGTCAAGTCTGACTCTTTGTGACCCCATCTGGGGTTAGGTTACATATATGTATATGTATGTCTGTATACATGTGTGTATACATATACTCAATACACACATGTACATACACACATACACATACATATAGGTTGTTGTCCTTCATTCTTGAAGGGGACCAAAATGACACTGACATCACTTTGTTAGAGTCAAGTTAAAATGCTTATGACTGTGGCTAATCAGACCTATACAAGCTCTGAATACTCTACCACAGGTTGGGCACAAATAGTACATGTGAACATTTAGGGCGGATTCTCTAAATTTGTGCATCTCACGTTTCTTTTGAGCTACTTCAATTCTGCTTTGCTCACAGAGCATAGCACCTTCTGTGATGAGGGGGCTGCCATGTTGGGTGGTCCTGTGCCAGTGTCTCCCATGTCACACAATCAATTACAAAGTTCTTAAGAGAGACCTTGTCCTTATATCACTTCTCACCACCATATGAGTGCTTGCCTGTGTGAGTTCTCCATAAAATAAACTTTTAGGCAAATGTATATGTGTTTTGTGTGTATGCTTGTGCATACACACACATTGATTTTCCTTGATCACACTATTTCTGGTGTAACATGCTCAGTTCTAGAAAGTACATGTTATAAGAAGGATTTTGATGAGCTGGAGTCCATTCAGGAAGATAACCAAAATTATGAGGTTACTCAAAAACATAGACTATGAAAACCTGAGCATTCTGAAGGAACTGGGGAGAGGGATATTCTGGAAAAGTGAAGGCCCAGGGAGACATGATAGTTGCTACATGGAAGAGGGTTTAACCTTGTTCTGTTTGGTTCTAGGACGAGGCAGAACTAGGGGCAATGGGTGAAAGTTATAAACACATTTTGGCTTCTTAATAATTAGAGCTGTCTGAAAGCAAAAAAGTTCTGTTTCAGAAAGTAGTGAATTTTCCTTCATTTGATTAGGTTAGATCCAGCCTAGACAGAGGCTAGATCAGGGATGGAGAACATGCGGGCTCGAGGCCAGATGTGACCCTTTAGTTCCTTGGGTATGGTCTTTTGACTGAGTCCAAGTTTTACAGAACAAATCCTTTTAATGAGGAGATTTGTTTGGTGAAGTATGGATTCAGTCAAAGGGCTACACTTGAGGACCTAAAGGGCCACATGTGGCCTTGAGGCCCCAGGTTCCCCACACCTAGGCTAGTTAATTCTTGTCAGCTGTGTAACAGGGATCCTTTTGAGAGTATGGGTTAGACTAGATTATTTCTGAGACCCCTCCTAACTCTAAGATTTTGTAATTCTATAAACCAGAGGTTCTCAACCTGTGGGTTATGTTAAATTTGAAACAATGAAAATACGTCCTGCATATCAGATATTTATGTTACAATTCATAACAGCAGCAAAATTACAGTTATGAAGTAGCAATGAAAATAATTTTATGTTTGGGGGTCATCACAACATGAGGAACTGTATTAAAGGGTCACGGCATTAGGAAGGTTGAGAACCACTGCTTAAACAATGTGAGCTGTCCTGAAGTAGACATTAGGACAGTGAATTCTCCATCACTGGAAGTGTGCATACAGACTTGAAGGCCATAGAACCATTTGTTGGGATGGTATAAGATTCCCATTCAGGCGCCTCTACATCCTCTGAACTCCTTTGTAAACTCTGAGATTCTATGATCCTGTGAAAATAACTACAGCCCTGACATATTTGGTTTGGGCTCTGTGATGATAATGATAGCACAGCACAAAGGTCTTCAAAAGGTTAGCAAGATGACTAAACTTTGCAAAGGATGAGACCCTGATTTGAAGAAATTCTTATTCTGCCACATGCAGGTGTGTAAGATGTGTAGAAATACCAATACCATGCATGTATCTGCGTATAATTTGCATATATTTTACATATGCCAACACAGCCTTTGCGGTATATTTTTTCAGACAACTTAAATTTAAACTGTTATTGCTACATGCAAGGTTATTACTTGGTTTCTTATCCTCTGTTCTTTCTTGCTTATTCACTCTCATTGACCCAGGTTCACTACATCAGAAATATGTAATGGAGAGAAAAGAGATATATGAGTCTAAGAAATTATGGACAACAAAACAAAACAAAACAAAAAGCCAAAGATCATGTGAAACAATAAATTATAGGCCAACGTATGGAGGAACAGATTGAGTTGGGTGATCAGTGGGCCTGTGATGTCTGCTTCCCTCCCACTAGCCCTTATAAACCCTGTAAGACCTAATCCTACACAGTAGATTTCCTTAGCCCTCTCAAGTCAAAAGAGGTCAGAGTAAGAATTAGAAAGGAAAATGGCCATTAGGTTTGAAACCATCACTTAAAGTAAAGCCTCTTAATGTCTGTTTGTGTGTGTGTGTGTGTGTGTGTGTGTGTGTGTGTGTGTGTGTGTGTGTGTTCTGGACCCCTATGACAACCCGGACCCCTTTTGAAAATGTTTTTGAAAGTAAAATACACAGGCTCATAAAGGAAAATGATTATATTGAAATACAGTCTGTGTGTCTATCTCTCCCCAACAATTTGTATCTGTCTGTCTATCTACCTTTCTATCTAAACAATTTCATTGATCCTAGGTTAAGAGCCCCTGAAAAAAAGAGCTTTCTGTTGTTGTTCTTCATTAAGATTTATGAAGAATGGACTGGGAAGTTCTGCTGCAGATGGCCACAATCTAAAATTGGGAATATATTTTTTTCTATTTTCATCTAGGAGAAATGGCAGTCCCGTGGGAGTATGTATGCTTAATTAACTACATATTGTACTTTCTTTGCCTGTTGCTGAGGAAATTGACTGGCTCTGTCTATTGATCCTGTCTTAATCAACCATTAGTTGCCCCCAGACCTTCAAGAAAAGTCAGCTGTGTTTGTGTCTTATACCTCAATTCCACAATAATTCCCTGAGGGAAGCTGCAAGATTGGAAGGACTGGAAGTCAGAAGTCCAAATCTGAGACCTGCCATTTACTGGCTGATATCGGAGAAGTCATTGTACTTTTCTGAGTCTTTTTCCTGAGTTATAAAACTCCTTGATCAGGCGGCTAGGTGGTACAGTGAATAGAGCATGGGCCCTGTAGTCAGGAGGACCTGAGTTCAAATCCGGCCTCAGACACTAAACACTTACTAGCCATGTGACCTTTGGCAAGTTACTTAACCCCAATTGCCCTGCCCTTCCCCCTCCAAAAAAAAAAGCAAAAGTAAAACTCCTTGATTTACATGGAATAATAATGCACGTATTACCTAATATCCCAGGTCTGTTCTAAAGAACCAAGAAGACAATATCTGTAACACAGTTTGTATCTAAAGATCTCTATAAATATTAGTTATTATGGTGATAAGATCATGATGGGATCCCTTCACTTCCCTTGGGTCTTGGATTCTTCATCTATAATGAGAAGGGGTCGAATTAAATGATTTCCAACATCCCTCCCTGTTCTGAACCTGTTGCTACCATAACCATCTTATCTAATCTTCATACTTCACCTTCTCCCCCAGGACCTATCAAAGTATTTTGCATGGAATAGACACTTAATAAATGTTTGTTAAATGAATGACTGACTCCTAACATAGCAAATTAGAATCATTTGCATCCTTTCCATTACCACAATCTAAAGCTTTATTTTCAAAAATCTTCCAGCTTTGTCCCTAGCAGCTTAATTTTTCTGGTTAATCAGAAAGGATCCTTGCTAGCAAAACCCTTTAGGGGTTCCAGACCTTGATTTCGAAGTCCGATTCACTAATCTTGGAACAGAACCTCCAGGAAAGTTTCTCAAGGTCAGTGTCTCTCCTTGAAAGGAAGATGAGGTTTCATTCTCTCCTTTACTTCTGTCCCAGTGCTGACTTAGAAATAGCCCTAACTCTGTCAACACCGGTTGGTGAATGTTCCAGCCCACTTTGAAAACTTCATTGCAATTCAAATGGAAATGCAGGAATTCATTCCCTGGGACAGACTTGAGAAATTATAACAGAGATAAAATACTTTTTAAAAGTAGAGACAGACATTTATCTGTAAGTATATGCAGCTGATTTTCTGGCTAGAGGCTCAAGAGAACGACAGAATGTAGCGTAGAATGCTCTTTGCAAAGAAATTATGGAGTACTCAGTTCTCTACTGTTTGGAAAAGATGGGCATACACACATACGTGAATGTCTTTCCCTGTCTCTTTCTCTATCTCTGTCTCTCTCTATCTCTAGCATCATCTCTGTGTCTGTTCCCAATGGCCTCTTTGCTTCTCTCTTGTTCCCTGTCCCTGTTTCTTTCCCCCTCAGTCTTTCTTCTCTTTAACTCCTTAAGCCTTTTCAAAAGCAGTAATAAGATCTTTTGCAGACACCTGGCAGAACAAAGATACTGGAACATTCCTCCACTGGAAAAGTCTTGATAATTGCTTTCTCCAAGAGAAAAAAGCTGAAACTTCAGAATACCAAAACAGTTGGTTGCTTTGAATGTATTCAGCCTCATACTTCACCAATAGTGAATATAGGGTGTAGAAGGGCAAAAGAAAGAACTCTTTATATACTTCTGATAGGTGTGCCCCAATTATATCACCATGGGGGTTTTAAAGTAGATTAATGGTGTGGTTTTCATGAATCAGCAGTTGAAACTGAGAAGTACTAAGTGGAATGAGATCAATATAAAGGAACTTTTGGGGGGGTTTACGATTAAGGGATTGAGAGTTGGAAGGGAACTTAAAGATCAGTAAGTACAACCTCATCATTTTACAGATGAGAAAACTGAACCCTAGACAGGTTTACTAACTTACCTAGGTAAGGAATTCAAACTCAAGTTTTAACCCTACATCTGTGTTCTTTCTACTCCATAATTACTAATGGGGACAGCATACACAGTCTAGCAAAGTTGTGCAGTCAGCACAATTTTTCTCCTGGACTCCCAGATGTCAAAAGCTTTTCACCTAATTTGTTTTCATAGATTAACAGACATCCAAGAGCTAGATGGCACAGTGGATAGAGCATTGGGTCTAGAAACAGGAAGACTCATCTTCCTGAGTTCAAATCTGGCCTGAGACACTTACTAGCTATGTGACTCTGGGCAAGTCACTTAACCCTGTATGCCTCAGTTTCCTCATCTGTAAAATGAGCTGGAGAAGGAAATTGCAAACCATTCTTGTATCTTTGCCAAGATACTAGATACAAGACACCCCAAACAGGGTCCCAAAGGTAGAATATTTCCAACATCTCTTCTAGCTCTTGTTGTTGTTCAGTCATTTTCAGTCATGTTAGATTCTTTGTGACCCCATTACAGAGGAGGAAATTAAAGTCCAGAGAGGACATTTGTCCAAGGTCACAAGGAAGTGGCAGGTCTCCTGATTCATAGCCCAATGTTCTTTCTACTCTACTCAGCCAAATTGATTCTCTCCAAAGTGCTATCATATATTCTGGACTTACTTTCCCAAAGATCCTTCTAAGAATGACTATGTGTGTGTGTGGGTGAGGGGAGTAGGGAGAAGGAGAGAGATGGAGGCAGCATGATTAGAAGCACAGTCAAGGAGCTTGAGGTAGCTAAAAAGAAAGAGGAAAAAAATCTAAGAAATGTCTCAGCCCTGAACAGGAATGAGACAAGCTCCTGGATGGCTACAGTGATACCATAGTTTTTATAAACATAACCTAATTGTATTACTTCAAAGTCCTGAAGTTTATTGCCCTGTTTAATGATGTGTCTCGTTATTTATAGTGTAGCTCAATGAGTCTTCTATTGATTTAATACACTTCTTTAAAGACTGTCATTGTCACAGCTATAAAACGAAGCTATTCCCAGACAGCTCAATTATGTGTCACACTTCTATAAACCTCTCCAAGTCACCCACAGCTTTCAGGGATGCAGGACTGGGGTGCGGGGAAGGTGGGGGAGAGGTAAGGAAGGGAGCTCTACTGTCCTTGGGTAGGGGGACAATCTGATATCAGGTAGCATTTGTTTCCAAGGGCCAATTCTGAGTCTGAATTGTGGGTGGCTTAGCGTATGTAGGGAGAGATGGGGAAAGTGTGGGGTTTCAATGTACAATGTTAGGCTGAGTCAGGCTAGGCCAGATCTAGGAGGGATGTTATTTATAATCCTCCCCTGGTTCCCATATGCCACAGAGTTGATAATGACAACTCATATCTTTAGTGCTTCAAGACTTAGAAAAAATTTTTCTCATAACAATCTTGTAAAGCAGAAATGTTAAGTATTATACCCATGCTACAGATGAAGGCACAGAGAGACAAAGTGATTTGCCCAGAGTCATACAATGTTAGTTAAGATTTTAATCCAGGTCTCTCTTGATTCTCAATCCGGCATTCTTTCCACTATGCTAATAAATAGCTGCTTTTCCCATTAAATTGTGATCTCCTTGAGGGCAGGGACTAACTTTTGCCTCTTTTTGTATCCTGGGCACTTAGCACAGTGCCTGACACATAACTGGTTTATTGACTGAATTAATGAATTAGTATTAAATTATTGATATGAAAAAAACCTTTTCCAAGGTGGGATACCATAATTTATCTCATCTGCCTCAGTTCTCTCACTGTTCCAGTCCAACCTATGCCCTGCACACAAGGTAATTTTCCTGAAGTGCATATCTGACCCTGTGATTCTTCTACTTAAACAACTCTGATGGCTTCCCAATGCCTCTTCTATAAAATATTAAATTCCTCTATTTGCCTTTTAAAGCACTATACAACCTAGTTACAACCTATCTTTCAAGATTCTTATGCTCTAAAATCCTGCCAAACAATCCTTCCCTCTGTTCCTCACATAAGATATTGAATCTCATTTCCATGCTTTTCCACTGGCCATCTCATCCCTGGGCAGCCCTCCTTCCTTACCTTTACCTCATATGGAGCCCTTCTGTTCTTTTAAGGTATAACCCAAGTACCATCACTGACAAGAAGACTTTCCTAAGCCCCCTTAAACGCTAGTGTCCTTCCTCCCAAACTACCTTGTATTTGACTACTTTGTGTTTATTTGCATTTATTAACTTTATATATTTTTGCCATATACATACATTCATATGTACGTATATACATATATACATACACATAGTCCTATGTATGTATATACATATGTGTATATATTTTTTCATCTCCCATATTGGAATGCAAACTCATGGGAAATGGGGATTATTTTCTTCTTCTTAATTGTATCCCCCCACATCGTAGGCACCTAATAAATATTGATTGATTGATCTTGTTCTGGGAAGCAGGCAGCATATATCTTAAGCTGTCTCTTTTCCAGATGATATCTTGGAGGTTAAGTAACTTGTCCAGGGTCACACAGTGAGCTAACAGTTGAGTCAGGCCTAGAAGAAGCCACATCTCCTGACTCCCAGTCTAGGTGAATAACCAATTTACCAGCACATCAGGAAAGGAGATCATCACCAAATCATACATTTAGTTCTGGAAGGGACTTTGGCAATACTCTCCTTCAACTTCTTCATTTTACAGATGGATATAAACAGGGGTTGGATGACTTGGTCACATAGAAAATAGGCAACTGATCCAAGATTTGAACTCTTCCCTTTGACTATAAATCTAACATATTTTTCAGGATTCTTCCTGAAATCTTGTAACATTCCCTTAAGGCAAGGGTATCAAGAGAAATATAAGGAGACTTAAAATTTCAGGTTTGTTGTCCTTTTCTTTTAAGATGATGAAATCATCACAGTTCCTTTTCAGGGGAATCTAGAGGGAGAGGGGTGTGTGTGTGTGTGTGTGTGTGTGTGTGTGTGTGTATACGCAATAGAATTAGGAGGGGAAAGGTATCAATGAAACCCCACATCCAGTTAAAACCATGAACAGAATTCAGATGAGATAGGAGAGCAGCACATTACAGAAGATCAAAGTAGTAAAGGTGTTAGGACTAGATTTCTCCTTCTCAGGGAGCCTGAGCCAGAACTCATAGCATGCTAGAATTGTTAAAGATTTCTAGACTAAGCCCTTCCTTTTGGATGTGAGGAAACTGATCCAGAGAGATTAAGCAAGCTTCCCAAGGTTAGAGAGTTAGTCAGTAGTTGGACAAAGACTAAAAAAGAATTGGAAAGCATAGTACTTATGCACAAACATATCAAAATAAAAGGGTTGAATTGAACAATACTAGAAGGCATGTAAATGATCAGTTACTCCAAGCCCCTTGTTTTACATATGAGAAAACTGACCTCCAGAGAGAAGTGACTTGGTTGGGGTCACAAAGGTGGAAAAGCAATGACTACTGTTCTTTCCACTAAGCCAGGTGGCCTCCAAAATCTTCCTCCTTGTCTAATCCTTTCTGGGGTCACATTTCCCCAAACTGAATTAAGTAACTGGATCAATGGGCTCATGAGATAGCACAAAAGGCAAACCAAGCAGGAAACTGCATTCCCTGTTTCCGGGTCCTACTACATGTTCAGAGCTCACCTTACCTTTCTGATACTGGAGCCATAGTTGCTGTTGGACTTTCTTGCTGGGGAAGTGGATGATGCAGGTAAGCTCAGAACCATACAAGGCTTCTGCAATGTAGTGTGAGCCATAATGCTGGATGAAGGACAGCAGCTCCTCCCGGCTACTCTCTTTGTCGAGAATCTTCAGGATGTTGGTGAACCCTGGACAAGGAGGTGAGCATACAAGAGGTAAGCAGGTCAGAGCTATCACACTAGTGAGATGTCATGTAAGTAGGATCATTTAACAACTGTGAACAAATTAGGTTCCAGTAGACATTTAAACTATCGCTGTGGAAGACAGTGAACAAAAGAAGTCATCAGCTTCATTCATTCATTATTTTACTGAAGGGGAATTAATTAAGCACCTATTATATGCAGAGTACCATGCCAGGCATAGGAAGAGATAACAAGTTTGGAAATGGAAGTCTACGCTCAAAGAACTGGTATGGAGATACTAATGTGCAAACACAGGTAACAATTAACATAAAATAATAGGAAGCAATATGATTTAGTGGAAAGACTGATGGATTGGAGCCAGAGGACCTGGGTTCAAATCTTTACTCTACTGCTTAGTACCTGTGTATCCTTGGGGAAATGATTTAATTTCACTTGGTCTCAGTTTCCTTGTCTATGAAATTGAAGGAGTTGGATTAAGTTAGTTTTAAGGTCTCTTCTAGCTCTAAATTCTGTGAGGCTCAAAGTGCATTAGAGTTTCAAAATACAATGCTAAATGACGGTCAGAGATGAAGGTCCTTACTGACCAGTCAAAAGGCTACTGTGAACACCATCGTCATCCTCTCAGTCAACTAAGTGCAAAATCTCAGTCATATTTGAATATCTTCCTGCATCTCCAACATCCAATAATTTATCACAGCCTACTGATCCTTCCATGGGAATATTTTCATATTTTCAACATCCGTGCTCTCCTCTCCATATCCACTGCTATCACCCTATAGCAACAGCACCAAAAATATAGGTAATTGTCCCTTTTTTGGTGTAGGTATCAATCAATAAACATTGATTAAGTCCCTGCTACCTGACAGGCACTATGCTAAGCCATTACTTATACTTCTGCTAGGACAGTGTACTCCTGGTGAGGAGATTCCCTTACCAATTCAGACTGAAAAGTCTTCTATGACTTATGATTTTGAGACCGACTTAGGGCACAGAGAAAATAAGTGACTTACCTATGATCTTACAGTTAGTACATGTCAGAGTTAAAGTGCTACTGACTCCAAGGATCACTCTTTACTATGCTATAATGTCTTCTAAATGATATTTATATGAAAATTTAAGCTTTTCAAAGGGCTATGTAACTTCCTCTCCTCCTGCTTTATATATCTCCTCTTATTTGAACTAACCTTGTTGGGTAGGTACTACAGGCATTATTATTCCTATTTTACAGATGGGAAAGTAACTGATTTCTCTTTGGTCACATAGCTATTGTCACACCTTACATTTGAACTCAGATCTTCCTGAGTCCAGATGCAACACTCTATATGCACTGTGCTATGCTACCTCTCATTACCTACACACTGTAACAACTCTAGAATAGGTCTCTCCCTCTTCAAATACATCCGATGATCCACTACCAGAGAAAACCACCCCAAATTTCACTTTCATCACATCATCTCTTTGGTCCCAAACCTTCAGTGTCTCCCTACTGTTGACAGAATAAAATCCTTATGTGTTATAGTGATTTTCAAGGTTTTCTACAATAAGGTTCTAATCTTTCTTCCTAGTGATCAAAAAACAAGAGTGTTTTGTTCCAGTCATAGGAGGATACAAATGATTTCATTGGTATAGGGAGCTCCTTCATGAAGAACTTTCCTCTGCCAATTCAGGTTCATATATGTAGACATCTGCAACCAATAGTCTCCAGTGAAAGGGGATTCATTCACTGTATGTGTTGTGCTTTCTAGCCTCCCTTCCCCTTGCTCAAGACCTGATTGGAATTCTCCCTCTCCGATACCCTGTCCTTATTAATCAAGGTCCATCTCAAATCCCAGCTCTTTCAGGAAGACTTTCCAAATTTTTGTGATTTAAAAAGCAACCAAGATGTGGAATTTCAGCCTTGTGTAATTAAAATGACCAAGCTTGACCCTTGGAAAGAAATAGGAAGATACACTTCTTTCCTATTCTCTTTGAAAGGACTGATGTGGGGTTGAAGGGAGACAGCTGTAAATGTGCTATGTTGCATATACTTCCAAACATAGCTGATGTTGGTTTTCCTAAACTTTTTTTTAAATTGTTATTACAAAGGAAGGTTTACTGGCTAGAGATGCCATTGAGGGATGAAAGGAAGGGGGGAAGAAGCATATAGGGAAATGAATATGATATAAAATTAAAAATAAAACCAACCACAATACATCTTTAAAAATAAGAGAAGCCTTTTCTACCCACAGACATCTCCCTCACTGAGCTTATAAAACTCAGTATCTGCATCATCTGCTTACTACTTAATCATATATTGCCTTGTGATTTCTCTGGTAATATTGTCTTATATCATAACTCTTCAGCACAGGATTTAATGTCTCTCCCCTGCACAAGAGTCATATTTCCTCTAGGATAGAAAACAAAGTCTTGGGTTTGGCATTTGAAGCATTTCCCAATCTGGCCCCAACCTCTCTTTCCAAGCTGATTATCTATTACTTCCCCTCACACGTTACCAGGCTAACCTATTCCCTATTCCTACACCAAGCTGCTGATTCCCATACAGGACATTTCATTTCCGGCCCTGTAATTAGGCACAGGCTTTGCCTCCAGTGTCCTTCAGGGGTTACATCCCACAAAAGGCTTTCCCTGATCGTTACCTCCTCAAACTGCTTATTCTAAATGTATTTTCTGTGTACTTATTGGTGTATAAGTTGTTGTTATGGTTGTTGTTTTTCTTCTTGCCAATAGAATATAAGTACCCTGAAGGCAGGGACATTTTTGTTTTTGTCTTTCTATCTTCAGACTTAACACAGTACCTATCACATAGCATGGTGCCTGTTGAATTAAACTCAATTGAATGTATACCCATCTCGTCTCCCCAATTAAATTGTAAACTCCTTGGTGTCAGGGATCACTTCTCATACCCTTTTGTATGCCCCATAATATCCAACAACTCAGTGCCATGTGCAAAGTCTACATAAATTGTATATTGAATGAATAATTTTAAAAAATTGTTCCTGGTACAGAAGTAATATTGAGTTCTCAAAGGCTATGTCAGTCAGTCAACATGGATTTTTTAAGCATCTATTATGTGCTAGGCAATGTGCCAAGTGCTAGAGATATAAAGGAAGAGAAAAACAGTCCCAGCCCTCAAGAACTTCTCATTTCAGTGAAGAAGATGGCATGCAAATGATACTGTGTCTGCAAGATATATGCCATGTAAATGTAAGCTAACTTCAGAGGGAAGACATTAGCAGTAGAGGGCTAGGGAAAGGCCTCTTGCAGAAGGTGGGGTTTCAGCTATCTCTTGAAGGAAACCACGCAAGCTTTGAGGTGGAACTGAGGAAGGAAACCATTCCAGGCACAGGAGCCAGCCAGTGCAAAGCACCAAGTTGGTAGATGGAATGTCTTGAGTTAAGAACAGCAATTTGGCTAGTATAGCTGGATCGCAGATTGTGGGGGAGAGGAGTTAAGTGTGAGAAGATTAGAGAAGTAAGAAAGAACTAGGTTGTGAAGGCTTTGAAATGCCAAACCCAAAAGTTTATATTTAATCCTAGAAGTGATAGGGACTCACTTAAGTTTGTTGAGCAGGGGGATGACATGGACAGATCTACACTGCAGGAAGGTCAGTTTGACAGATGGGTGGAGAATTGATTGGAGTGGGGAAAGACAAGAAGAAGGGAAAGCAATTTTAAGGCTATTACAATAGACCAGCAGAGAGGTGATGAGTTACTGGCAGCTTCTACCAAACTGGAAAGGTGTTTAGTTTTGGCCCAGGGGTAGAATCAGCTTAGATAAGTTCAGAGAAGTTTAGCCTCTATGTAACGAATTTTTTCACTCACAGCATCTTACAATGACCATCTACTAAGGTGTTGATGGGTTTTGGTCATTGTCAGTGAGAGTAATATGCCACTGAAGTAAAATAGCCTTGAAATAAATAGAAAAGACCACACTGAAGTTTTTCATTAAATACCAAGTTCCCTTCATGCATTTTGCATAGGATTCAATTTACAAATATTTGATTTACACAGCACTTTTTCAGGGACCAAACTATTAATTAATTAAAGCAAGTTGTGCCTGTATGGCTCTAGCAGAAATGGAGCAATATAATTTCCAAGCTTAGAATGAGGGACAGTTGGGATACAGGGAAAAGGAAAACACCCATCACAGGGAAAGGGCACTTAATTAAGACACAGCCCTCTCTGTCAACTGACATCACTTCAATTAATTCACATCATTAAGTAATTAATATGGCTATGTTAAAAAGATTATTGATTGTGTTAAGGATTAAGAGCAATAATGCTGATTCATAATATATCACTTTTCAGCTGGTGAGGCAGAATATTTTGCAACCATCAATGGATGAAGCTATCCATTCTATGAACACAGTAGCAAGTATGACTGATCTCATTTTGCTAATGGACAAAGGCATGTAGGAGCATGAGTATTTGTTCAACTAGGAGGTAAACTGCCAAATTGTGGAAAGGACAATGAGGTATCCTAACACCTAATTTTCTTTTATACCTATTGTCAGTATGACATATGTCTTGCTATGTCAGGAGTTCTTCACTTAGGATCTGTAGACTACCTGTCTGTGAACTTGGTTGGGAAAAATGTATCTTTATTTCCATTAACATCAAACTGAAATTGGTTATTTCCTTTATTTAAAATAGCCTTTTTTTCCCCCTTGAGGAGTTCATAGGCTATAGCAGGCTAACAAAGGGGTCTGTGAAATGAAAAGGGTTAAGAACCTCTGCCCTGTGTCGAACACATTTCAATGGAAAGAAATTTTGCAAGAGTAGTTGCTGTGTAGAAAATGGGCAAGGTAAGAAATTAGCCTGGCATTCTCAAGGGATGTACTATGATAATTTAGAAGACTTTAGATAACATTAATCTCTCTTCTCTATGACCTGGAGCCCTCGTTATCTGAACCATGAAATCTCAAACATGATTTTAACCTGTCATGTAAAGTTACCTCTTTTGTACATTTATGCCTTGTCTCTCCAACTAGAGTGCAAACAGTTAGAGACCATGAATTTATAATTCTTTTTGCCTCCTCATAAGCTCAGATAATTGATGGACCTATTGGTTGGTTAAACTGCCTGAACTAACTTTCTTGGTTGGAATACATAGCCCAAGGTTGCCCATCACAAGAAGGCACACGTACCCACCACTGTACAGCGTGGGGAGATGCTCCCATGTACTACTTTGTTTGACTATTCAACCACAGAGTGTATACAATGAAACCAGTGAGTAAAGATCAGACTCCTCTGCCTGGCATTTAGCGCCTATCACAATCAGGTGATACTCTACTTTTACAGCCTCATCTTCCTCCCTTTCATGTACTCATTATCCCCAACAAACTGGACTATTTTGCCCTCAGAACATACATCACTCTCATCCTCCACCCCACTTACAGATATATATATATATATATATATATATTTATATTCATATATTTTTCATATATGTATATGGAATTATATCTATCTACTTGGAATTATATTCCCCCTGTATCCTATTCTGAATTCATACTCATCCTTTGAAATCCCATTCAAATGTCACTTTCTGGAATGGCTTCTTCACCCACCTATTACATAATATTTCATTTGCATTTCTATAATGAAATTATCATGTAATATTGCACATTTTAGTTGCCAATATTAGTGTTATCCTCCAATTAGACTGTAAACTCTGTGAGGGTAGTTACCATGTCCTGTATATAAATTTTATCCCATCCAGTGTCTAAAACTTAATATATATACTTAATAAATGCTTGTTCTGTTACATTGGTGTGTTTGGCATGGCATGATATGGTATGACATTGATATCGATATAGCAGAGCAATGAGTTTCTACCCTTTACAGAAAGGTAGAATAGTGTGTATGTGTGTGTGTGTGTGTGTGTGTGTGTGTGTGTGTGTGTGTTTCTTCCAATGACTGCTTTATTTGACTATGAAGCAAAGAGAGACAGGCTATTCATTCAATCAAAAAGATCAAGGACCAATCTGGACTAGAGAAGGATGGCTATTCTTTGTTGCTCTCTACTTCTCAGGTTGGAGGCCCTCACCTGCAGAGAGAGTGATGGTACTGAGTTTCACACGGTAGAGGTTACTACGGACCCGCCACTGCTGGACCATGGGGTAGCCCATTGCCTCATCATATCGGATGTCCCCTGTGGGAGGAAAGCAAAAGACCACAGAATTAGAAAAATGTATCAATCATACCTGCGTAGGTTTTAATCACAGGGAAGTTAGATCCTAGAAGAGACTTTAGAACATAAAATGCTTAATTTTGAAGGGAACTTAAAACACAGATTGCCAGAAATGAAAAGGACCTTAAAACATAGAATTTAAAATTTAGAAGAAGCCTTAGAACATGGAGTGCTAGAGCTGGCAAGAATACTAGAGTACGGGTTATTAGAACATAGGCTCACAGAGCTGGAAGGTACTTTGGAAGTCACTGAGTCTGACTTCATTTTGCAGATGAAGAAGCTGATGCATGGAGAAGTGAAGTGACACATCCAGCATCACACAGTCAACTACAGAAAAGTCCAGCTCTGTGTGATGTTTTGTCAAGTCTTTTAACTTATACAGAACCCAACGAGACAGCCACCTGACTGCCTCATTTGGGGTGTAAGTAAGGGCATGGAGGAACAAATGAAATAAAGAATGCTGAAGCGTTTTGTAAATGTAAAAGTGTCGTGGTATAGGTGCTCATTATTCCCATACCAAAGTTTTCCTCCAACAACTGCTCATGGCACAGAGATGACCCTGGGGTCTAGCAGACACTGCCTGTGTTGTATAGACTCTGGCAGGTTGTACAAAGCTGTGAAGCCTTCACATTGGCTTTGGAGACACATGATATTTATGTCTGCTGTCTAAGGAACAGCTCAAGTGTGGTATCTTTCTCATCTCCAGAAGTTGGCCCCCAAAATAACTCAAGAAGATTATCTACTGCATTTGAGGGACTGCAATCTGCATTAGTGGAGGGAGTTCACATTCTGATGACATTATGGATTTTTGGATTCATAATAATCATAATCAAAATAAATAATAAGAATAGTAAAATAATCAAAAAAGGATTATCACTATTATTTCCAGACACATGGTGAGAACAAGGTATGTTATCTGTTCGCTCCTTGTTTCCTGATGAGCTGGCATTTTAAGCCTATTTGATACTGAGATTAAAATGAATGTATCATTAAATCAATTTATTTCTTCTTGGACATTACTGTGGTTAAAAAAACAATAAACAAACAAAATGGTCCATTATGCTCAACTTCTTTTTAACCTTATCAGCCTTTCGGTACCAAAAAATATATATATCAATTGCATATGTCATAAAACAAATATACAATTCCCCCATTGGAACCCATTAGAAATAATTAGGAAGAGGCAGCTTTGAGTCAAGAAGATCTGGCTCAAATTCTTGTTCTGAAACTCACTACCTGTATGACCCTGGGCAAGTCATTTACCTTTTTTTTTTTAGCCTAAGGCAGCTCTCTAAGGTTGTGATTTGTATTGATGGACTTACGCCTCCTATTTATTGTTGTCCATATATTGACACAGAAGTCCATCCTAATAAAATTTCATTTCTGCTGTTACCATTTCTCTCTCACACCTCTCCCATACACTTCTACTTTTATTTGTCTTTCTTGGCTACTTTGCTGTCTACAGAGCAGATACTCCTGGGAATAAGTAAGAGGTCAGAAAGATATTTTGGAAGCACAGTGAGCAGCAGGGTACCATCTTCAGGAATCAGAAACACTCCGAGTAGAATGTAGATATCCTACTGAAACTCAGAAGGCAGATAGATGTTTTTAGGGCATTTGAACTTCCTGCAGGAAGAGATAGAGAAATGAAAGATGTGAGTGTGAATATGCTTTCTTTAAATCCTCTTGGGCATTAGCAGGGATGCCAATATTAGAGGTAGAATGTTACCCAAAGAAGGGGAGATGCAGGCAGGTGGAACTTAGAAAACTCACTTCATAATAGCCCATCTACAGAAGAGATGCTGCCTCTTCATAGAGTTTGGCAGTGAATTTTGGAAAGGGATGATGGTGGGGGTGATGCATAGTTTCTAAGAGGTGTCATGATGGGCAGTGGTAGATTCTCAAATTGGGATATTCAATGCAGCTCCTGACTTCCATGTTGCACAAGGCCTAGCTACAACAGCACAGAGAAAGAAAGAACTTTAAATGAGAGGAAGCAATACAATAGGGGGAGGTGGGGAAACTTGGCAGGAAGAAAGAAGAAGGGAGAAGAGATAGAATTTTTTTTCTGGGGAAGTAAAATAGATTTAAAGTATACACAAGTCCTACTCCATGATGGATTTTTGTTTGTTGATTTTTACACTGAAAGTTCTAACAAAGACATTAATAAAGAAATAGACTTGGAAATCGAAAATTTTTCAGATTCTGATGCTAGAAACCAGCAAAAATGGTGAAGGGAAAAGAATACTGGATATGAATTAAGAGAACTGGATATGAATCCTGCCTTTGACACATCTTACCTGTGAATTCTTGGACAGATTACTTATCCTCGGTGTGCCTTAGTTTCCTCATCTACAAAAATGAGGGGTTTAAACCAGATGATGTCTAATGTCTCTAAATCCATAATCCAGGCTCTGAAGCAAACTTTCACATTAAATCAAAGCTACCTGAAGTATTTCAGAGGCCTTTTAGGGAGGCAAAAGTACTGGAATCAAAGCGAGGAGTGTTGAGTAAAGAATCCCTGGATATAACATTTATTAGCTGTGTGAGACAAGGCAAGTCACTTCCCTTTTCTGAACGCCATTTCTTATTTAAAAAACTGGGGCTGATATTTGCACCATATTGATTTTACAGGGTTGTTATGATGAATTTACTTTCTAAACTCTGATGTGCTATAGGAATATGAGTTGGATTTCATTTGCTTTTTCTCCCCATGTCAAGGAAGACATTATGTCTAGGGACTGGAGCTTCCCTAGACTTTCTGCCCATGTAACCCAAAGAAAGAGGCATCACTGAATGAGCAGGGCTCAGGACTGGCTGAAAAGAGAAAGAAGGGACAGTGTGAAGGGAAGATGAGGGGAAGAGACATTGAGTCTTACCAGTGAGCATCTGGAGATCTGGAAGAGGCTCTGAGAGCACACCTCGGCACTGCTCCTCCACAGGCAGTGGGATCACCATCAGCCCGTCAGCCAGCTGGGGAAAATCCTTGATGAAGTTGTTTTCCCTGCAGAGAGGAGCAGAGATATATTCCAAAGCAATGGAACAGAAGGCTTTGGGAAAGAAGGGGGCAGGGCTCCAGTCTAAACAACCATGGGACCTCAGAGGAGACCTCTTGATGCTAACTGGCAGGACTTGGGAAGTTGTGCCTTTTGCTTAGATTTTAAGGCAGCCTGAAATATGCTTCATTTATAGTCCCAAAGAGAGGAGATACTGTCTCCTGAGATATTTTCCATCTCTTCTACAGTCAACTAACAACCCAATATTTATTGATCACCTAATTTATAAAAGGCACTGAGGGAGATTCAAAGATATAACTGATACAAACCAGCCCCACAAGGAGCTTAAAGTCAGGGAAGTAGGGAAGACAAGACATGTACACACAAAAAGATAACCCAATATTCAAGATGATATATAATAAGGGTCAAATGAGGGATACACCATGGTATTGAAAGAATCTTGGATTTGGAATTAGAGTCTCAGAGTTGGAAGGGACCTCAAAAGATATGTGGACTAACTTTCCCTGAACAAAAATGCCCACTCTAACACTACCAAGAAGTGATCAACCAGTTTTTGCTTGAAGACCTTTAGAAAGAGGAAACCCACGACCACTAGAAGTAACCTATTGTGCATTGGGAAAGTTCCAGTTGTTAAGGAGTTTATCCTGAAATAGAACCTAAATCTTAGGACCTAAATC
>CM053581.1:263801930-263827896 GCA_028627135.1 Pseudochirops cupreus | reverse complement strand
TTCATCACTACTGGGTTGGCTTTGACTTTCTGGTTTTGGGACTCAGTTTTCTGGTATTTAAATGAATGCACTATCTATATTTCTTATGTAGAGAGCCTGTTCCATTTTGTGATTAATAACTATATCAGCATATTTATAGTTACTGTAGGCATTGTGAATACTGCATTGCTGATACAGTCTTATAGTAGGAAGGATGTTAAAGGTCCCCTCTACTGAAAGATGACACCCTTATATAAAGCCTCTGAAAAATGGTCACCCAGTCTCTCCCCAAACATTTCCATCGATCGGAAACTCATTCTAGTATGAGGCAACTCATTCCATTTTTATGAAGTTTTAATTGGGATTTTTTTCTTTACCTTAAGCTGAAATCTATCTCCCTGTGACTTCCACCTATTTTTCCTAGTTCTGCCCTCTGGGGTCAAGCAGAAAAACTTCAATCTGTCTTCCACGTGACAGTTCTTCAAATGTACAAAAGTCCTTCGTAAATTATACTTTGTTGTGATGTATTTTATGTGTGGAAAGGAAAAAAATGCAGAGTTCAGCAGACTATAGTAGGCACTGACCATGTATCTGTCAGTGAATCTACCGTATTGCCTTTGTTAAAGGAGAAAATTATTTATAATTTCCATCTGCACAAGTATTGACCCTTAGCTTCAAGGACCAACCATTGATGGATGCCAGATAATTAAAAAGCCAAGCAATATTTTAAACGTTCAATCTACCACCTATTATGTGCCACCGATTGTTCCCCACCACTATTGGCAGCAAAACCGGTGGTGGTAAATCAAAATACCTAATTCTGTCTGCCCAATGATGAATGATTTCTCTCTTCACAGATTTCTGAGAGCCAAGAGGAGGAAGCACTAAATCAGGGTAGACAATTGTCACTTAAAATCATTTTGCTTAATATCCTTGGATTAATCTAAGGATTTAGAACTGGACAGGAAATTTAAAGATGAGTTAGACCAACTATCTCCTTGTGTAGATGAGGAAAATAAGACAAGATAGGTAAACTGATCTGCCTAAGGCTGTAAGTAGCAGAGTCAGATTTCTGAACTCAGATCCCCTGACTCAGAATCCAATAATCAGATTATTAAAAAGTAAAAGAGAAACAACAACAAAAAATAGTAACCTCCCTACCTTCCCCCTACCCCTTTTCACATAACTGGATATCCATGCTGGATTTGAAATAATGTCAATTTCCTAGAGCAAAATAAAAGAAAAAAATAAGCTTAATGAGGAATCAGTATTTGGGTTATAGTAGCACTGAGCATTTATGGCCTCTAGGAATAAGTACAAGCTACTCAGCCTGGCATTTTAGGGATTTCCACAATCTGGTTCCAATTCAAGTTGATTCTACAAACATTTATTAAATGCCTACCATGTACAAAAGCAATCTTTCTAGTCTTATTCCATACTTCTTTTCTTTTCTTACTCTACTTTCTAGTCAAACTAGACTCAAATTTTCTTTGCCTGAATTCAACATGCCACTCCATACATACACAGAAACATATACATACATACAAATGTGTGTAGACATACATACATATACATACATACATACATACATACTTTCATACAGTTGTCCCTTATGCCTGGGATGTACTCTATCCTCATCACCATTTCTCAGAATCCTTGTCTTCTTTCAAGGCTCAGCTCAAGTTCTATCTCTTCCAGGATGTCTTCCTTGATACTCTCCCCCATTTCATTGTGTTCTCTTCTTCCTTATATTGTCATTTATTTACTTATCTGTGTGCATATCATATGTCTCCCAGTAGAAAGTAAACTCATTGGATTTAGAGATTATCTCACCTTTATCTTTATATCCCATAGTGTTGTGTACTCAGAAAGTACTTAAATGCTGTTGAATTGTATTGAAGCAAGGGTTAACTACAAAAGTGAAAACCAGTTTATCCATGGTATGGATACTTGAAGACTAATAAACACTATAGAAATGCCACTTGTAAGTCATAAAGCCCCAAAATAACTTTTTTTTTAGAAAAACTTCTAAATATTAAATAATTGAAAAGGACAACTTAATCAAGGTCCAGAAGACCACAAGTAATTAAAAAAGAGATGAAAATCCCAATATTTCTCTAATCTTAATGGATCCTTTTCCTAAAAAACAAAAACAAAACATAGCAATGATTGAGTTAGATATTTTATAATAGGACATGGTACTAACCACAGTGGTGATGCCTGAATCAAAGAAATGTCTTATGATGAGTGCCATTCTGAACTATTGGCTTATTAAGTGACTTTCAATTGTAAGTATTAAATCCCTAGAGTTTGCCTACTGTATGGAAAATAAAATAAAGTATTTATTTTGGTTTCCTTGCATTTTATTTTACAAACAAAACAATATCTTTTCAAATCCTCTCTTAAAGGATACTGAGACAGGAAAAACCTGTGCCCATGCATAAAGGATTACACAAATTCATTGAATCACTGCATGAATGTCTTTGAATTAAAGGGCATGTCATTATCAATGACAAAATACAATAATCAATTATATTAGAAAGTTAAAAAGTAGTAGGAAGTTCTCAAATGTACTTTGTAGACTACTCAGTTTTATGTTAAAAAAAAATCACTTGGGATTCTAGTAATAAAGTGGAAAAGCCAAATGCTGGAAGCTTTTAAAAAAAATGTTGTAGAATTCATAACCTTAACACAGCATTGAAAAAGATGATTTCCAAACATAATATTGGTTTTATAAAATAATTTTCTTGATTGTTATTGGATTTGCAGGATTGGGACTATATGATTTAAAACCAGAAGTTTCCTTGAGAATCATCAAACCAATCTTCTTCTATACATAAGGAAACCGAGTCACAATAAGGTTAAGTGACTCCCCCAAGGTCACAGAGATGGCAGGAATTAGAATCTGTATTCAAACTCTGGCTTTCTGACTAACATTTAGTGTTCTTTCTGATGCACTAGTGAGATTATTGGTTTTCTGGGCAACAAACTTTGAGCTGAAAATGTCTGAAATTAAGAAAGCAAAATATTTCTCACTGTAATTCAACTGTATCCCTGATATTGCCTTCCCAGAGCAAATGAGGCAAATAATTTGGTGCATCATTGTTATTGGTGGGAATGTTTCTTTAAGCTTCATTTGTGCCTATGATGAGACTGGTTGGTAATGAATTGACATTACAGTTTCTTCTTTGATAATAATAAGCTGGAGAGTGTTCAGGGAAAGATGAACATGGTGGTAACAGATCTCGATCTCATGAAGACTGATTGAAGAATCTTGGGGATTTCACTTGGAGAAAAGGAGACTGAAAAGGAACACATGGCTGTGTTCAATTGTTTGAAAAGCTATCACACAGAAGAGGGATTAAACTTATTCTCTTTGGCCCTAAAGGACAGTAAATTGAGTAGAAGTTGCAAAGAGGCAAATGTTGGCTTGATGCCAAGGGGGAAAAATCCGAACAACGAGAATTGTGGAAAAGCAGAAGTGGCTGCCCTGAGAGATAGATGGGTCCCCCTACTTGGAGGTCTTAAAGCAGAAGCTGGATAACCAAATATCAAGTGTGCTCAAGTGGAGATTCATTCATACATGGATTGAACTAGATGACCACTAAAGGACCTTCCAACTCTCAAATTCTGTGGTTCTGTGATATAGCTATTATTATTTGGAAGAAATGATCTAAAACAATGTAAAACACCAATCGAGACTATGACTGTGCAGCAAATATAGAGAACATAGAATAAAGCAAAAAGTCAAGCATTCTTTAAGAAAATGAGTTTGTCAGATGTAGGCCATGTGCAGCACAGTCTCTATCAAAAAGGTATAAATGCAACCTTTTTTGAATAATGTGGCTATTGCGTTTATTCAGAATAGTATAAAAATTTTTCATATTATTTTCAGGTTCCATCAGGTTCCTGGGAAATGTTAATGAACACATTACAGATATATCTTAAAGGTCATTCAAAAACATGCTGGTGTTCTAAAGTAAGATCATTCACATACATATACAGCACCACACAGAAACTTTTAAAGTATTGAATAATATTACTGCAAATATGTCAGCAATTCCAGACAAGATTTTTATGATCCAAAGTCTTTCCAGTAAATATACCTTATTTCTTTGCTCTTTCAAATTTCTAAATCCTTTGTTTTTATGTGATCTTCTTTGAAACAGACTTTCAAATTTTCTGATTATCATTTAGTATTAAATTCTGAATCATATTGACACAATTTATAGGACTGTAGAGTAATAAATCAAGAGTTGGAAGTGACTTGAGCAGTTATCTGGTCCAACTCTCTCATATTTACAAATGAGGAAACTTAGGCCCAGAGGTTAAATGACTTGCCCAAGATCACAAAGATAGTATGTGTCAGATGCTGAATTTGAATCTGGGACCAAAGACTCTAAATTAGATGTTCCTCTTCCACTATTCCATTCTCTCTTGGCCAATAATTGGAATTCATGAATGTACTTCAAAAATATTAGATGAATTGTAAGGAATTTTGAGCATATTACACCACGGTGTAGTTTATTGATTGAAGGTCTCTCATTTTCTCTAATTTTTTGCAGAATCTGAAATGAGTATAGCTTTTAAATAAAAATAAGCAATAAAAGAAACATGTCACCAAGAAATGAAGTTAGATTTATGTTAACTAACAATTACTCTTGTGTACAGGCAAAAGAAATATTCCTTTTCCTCATAAACAACATAAATCAAAAAAGCTTTGAAAGAAAACTTCTTGGATATTTACTTCTTTGCTAGTACTACACTCAAAATTAAAAAGGCTGAATTAAAATGAATCACACAACTCATCTATGAGGTATAGCAAGGACTCTGGTCAGTTGCAAAGAGCTTCAGTCAGGAACAAAATTTACTGTATTCCTAGAATCAGCAACAACTTGTCATCTTTACCAGTCTGGTGGCTCCTGTCCAAACTTGAAAACAGCATTACATAATTGGTGGAATGTGTGTATGTGGTGTGTGGGTGGGTGGGAGTTGTGTGTGTATGGCTGTATTTATGTCTGGTTGTGTATATGTGGTTGTATGGATATATGTTTAAAATTTGCCTATTACTGTTGTATTGTATGAAAAGGAGCTTCAGAAAATGGAAAGTAATAAAGAATTATTCAAGATGATCTATGCCACAAGATTCACTGTCAAATCCAAGTTTTGCTTTCCATTCAATATATTGTAAAGTACATTAATGGTGATGATGTAATGAATGATTGAAGCCATTAAAGAAGAAAAGTTATGTTATAATCACTATTACATTATCTGTTTTATCTATATATAAATAACTAGGGTATTTATACTACCTTCCTCACAAGACTGTCATGAACAAAGCACTTTATAAAGCTTAAAGGACTTTTAAGAGTGAGCTATGCATTTTATTTTTTCTTCTGGGTCAATGTGGCATAGTGAAAAGTATTAGATCAGAGGACTTGTGCTCAAATTGTACATGGCCTACTTAACTATTTGTGTGTTAAATCATTTAGCCTGTCTGGATTTTCAGTTTCTTTGTCCATAAAATGAAGTAGGTACATTGTATGATCTCTAAGTTTCCTTCTAGCTCAAAATCTCTGTTTATGTTATTCTACCTTTAAATTTAAATGAAGAAAATGTAGTCCTGATTTCATTTGTAGGGTGGCAGAGGGTTTCAAATTTTGCTCAGGATATAAAAATAATAATTTGGGACCAGCTGTGTTCCAGAGATAGTCTCACCTGAGCCAGTGGCTCCAGTTCCCCCTTCCTGATGAATACTATTATAATCACTGGAATATCACTAGCTCCAGGCTAGAAATGTTCCCTGTGGGATGATTATATTAATAGCTCATGTTTCTATAGTGCTTTAAGTTGAATGAGCAAAGGAGATGGCCTTTTCTTGCAAACAGAGGAGTTGGGCCAAGCCCTTCCTTCTTGTTTGTGTCAGCTGGATAAGGACCAAAGCTTTCCTAACAGGGCGACCCTACAGAGCCCTTTGCCCTAATGCATACACAAAGGATAAGAGGGAAGTGCTTCTGTGAGAAGAGGACACAAGGAAGACAGACAAGTCTTTTAGGGTTCTGGACATTAGAAATGCAGAAGTAGCTAGGCAATGTGAGAATGTGTCCAGTCAAGTTGTGGGAAATACTTGAAAGAAATCTGTAGCTCTGGGACCTGCAATAATTATGTTGGTACCACGGACAGCACCAAAGAGCAATAGAAAACTTGGAGATAAGAAGTCTGGACATATAGATGTTGGAGTCAGGGAGAAAATGGTGAGGTGATACTAATGCACTTCATCAAGGCTCTCTACTTAAGTGTTGAGACGTTACCTATCATACTGAAAGTGTTGTTTGCTTTGGTTTTTTTTTGGAGCGGGTATAGGAGTGGGGGAAGGATGAGGGCAAGAAATGGGGCTCACTTGAAAAAGGACTATATTGTTCCACCCAAAGGGCTACAATATTAGTCTCTTCTATTGTTTGTATGCTTTTTGATAGTCTTGGCCTAAATTTTATGTCATGTTAGCTTTATGCTTTCAGATTAACTGAATACACTTGGGCAGAACTAGAAGTGAGTTAAATCCATATACAAGAGATATTAATAATAGTTAGCCTTTATACAATCCTTTAAGGTTGGCAAAGCGATTTACATGTTATGTAATTTGATCCTCACAACAACTCTAGGAGGTGGGTGCTATTATTTTCTTTGTTTAACAGATGAGGAAGCTAGGACTAAAAAAGGTTAATTGACTTTCTCAGGGTCACATAGCTAGGTAATTGTCTAAAGCAAGATTAAAACTCAGGTCTTCCAGATTCCAAGTCCAGCACTGTGTCCACTGTAATATCTGTTGTTGATGTGAATGTTCCTGGGACAGGAGTAACAAACCAAACCTGTGGTAGCTTTGCCATTATTTGAGTCAATATTGAGAGGTTATCCAAATATAAAACCTGTTCTGTGAGGGCTCAGCCCTGGGACCTAATAAAAAGGTGAAAAAGTCCTTGTCCCATAACAGCCTTATGTAGCAGTTAATGGAAGGATTTTAATTTAATTAAAATGAAACTGAAGTCCTAAGAGGTTCAATGACATAACTTGGTCATATAGTTAAAAAAAAAAAAAAGCAGAACTGGGATTTGAATGCAAGTATCCTGACTCCAATTTCAGTGCTCTTTTTTTATGGGTGAAGCACAGTGAAGTGGTTCTCCTATAAACTCAGCACCCATATTCTGAAAATAAGGAAGACTCCATTAAAAAAAAATCTCCATAGAGTGAATACTATTAGGAACTATCCTGATACTGGGTGTGTTTAGGAGGTAGGAGCATTAAAAAACATGAAACAATTAGATCTCATTTGAAAATAAAAGTCAGCATGGAGTTATATAGGATACTGGGGTAGGCTATGAAGACAATCATTTTTAAATATACATATATATATTTCAGAATGTATATGTATATATATATATATATATATATATATATATATATATATATATATATGCATATATATATGTTCTGAAAGATCCAGTCTTTGTGGAGCTTTGACTAGGACATATTATTTTATTTGGAATTTGTGATATTCTCATTCTTCATTCTTTAGAATAAATCACTATGTGAAACTCACCTATAATTGAAATGAATTTGCCATTCCTTTTGAGAAATTGCAATGGCCATCAACACAACTAGAGAGACCCTGAGGTATTGAGGCAGGGGAATCACTTACTGGTATGTCGCAAATCATGTTTGTGGGAATAAGAACCTTCCCCTCTTTGAGCTGGGGCAGCATTATGCTAATGGTTCATCCTAGTGACTAATGGGACAATCAATTCTGCCAACATTCACTGAGCTCCTACTATGTGCAATGCAAAGATAGAGACATGAATGCATATCATCATTAATCTGTTAACCAAGGGAATCCTCAAAACAAGACCTTCTAGTCCAGGAGTTGTAAACCTTTTTGTGTCTGGTAGGAGTCTAGCGAAACATTTAGATCCCTTCTCAGAATGCTTGAAAATTCATAAAATAAAATACAGGGGATTACAAAGGAAATAGTTTTCATTGAAGTAAGTTATCAAGATGTATATTTTTAAAACACATATGGACACTAAGTTGCAAACTTTGATCTAGTCATGCTAAACAATGAGATGGCGTTGGGCTCATCTATGTCTATGTCAAGCATCTGACTCCTGGAATTCCAAAGATTTTAGATTCTTCCATTTTTCTTTAAAGAGATAAGACTTGACAGATCTTGAGTTGACCTTACTGAATGTCTGAAGCACAGTGAAATGGATTCACAGCTCTCACTAAGAATTTCTTTGCATTTCCAGAAGAAAAGCTGGGTCACGAAACATGGAATATGAGAAATGGAAGAAGCCTTGGAACGTCAGAGTGAGAAGGGGACTTAGAATGTAGAATGTTAGAGCTGAGAACATAGATAGAGCTAGGATAGATCCTAAAGACAACCTATGTCAGTCCTCTCTCCTTACTTTACAGATGAGAAAATGGAAGCCCAGAAAGGTGAAGTAAGTTTACATAACTTTTTAGTAGTAGAGCAAGGACCCTGACCTTTGTCCATGGTTTTTTGTTTGTTTTTCCCCTAAAACAATTTGCTTTCTCTCTATTTCCAAGGAGCACGTATCAAGTGAAGGAGTCTTACTGGCTTTGCAATGCATTTTCCAGCTCACTGTTGGGATTATTAACCAAAGGTCTGGGTTTTCTATTATTTTTAAAAAATATTTTTCATCCTCTTTGGACTTGTTCTGTGAGATAATTAATAACTGTGCTTTGAAAGATTATCCAAGGAGGAAGTAGAACGAGAAACCACAGTCCATCTGGGAATTTTCCTCTTATCCCATTATATCGCCATACCCTGATTGGGGAAGACAACATTATTAGGCAAGCTTTCACCCATGGAAGGGTTTTTGGGAGAGTGTAGAGTTGTGAACTGTGATTATGCCTCTGACATAGTGAGTAGGTTTAGGAAATGGCCTTGATTTAAATGCCTTCTGGAAGGGCAGCATGTCTTCAGGGGTTCCCAGGGTAAAGGCAGTGGTCAGTAAGAACTTAACTTGAAATGAGGAAGAAGGGTTAGCTCAGACTTTCAATGCAGTCAGCTCCCAATAAGAGGCCACCTCTTAATACATATGGGAAGAGTATTTTAAGGGCAGTCTGGATAACCCAGGGAAAAGAGGTGGACTGGAAAACTTCCCCAAACCTCAATTTTACCATGATAAGCTAGGGCACAGGAAAATATTTGGTGCTGGACAGTCTTCCTGAACACACCTCTGCCTCTCTGATTCCAGGAATCTTTTCTTTTTCCTGAATATTTTCCCACATACAAACCTGGTTTCTCATATATCCTGAGGCCCAAAAGCTTGGGGATTTGATAGGAGGAGTAGGTTGAAAATATGAAAATCAAGAGAGGATCAGAAACAGCTCAGGAAAGGATGGTCATCCTAAAATAAATGTTCCCTAAATACATATGGGGAAATACAAAGAGCTCTTTCAGGCATGGCAGTTTATAATTAGCCTTTCCAAAGCAGGGTTGTTTTTTTCATAATGAAATGGTAAGTAGGGAGGCAACATAGCCCAGTAGAAAGAACACTGGGTTTAGATTGGGGGATCTGGGTTTTAACACATGCTCTGCCATTTACTCCTTGTGTAACCTTGGTCAAGTCACTTTCATTTCTCTTGCTTCAATTTCTTCACTGGAGTTGGGTGAGTTTGGAGTAAAATGTGCCTGAAAGGATCAAGGGGCCACCACCTGACAGAGCTGTTCACTGTGATTTATGGTATCTGAAAAAAAAAGTCTAATTTCAACAAATGCAGAGGAAGGAATGCTGTCTGAGAGTCAGGAGAAGTAGGTTCTAGTCCCTATTCTGACACTCTTCCTGGTTTTTATTTTCTTACTTTCTTACTTTATAAAGTGAGGGGGGTTGAGCTAGAAGGTCTCTGAAATCCTCATCCAGCTCAGATAGTCTGTGGGTCTATGGGATTTGTGTTCCATTTCAGTCTATCTCAGTTCAGTCTCAAGTTCAGTAATAGTCAAATAAACCTTCTAGGACACTGGGAAAGTCTTTTTCTCTCTTTGAGGACTCACCTTCCTTCTATGTAAAATGAAAGCCATGAATAGGTGATAGCTAAGGTCCCTTTCAGCTATAGTATTATATATTGAGAGTTTGGGGATATGTTGGGATTTTTGGTTTGGAGTTATCCTTCATCTCCTCCTCCAAAGCATCTATATCTTAGTCTTAATATTTACCACTCAGGGGTGTGCTGGAGCACGCTTGGATTAGCTTTGGAGAGCTGATTGTTAAATATTAATCATGAACTCTTACACCTCAGAAACTGGCAAATGCTATAAATCAAGACTCTATTGTTTTGTTAATTCTCTAGATTTAAGAAAGAGATGGAGAAAATGTTAATAATTTGGATAACATTTAAAATAAGCTCTGGGTACTTTTATCTAACATTTATCAGCATATTACTGTTACTGCTCAGCAATAATTCCCTGGTAATCAGGCTTCTTGGAAGCCAGGTATGAAGAAACAACTAATTACTCTTAATAACTAGGTGCTGAGCTTGGTTTTAAAAGAAAGCTACCTAATAACCCCTTTCCTCTAGAATGTAGTATGGAGGAAGAGAGCTGTCAACCTCTCCAGCACTGGCTCTGTGGTATCCTGAATTTTGGACACACTGCGACGTACACGACGATGCACAGACTGTATGTCCACTCTCCTTTCTAGCTGAGGTGACTTTTGTGCCACTTGTCTCAAGTGAAGAAATTCATAATTACAACTCTGTTGTTATGCTCTAGTGTATTAATTTTAATAAATACATGCACCCTATGTTTTTGACTTGCTGTGTGACCCCAGGAAAATCGCTTCTACTCTCAAATTCGCAGTTGAGTTCTTTGCAAACTGTGAAAGTTGGATTAGATGACTGCTTGGAAAATAGTTGGTGCTTCCTATATGCTTGTTGAGTTGATTTAGATGATTTCTCAGGGATCTTCCATCTCTGTTGTTCCAAGATTCTCAGATCTTTAGCTATCCTGTGTTTTTTTGCAATCACCTCTTCTCATAGACATTATTAGTTGAAGGTATCTTGGGGAGCATAGAAGGGGAGAAGAGAGCATGTACTCCTTTCACCACTCAAGGAGGTTGGCATATTTACAAGATCACTTGCTAGCACATGTGAACATGGAGCCACTGTGCCAACAGGATGTGGCTGATACGAGCAGCCTTCAGAGCCAGACCCAATACAATCAACTGGCAAAGCCTTCTCATTATGCCTTACATAGAATGGGGGGCAAGGAGCCCACGAAGCCCCCAGATTCTCCCATGGGCTTATGTGGCATTATATATAGGGGTGAACTCTGCAGCCCTTGTGCCAAATAGTGAGTTCTGCAGCCCTGTGCCAATGGCTCTTCTTCAGTGCCATGTGGCTTCCATAATTAAGTTAGCACATGCAAAAAAAAAATCACCATCACAGATGTGGTCGCAAATTTTAGCTAATTAACCATATGGTCTGGATGCTTGACAGAGCCAGGGAGACACTCTGGGTAAGGGCTGATTTCCTGAGGGGGGGTGGATATTAGGGGTATCACCATATCTAACAAAAACATGGCAAAGAAGCCTCCCTTGAAAGAAAGCCTATGTTAAGATTCCTCCTTATTCCCTCAATCTGTAGAGAGGACATCCAAAAGATATGGTCATCAATTCACCATTAAATCTAGAGTCTTTTCCCAGATCTAGCATTTATGAAATTAATTTATTCAATAGACATTCATATATGCTAATGGACTAAAAACTAATACAGAGGTGGATAAAACTCTTCCCATATCATATAGTGAAGAGGGAAAAGGGGTTTAATGGTGAGAAAAGGACATAAGTAAGAAAAGAAAGGTATTACAAGACAGACAAAGGGAATGATATTTCAGTTTGGACGGAGAGGGAGGGAGAGTAGAAGGAGAAGAGGGGAAGAGAGAGAGAGACAAACAGATAGAGACAGAGAGACAGGGAGACAGAGACAGAGAGTGACAGAGAGAGAGACAGACAGACAGAGACAGAGAGAGAGAGACAGAAACAGAGAGTGACAGAGAGAGAGAGACAGACAGAGACAGAGAGAGAGAGAGGAAGGGGGAGGGAAAGGTGTCACATGGAATGTGCTGGCGAGATGAATGACGTTTATCTTTGTGTGTCCTCATTTTTCTTTCTTTTAAAATGGAGAATACTTCATTTGTCTTTTTCACAGGCTTGGGGGATTTATAGTTGGAAGAGAATTTAGACATTTTCTAATCATTCTCTACAGAGCTGGGGTCAGAAGACCAGGGTTTGAATCTTGACTCTGTCAGGGTCACCTGCATGAGGTCAGGAAAGTAGCTTCACCTCTTTGGGACTCCTTTTTTTCATCTGTATAATGAAGGGGTTGGGCTAGAGGACCTATAAGGTGCCTTCAGTTCTCAATCTATGATTATGAACATGGATTGATCCTCTTTAAAATAATCATGGAAGAGTTCAGCAAAGCATGCTGATCTCCTTGTTATCAAACTATGACATACATGGCCAGATCCCAGGTCAAAGAAGCTCCTACAAAAGCCACAGAAACCATCTTCTGCCTCCAGGGAGATGTACATATAAAGTTACCCAGATTAATGAACTCTGATTTATCAGCGAAACACATTTCATGTTTTCCTTGCCAAGTACAAGATTTAAAAAGACTTATGGATTCTTCATATTTCACTTTCATTCTCCATATTGCAAGCTTATTCCATTTCACCATCATTCCTTCTACCTTTCTTGACAATAGGAATATAGTAATGATAATATAATAATAATAATAATAATATCTTCAATCTTTCAACAAGCATTTAGTGAGCACTCAATGTGTGCCATGTATTGGGCTAGGCCATAGGGAATCAAATACAAAGATTGAAAATCTCTACTCTCAAGAATCTTACTTTTCATCAAATACCATCAGTCTCCGTGTGGGAGAAAAGTACTGCATTAAACAATCTTACTCCTGCTACGATTTTTGAGTCATTTAGAGCCTCAATTTGTTAATAATAACTCACATTTGTATAATGACTGCCACTCAATGACCCTGTGAGATACAAAGCCCAAGTCATTTTGATGCAGATGAGTTCATTTATTCTCATGACACTCTGCTGAGGAAATGACGATTCTTCCCATTCCTGAAACACAGCACAGCATACTGGATAGAGAGGCAGCCGTGAAGTCAAGTCTCTTGAATCAGAGGTCCTGCCTGTGATACAAACTGGCTGTGTGACCCCTGGGCAAGTCACATAGCTTCTCATTCCTATATCTATATCTGAGGCTATGTCTCAGATAAATTGCCAATCCACCTTGGCAGAATTTCCTCACCCCTATACCAATGAAATCACAACTCTAACTAATCTCTATGCCCTAACTCTTATTCTTGTAGAAAAAATAAAGGGAAAAAGACTAGAAAATGAGATGTAATCCCTATTCCTATTCCCATTTTAAAGATGGAGATGATGAGGATGAGGGAAATGACTTGTGCTTGTTAATTTAACAGGTTATATAATGCAAGACTAGAATCCAAGTCTTTTTGATTCCTAGTTCCTAGTTCTTGTCACAGGCTTGTGGGAGTAAAGAATTCAATTAACAGTTGTTATTGCTGGAGAGAAAGAAAAAAATAGTACATAAGTATTTATTAAACACTTATTATATGCTGGGCACTGTCCTAAGTACTTTACAAATATTATCTTATTTAATCAGGACAACAACACTGGGAGGTGTTTTTACAGTTGAAGAAACTGCGACAGACAGAGGTCAGTGACTTGTCCAGGGTCACACAGCTAACAAGAATCTGAGGCCAGACTCGAACTTGGGTCTTCATAATATCAGGCTCAGTGCTTTATCCACTGACCTATCTAGCTGCCTGTGAGTTACAATAGTTCTAAAGCCTACAGTTTCCAGAAATATAGGTCCTAATTACATATCTATACTATAAAGCATATCAATAAAAGCATTGTGGTGTATTAGAAACCAAATTATATTGAGAACCAAAAGACTGGGATTATATCCTGTTTCTACCATTTACCATCTGCTTAAGTTTACAAAACTATTATAGCTATCTATGTTTGGGAATCTTCTCTTATTGGATTATAAACTCCATGAGGGTAGGGATTATCTAAATTATCTTATCTAAATGCTATATTTCATCCAATGCCTAGAACTAGGTTGTGTATATTGGGTACTTAATAAATATTTGGTGCATGAATAGACAAATAACCTTTCTATAACTCACTGGTTTCATTTATACAGTCAGGACAATAAGAAGGCAGGCATGATTCCTTTCATAAGCCCACTTTGATGATCAAATGAGATCAATCCCCTCATTAGTCACCAAAAACATCTAAGTAAACTATCATGTTAGTGTTCAAAAAGGCAGTTAATTCATTCACTATGTCATTTGTTCCTCCCAAAGCTGTGTAATTGTGAAGTATTATTAGGTTACAGCTAAAGTCTTAAATCTGGCTCGTCTGAAGACCATCAAGACATTGTAAATGCTGCCCAGCATGGTATAACACATGGTAAAATTTGAAATGAACACTGCTCATGATTTGGACCTGTCTTGGTGACAACTTTGATCCACTAATACTGGTTGGTCTGGAATAATTTTAATATGGTGGTAATAGTATTATGCACCCATAATAAACTGACTTCAGATTTACAAAGCACTTTTCAAATATTATCTCATTTGATAATTATAACAGTTCAGTGAAGTATGTGCTACAATAATTATCATCCCCTTTTACAGATGAAGAAGCAGGCTATGGATGTGAAGTGTGTGTGTGTGTGTGTGTGTGTGTGTGTGTGTGTGTGTGTGTGTGTGTATGGCATTGGTGTGTATGTATGTGTTTGATAACTGGGTGTGTGTATGTGTATGTTTGTAACAAGTATGTGAAATGTGTATTAGGCATTAGTGTGTATCTGTACTTAGCACTGACATATAAATATGTGTGTGTGTGTGTGTGTGTGTGTATGTGTGTGTGTGTGTGTTTGGCACTGTTTGATAACTGGGGTGTGTGTATGTGTGTGTTTGGAACAAGTGTGTGAATTGTGTATTAGGCATTAGTATGTGTCTGTACTTGGCAATGATGTGTATATGTGTGTGTGTTTGGCACTGATGTGTGTGTATGTATTTGGCACTAATTTGTGTGTATATTTGGCACTGGTATTTGTGCTTGACGTGTGTGTATGTGTCTGTGTGTGTATGCTTGACACTGGGGTGTTTATATATGTGTGTGTACTTGGCACTAGTGTGTGCACTTGGCACTTATGTTTGGAATTGGCATGTGCATACATTTATGTGTATGTGTGGGTGTCCATGTGCACATATTTGGTGATATGATGGGTCCACTTCATTAACCCATGACTGTGGAACGCTGCTTCTAATCTTGCTGTCTCTCCCACTGCCAGTGGGTGTTTTCTTTCCCTGGTGCTAATGACTAATAGAAAGAAGACAAAGCAACTGCTATTAGATTTTCCTCCACTGCAGTGGTTTCTTCTTTACCAAAGCTCATTAGAAGAGGCTATACGAAAAACCAGCCAAGGTGCCTGGAGGGAGAATAGGGAAGACAAAAGGAAAGAGACTGTTGGCAATTTTATGTGAACCCACAATTCACACCAATGTTGCATTAGTTTAGTGATGACACCAGACTAGAGTGAGAAAGAGAAACTGGCTGGCCAGCTTCCTGGCTGCATTTTGGTTGTGTCCCTGGGAACTGGGGTGTGGTCCTCAATTTAATAGACTCAGGAGCTCAATTTGTAAGTTTTCTTGGAATTGTTTGGCTCTAGGAGACTAATTCACATGAAAAACCGAACAAAAATCCCTGATTGGTATACTAGGATGACAAATGATGAATTTAAACTGAGAATTATAACTGCAAAAAGGGTCAAACTATTCACGTCAGCTGGTTTTCATGTGTTCTTCCCATATGGAAAGTACAACTGAATAAGCCAAATCCATAATATAAGCTTGCTTGGTGAGCATAAAGGAAGAATAAAGGGAGTTATAACACCACCAAGCTGTGATAGCCTGATGTCCTATCTCCAATTTGAGCCAAGCTTCCTGGATGTAGTCTATGTTCTAACATCCTTTCCAGCTCTGTATTCCAAAGTACTTTTCAAGCTCTAACATTCCACATCCTAAGATCCTTTCCAGATTTAGTATTGTTTTCTAGTACTCTGTGTTCTAAAGTCCCTTTCAACCTTTAACATTCTGTGATTCTATGACAAAGCCTTTTAGGGTTCTCTCTCTCCTGGACAGTATTAGATTAAAAATGCATAAAGTATCACTATACAATTATCCCTTCCACATCCTGACTTTCCCCATTGTGGTTTCAATATATTGTGGGTTGGCATAAGAAATTAAATGGGAATTTTGAGAGGAGTTTTGGAGATGCCAGAGATGACATGTGAAGGCTGGCAAATAGAAAAAGTTTAGAAACTCAGAAATGTATAAATATATGTATAGTATTATATAATATCAACACAGTTCATTTTTTGATACCATAACAATTCAGACTTCTTCTCCAGTACTAAGGGAGGATCAAAAAACTTTACACAAATTTTCTAGATTGCAGAGGCGCCGCATCCCTAACCTACTCAATATGGAAGAGATAACCGTACAACTTTCTCTTCAGTACCCAAAATATTTACAGTCATATTATGATGTTCCAAAAGACAGTTCATCCACGTACTGGACAAACAAGTGAGAACTTACAACCTGTGTCAGTTGTGAAAGATTTTTTGTTTGTTTGTTTTATTTGGGGTCATGTCTGGACTCATGATTTTAGCTACGTAAGGAATGCTCAGGAAGGAAATGCCCTCTACAAATTTTATATTGAAAATCATTATGTCATTTAAGAGTTATAAAAAATTGCCCTCAGGCACAGAGATGTGTCTTTTCCAGGTTCCCATGGACAGTGTGTTTCAGAGAAGGAATTTGAACCTGGGTTCTTGACTCTGGGGTCAACATTCTACTCACCACATAAAGCAGGTTGCTTTTTATCAGATGCTGAAAATATAAATAAAATATGGTCTCGACCCTATGGGAACTAAGAGGATGTTAAAATATTTACATTCTAAAGCGATGCTTTTATTTTTAGTAAGTACTCGAGGCCCTACTGCTAAAAACTAAGAAGGATTTGACATTTCCCAATCAAGAGCTTCTAATTCCGCCCCCCTCTTCCCCTACCATGCCTTGTTCTGCCTTCACTGTGTATGTGTAGGGCAGCACTGTTCAAAAACTTACGTTAGCTGTGCCTCACCTCCCTCCCTCAACATACACACAATAAGTTATCCAACTTTATCATTCTCGCATTGGCAACATTTCTCACATTCATTCTGTCCTCTTTATTATTCCCACCGATGCCATCCTAGTACAGGCTCTTATTACCACCCATCTGGACTATTTCAATAACTTCCTTAGGGTCTTCCTATCTCCACTGTCTCACACTCCCAATCCTTCGTGCTCCTGTCAGAATAATCTTTCTTACATACAAATAGAGTAATGTCTCTCCATTTCTCAAAAATCTTCATTGACTCCCAATTGCGTACCATGTAAAGTTTATATTCTTCTGGCTGGTATTTAAGCCCCTCTGCCATCTGGCGCTATCCTCCCTTTCCAGTATTCTCTCCTATCACTCCCCTACATGCACTCTGTGCTCTCACAGAATTAGAGAGCTCTTGGTCTCCCAGATACATCCTGAACTTTCCCAGCTCTGTGTCTTTGTTCTCCCCCAAGCCATAACCTCAACCTGAAATGGCCTCTTTCTCAGGCTTTGCTCATAGAACTCATTCTTTAATGGCACCTCCTTCAAGAAGACTTTCTGGATACTCTCTGTAGATAATTGATAATTACCTTTACCCTTAAGCACTTTGTGCTCTACCAATTTCATGCATTTCTCGGTAATATTATTTATTACAGGTATCACTATGTGCCTTATCTTTGTACTAAACTGTGAATTTTAAGTTTAGGGAAGATTATGCTCATGTTTGTATTATCCCTGGTATTTCATATTTAACATTTTATATTTTTTTTCATTCATTTAAACCTTGTTTCTTTTCCTGTCTAGTACAGTGCTCTGTACATAGCAGAAGCTTAATAAATGTTTTCTGATTGACCTTAGTCTTACCAACAATACATTTGCAAAATTTCACTTAAGGTATATGACTTCTGGCTAATCTCATACATTTTATGTTGACTTAATTTGGATTTTAGAGATGGATATTTTCATGTATTCATTCAACAAACATTTGTTAGCCATCTAAGACATACCATGCATTTTATTTGGTGCTAGTGAAAAAAAAAAGATAAGATATGGCCCCTGTCCTCAAGAAGGTTGCAACTTCTTAGGGGTGCTTAGACCATAAAGATAAATATGATGGGAATTAGAATACAAACCATGAATAATTCCAGAGATCCAGGATCTCATTAATGTGAATTAGTCATGGAGATTTAAAACTACCCCCTCGCACTCTCATATTGTGTGATTCTAATTTGCGTCACCCGTGAACACTCTAAAGAGGACAAGGTACCATTTAGGGAGGCACCAACACAACATTATGGCCAGTCTACTTATTATTGCTTGCTTTCACAATATAACTTGTCTATCTCCATTTATATCATACATTTCCTGGATAATATCTTTTGTTTTCTTTTTGCATACAGATCATCACTACCAATATGGCTGGGGCTAATATACCCATCATTCACCTTTCTTTGGGACTACTATAAAGAAGAGTAGCAAGTGCTATGGAAATGGAGAAGAGTCCATTTTCTCATAAAAAGGGAGAGGGTTTGGGTAAATGTTCTCTAAAATACTTCCAGTTGTAAATCAATGATACTGTGATCCTAGGGGAGCTAGGAGTAGGAGGATGGATGACATGGAAGGGAGATCAGGAATAGCAAAACTTCATGGAGGAGGTAATGTTTAAACCAGTCCATGTCCTTTTGGGACCTGTAGGCTCCTCTTGCCCTAGCTACCATTGATATAGGTTGGTGTCCATGATACATTTTCTTTTTCAAATCTTACCCATCTGTTAGATAGCCTGAGTCACAAGTGCCAGTAATGTACAACAATGGGAAATAACCCTGCTTTTGGTAGAGTAACTAAGAACAAGTTCAGCTGATTCTATTTAGATAAGTAATGGTAGAATGAATCTCATATTATAGCTTCATCACCATTTGCTCTCCACACAAGTAAATGTCACATACAGGAAGCAAGGTAAGAGTATGAGTCATGAACTAGACCAACACTACACCTGTGGAAATCCTGGCCCCCCACCTACACACACGCACACACACACACACACACACACACACACACACACACATACACACACACACAGATATTCTTCAATGATAAGGATTACTAGGTATAAGGTTATGGGTGTCATATATCTTTCAGCTCCTCTCTTTCCCCCCACATTCCATCCTTTTGTTTTTACTTCCATAAATAATCCACTCACACTAATTACCACACTTCCCTCATGCCCAAAGAAGTACTAGTCTGCCTCCACACCACTCATGCCCCATCCCTCTTCCTGAACTCCAGCAATCTCTCTAAAATGGGGGTAATAATATCTGCCTACCTTTCAGGGTTGTTATGAGGCTTAAATGAGTTAATGTATGTAAAAGACTTTGTAAATTTTAAATGTCAGTTATTACTGGCATTCTCTTCTACTTCATGTATCAGCTGTTCTCACAATGGTGAAAACTTTAAAGGGCCCATGGCACAATGTGCATGCTTCTATTCTCTCTCTTTGTGGCATTCCAATGACTAGATTTTGAATGTTAATGTTTTTTGGGGAAAACGTATATGTATCTATCTATAGATATATACATCTATCTCTGTCTCTGTCTGTCTATATTATCTTTGAGAATAGAAGGAGATAATTATAGAAATACAAAGATCTTTAAACTTAGAGTTGATCTTTACTTTTTTATGGACTGGATTTGTTTGCATAAAATTTATAATCATAGAACCGTAAGATTTTGCCAGAAGGCATAATAGATATTTCTGTAGGGCTTTAAGATCTGCAGAGTATATACATACATACATATATGTATATATACACACATGTATATGTATATGTATATGTATATGTGTGTGCATGTGTATCTACCATCATATTCGTTCTCAAGAGACCTTAGAAATCAGCTAGTCCAACCACTCCATATTACAGATCTAGAAACTAAAGCTCACAGAGGAGACATGAGGTACACAAACAGCGTCAAAGTCAAGACTAGAACCCAAGGGTCCTGACTTCTGGAATAACAGACTCTCCATTATGTCTCTAGCTGTTTAGAGTCTAACCCAAGTGATAAGGTCTTATCAGCATCAAGCCAATAATAGGAAGGTTCGAGCATGGCCTTTTCAGGTGTAAAAATCATCATGCAGAAGCACAGGCTATGATTTGGTAACTTATTTCTTCCGTGTGCTATCAGTGATATTTGAAGACATTCGGATTTCTTGTAATATCAAGATTATCTAGTCTTATTCTCTCATTTTTTTGTGTGTTTGTGAACTGAAGATCTTAGACTAGAAGATATGAAATGATTTGTTCAAGCTTATTTGTGGAAGGGTGGTGCCCAGAACCCAAGTTTTTAGAATCTCTGCTATAGCACAGTGACAAATGGCTGTCCCTTCTTGAGGTCTTCATTCAACTATGTTGCTCTGTCTGTGTGTATGTGTATGTGTGTGTGTGTGTATGTTAAATCTTTAGACAACTCTTAGTACAAAGAGTCCACAAGAAAAGGATAGAACCTCTCCCACCATTATTTGGCTTGGATTTAAAGTTATGACATTATTCATAGCCTTGGTGCTCTAGATTTAGATTCCCTCATTTCCCTTTTACTTTTCTACCTTACTTCTCTCCATCATTACTAATTTCAGCTTCTTAAATGTGACTATAGGCAAGTACTTGCCCCTCTATCCCTCATTATCATCTATAAAACAAGCTCATACTTGATGACTTGGTGCCTTCCAGCCTCAGTGGTCAATGAGTCTATGGAACACAGAACATTAACACAAGAATGTTATTCTAGCAAGTCATCTAAAATTTCAAAAATGACCCCATTTGATAACACTTTGGGGAAATTCTCATATGCCATTTGCTCTGCATGCTCTAAGATAGGGGTGGGGAATCTGGCCTTGACACCACAAGTGGCCTTCTAGGTATTTGGGTGCAGCCTTTTGACAGAATCCAACTTTTATAGAACAAATCCTTCCGTTAAGGAGATTTGTTCTGTGAAGTTTGAATTCAGTAAAAGGGCTGCACTTGAGGACCTAGAGGATCACATGTGACCTCGAGGTGACTGGTTCCTTACCCTTGATCTAGGCCTTATTGGAGCATGCTGAAGCAATGAGACAGGCACTCAAGCTAGTAGATGGAAGGTGAACTGGTTTAGCAAAATGCCATGTTTCTCCAGCTTGCAAGTTCTTTCGGTTTCAAAGATCACTATTACTTAGGCAGAAGCTACTGGAAACCATGCTTTGAATTATTAAAGGAATTTACTACCACTGGTGAGAAAGTTCTTATAAAGTTAATGTCATCTCTTTTTTCCTCAGTTTCCTCATTTATACCCTTGTCTGTCAAATGTAGGTAAGATTACCCACCACTTCACTGACTTGTGTATATAAATCTCTGTGTGTGTATGTATGTATGTGCGTATGTGTGTGTATGTGTATGTGTGTGCGTGTGTGTGTGTGTGTGTGTGTGTGTGTAGGGGTGTTCAAGGGGGTTGATTGTGTTCTGCATCATGCTTCATCTTGTTCCTGAGTTTCCATTCATAGCAAAAGGAATACTGTTCCTTCCATTCCATTCCATTTATTCCACAAATATTTCTTAAACAGTGACATTCCACCTAATACTTCTGTTCCATCTGCATAGGCCATCCCCTCAGGCCTGAAATATCCTCCTTCCTCTTCTCTTTCTCTTGGAATCCCTAGTTCCATTCAAGGTATAGCTCAAGACCCACCTCCTACAAGGCACCTTTTCTCTTTCCCCAGTTATTACTGCCCTTCCCAATGGGGAAAATCATTTTTCATTAGTTCATCCTTGTGAACCCTCAGGAGGATTATGGGCTTCTTGAGGGCGAATACTGTTTCATTTTTGTCTTTGTAGACCCAAGACTTGTTGACCTGAGAAATGTGCACAGTACTGCACTAGATACTGAGGTATGAAATAAAAAAGTTTAGATAAGGTACAGTATAGAACTTCCATAGTAGTTTAGGCTTTCATTTACCCTCACCTTGCCTAGTGTTTCTCAAGCAATGCTACAAGGAACCCTGAAATAGTCCAAGCTGTTTGTTTGTTCTTAATGAACCTTGAAGTTGTCTGTTAGTAGACATTAAAATAATAATCTTAGAGGATTTTACTGCAGTGGCTCTACTAAAGTTTTGTTTAAACTGAAAGGTTCTATGAGTGCGGAAAAGTCTGAGAACTACCGGCCTAGACTATTTCTCTCTTCCTAATTGGTCTCCTGGTGTCCTACCTCTACTCTTTCCAATTCATCCTCCACACAACTGATAAATGGATAGCCCTAAAGCACAGGTCTGACCATGTCATTTTCCTGATCAAGAAGTTTATGAAGTTCCCTTTTGTCTCCAGGCATACAAACTCTACTGTTCAGCACTGAAAAGTCCTCATGATCTTGGCTCTAATCAAATTTTTTGGGGGGGCTTGGGGGGATAATGGTTATTTTCAGATCTCAGTTTTTTAAAGAACATTTTATTGATGACTTTTTGTTTGTTTGTTTTGGTTTTTTTGTTTTGGGGAGGCAATTGGGTTTAAGTGACTTGGCCAGGGTCATGCAGCTAGTAAATTTCTGAGACCAGATTTGAAGTCAGATCCTCCTGATTCCAGGATTGGTGCTGTATCCACTATGCCACCCAGCTGTCCCTTTTTGTCTTTATATCACAGTTGCTTTAACACCCCCTGCCCACACACAGACACATAGACACACAGACATATAGATACACACACACACACAGACACACACAGACACACACACACACCCCTACTTCCAGATTGAAACCTACTTTGTGATGAAGAAAAACAAACAAAAAAATCTGACAGTATGACCATAGCTGGAATGATGTATACTACATGCTACAAGAGTGATCCCTTGTAACTTCCCAACCAAGGGGTATTACATGACACGCACATCTCCAATACCTTCACTGACTATCCTTATCTTTCTTGATTGATTTCCTATCATGTATTATAATTTCTAATCAAACTGGCTCACCTGCTGTTTCCTGCACTCGGCATTATGGCTCCTGCCCTTATGTTGTGGGGTAGCTCATTTTTCTTGATTAAAACATTCTCCCCCTTTCCCTCAGCCTCTTGAAATTGTGGCTCCCACTGATCCTCAGCTTAGCTTCCACTTGCTAAATGGTACTTTTTCTAATTCCCCCATACGCACAAATATATGCACATATACACACATGTACACATACACTTATACATATACACATACATACATATATGTGTACGTATATATGTATACACCCATATATATATATACACACATATAAGATGTATTTTACTGTCTGAGTCAACATAGCATCCTCTCAGAAGAATACAAAAGTTCCCTCATGGTAGTAGATGATGATGATGATGGTGATGATGATGATGATGGTGGTGGTGGTGGTGGTGAGGATGGTGATGACAATAAGGATAGTGATGATGGAGTTTTTGGCCTTTGTATTTTGTGGTACTTGAACACCAGAAGCCAGAACAGTGTATGGCATATAGTAAATAAATGCTAGATAAATGAATGAATGAACAAATGACCACAATAAGTGTCCTATGAAATCTAAGGGAGGAAGATCATGAGGATAAGATGATGCCATAAAAAGAACAGGTTGCAGCTATATTTTACACATTTTTTTACACAAATCCAGATTTTTACACAGATCCATTTTACACAGTGATCTCTCAGACTTTATCTTATTTGATCTTCACGGCCACCCTGTGATGTAGGCAGAGCAACACCAAGGAAACAAAGGCTCAGAGGTGAAGGAAGAGACTCACCCAAGATAATATCGTGAGCAAAATGGCTAGTCTCGTTATATTGAATCTTAAGTTCTTGTTGTTTTTCTTCCTATGACTGACCTCTGATCTTCTCTCAGTCTGATGAACTGAAGGGTAGTCTTCAAGCTGCAAGGGGCAGCTTGAGGCTGGGGCAAGGTTGGGGGAGGAAAAGTGTGGTGGTTTCTCTTTAGGTAAAAATATCAGAGAGGCAATCTGGCATAGCAGATGGAGTGCTGGATTTGGAGTCAGAAAAATTTGAGTTCAAATTCTGTCTCACTAATTATATGATAACTTGGCCAGTACTTAATTTTTCAAAGCCTCAGTTTCCTCATCTGTACAATGAGGTGGTTGCACTAGATGGTCTTTAACGTACTTTCCAGCACTGACTCTATGTTCCCCTGACCATCTGGTTACTCCCTATCATAGCTCTGGGTTCTTGAATTACCTGCAATGGAAAAGAACCCAGACTAGCCAGGACAGTGTAGGGTGAAGCAGAGGGATGGGTTGGTTTCAGGTTATAATGGGAAGACACTGAGGTTCCATGGGGAGCTTGTCTGTAGACAAGGCTGGGAGTAGAAACAAAGAACGGCATTGCCATCAGTATTTGCCTGTCTTCACTCATCAAAAAGCTGACAAAACAGAGCCTGAGGTATTTCCCCAACTATGACGGACTGACTTTTCCCTCCCCCCCCCATTCCACAATCATAGAATGGATATCGTTATAAGAGAAGCACCACAAATCACCCAGGAAGGAATTTAGCTATAGGGCTGGCCAAGGAACTCTCTCTACCCCTTCCAGATAGCGAGGGACAGGGACTGCAAGATTATCACCCGGCGAAAGATCCTTCAGACAACTGAGGAAACTAGGAAAGTCAGCAATTTAGGAGACAAGGTAGTTCCTAAAGTTAGAAAACTGGAAAACTAGGAAACTCTGTGTGTATATCCTGAAAAAGAACAATCCCAGAAGGATAGGGCTGGGAGGAACCTTAAGGGTCATTCTCTGCAGACTTCTGATTTTTGCAGTGGAAATTGAGGTCCAGAGAGAGAGGAGAGAACTTGCTGAAGTTAGTGGCACAGGCATGATTTGAACACTAATTTCCTGACTCCTTCACAATATCCCATGCTGCTTCCCCATGAAAACAAAACACAGCCAAAGCATTCATTCATTCATTTGTTCATTCGTTCGTTCATTCATGTATTTATTTGAGATAGTCTCCCTGAAGATGGCGGCGTAGCAGCAGCAACATATCGCAGCTCTCACATAGCCACCCCAAAATACCCATAAAATAGGACTCTAAACCAATCCTGGAACTCCAAAACGCACACAAAGATACTTCCCACTAAAGTCAGCTCGGCTACGAGGAACCATATCAGCACTGCGAACCGAAACCAGCCTGGCCTGCAGCCGCGGCTGTGCCACGGGGGCGGCTGGACGGGAGGAGCTGAGGAGCCTCTCAGGTGAGCGGATTAGCAGCAGCTGCGAGTGGGAATTGTGAAAGGGGGAGATGAGCAGTCTGGCTGGAAGGCCTCCAGAGCTGAAAAGCTAAAGGCAGAGGTTTTGCACCCGCCTCCACGTTGCAGCTTCCCGCACACGGCCTGCAGGCAGCAGGGGGACTGAGCGATCATTCTCAGGCCAGAGCTCTCGCGTTGAGCGGCCTGGATGGATCGCCATCTTGGGCCTCGGTCTTGGAGTCCTCACTATCCAGTCAGCCGGAAGTATATGGGAAGAGTTCCCAGCCTCTTCCTAAGAGCTACGGCAGCCGGGAGGACCCCAGCGATTTGGGACAGAGCTTTCCCTTCTGGAAGCAGAGCCCCACAGAGATTTTTTAAAAAAATCACGGTCTGAAGAACCATGAGTAAGAATAAGCATAAGAAGCAAAGTAAGAACAGCTCCCAAACCCTTGATTCCTTCTTTGGGG
>CM053581.1:263751764-263801430 GCA_028627135.1 Pseudochirops cupreus | reverse complement strand
GTTGGGTGGGGGAAAGAGGGGGAGAAAATATGTAACTCAAAATCTTGTGGAAATGAATGATGCAAACTAAAATAAAATTTAAAAAAATTAAAAAAAAATGAACTGGAGAATGAAACGGCAAACCACTTCAGTATCTTTGCCAAGAAACCTCCAAAGAGGGTCATGAAGAATTGACCACAACTGAAATAACTGAACAACAATAATTGACTTAACTGTAATTACTGCTCTAAGCTCCTGCTTAATGGTCAATGACTTACACCAAAACAGGAGAAGACAGATACCTGGATTTCTATAAGGTTTTGTGTGTCCCAAGGCAATGTTCTGCTTTCTCCTAGTCTATCCACACACACAGTCAGGGAGAAACCACTCCAGCATTTCCTGGGTTGTGTTAATTTATCAGCTCCCACTGCTACTGCCTTTGATTCTCAGTAAAGTCTTGGTCTTTAGTGTCACCTACCTGTGGTCGTGCATTTATCTACTGTCAGCTCTGAGAAGGACAGAAGGGTGCTGGGGTCAGGCTTACACAGAGACTGAGACGGCTGTAGAAGGGAAAGGCAGATAGCTGGAGTAAGATATCAAACATCTGAATCCCCTTCCTACCCTCACATTATCTTGGTCATATATGGCCTAACTAGCACTTAGAGAGGAAGAATGAGTCATCATTAGATTCTTCTGCTTTTCAAAACCAGACCCCAAAATGCCACCTTGACTTCTTGACTCCTTTTTCTTCTCTCTTCCTTCTCACTAATTAACTCTTTGCAATGTGGCTTCTAATTTCACTACTTCTTGAAATTGCTCTAAGATCAAGGATCTTGTCAGTTCTAATTCCTATAGGCTTCTTTCATTCATCAGCCATTGTACCCTCTCAGAAGCTTTTGATACAATTGATCACGACTCCATTCTCCATTTCCCTTCATAGATACTTCCTCCTCCCTCAGTTTTCCTGACACAGCTCTTCTCCTGGATTCTACTCCTACTTACTGTACATGCTTTCCTAGTCCTCTTTGCAACTTTTTGATTCATCAACCAACATTTAGTAATTTTATATTGTGTGCCAGGCACTGTGCTGGGTGCTAGGGCTATAAAGACAAAAAATAAAATAGCTTCTGCCCTCAAGGAATTTCAGTTATCTTAGGAAAAACACCATGTACACAAAAAAGTAAATATGAAATATATCTAAAGTAAATGAAAAAATAAAGCAAATGGGTAATTTCAGCAGGGAGGGAAGGGGACATCATCAGTTGCATGATCAGGAAAGGCTTCATGTGGAAGGTAGTATATAAGTGGAGCTTTGAAAAAAAAAACTGAACTAAAATCTGGAAATTCTAAGAGACAGAAATGAAGAGGGAGCGCATTTGCACTTCAGGCATGGGGCATAGAGCCAGGAGATAGAATGTGTTCAGGAAACCCCAAAAAGGTATATTTGGTTAGAGATTACATTGAAGGGAGTAAGTTGCAATACATCTGGAAAGGCTGACTGGGGCCAAATAGTGAAGGGTTTTAATGGACAAATTTGTATCTTAGGATCCCTTGTGGCTTTTTGACCATGTGTATGATATGGTCACATTTGTGCTTCAGGGATATCAATTGGATATCTTTATGTAGGATGGATTGTAAAAGGCGAGAGGACTAGTTTTAGGGAGACCAAATAGGAAGCTACTGGATCAGTTGAGGCAGGAGGTGATAGAGGCCTGAAGTAGAAATGATGTCTATGTGTGGGAAATAAAGGAGTCAGATGGGAGAGATTTGGGAAAAACAGAATCAGTAAACTTTGGCATCTGGTTAGATCTGGGGGAGGGGGAAGCAGAAGGAGCTGGAGTCAAAGATGACGAGGTTAACTGAAGTGACTGGAAAGAAAGACAGTGGTGCTCTTGATAAAAATAGAAAAGCTAAAAACAGGTGTGAGCTTTTTGAGAAGAAAATTTGTTCTCTTTTTGGACACACTGGGTTGGAGATGCCTATGGGATATTCATTTCAAAATGTTTAATAGGCAGTTAGTGAAGTGAAACTGGTTCAGGAGAGATTAAATATGAAGATCAAGTAGACTTCTTCATAGAGACAACAACTGATCCCATGAGAGTTAATATGATCACCAAAATAAAGGGTATAAAAGGAAGAAAAGAGGTCTAAGGACAGGCACTTGGAGTACACCATAATTAGAGGATGAACACTGATTATGATTCAGCAGTTGAGACAGAGAAGTAGCTAAACATGAGCAGTCATGAAAACCCAGAGAGAAGTGAATATCCAGTGTAATAACAGTGTAAACTGCTGTAGACTGATCAAGAAAGATGAGAACCCAAAGGTCAATGGATTTATAAATTAAGAGGTCAGTTATAAGACTGAAGGAAATAATTTCAGTTTAGTAATGATGTTCAAGGCCTGATTGGAGAGAGTTGAGAAATGACTGAGAAGAGAGGAAGTAGAAGCAACAATTGTAGACAATTTTTCCCAGGATTTTGTGAGAGAGAAGAAAAATCTGAGATGATAGCCTGAGGGAATGCTACCTCAAGAGACAATTTTTTTTAGGGGTGAAGGAGACCTGGGCAGTATAGTACTTAAAGAACTAGTAGATAGGGAGAATGAAGATTAGAGGGGGTATAATTGGGGGGGGCAACTTATCAAAGGAGATGGAAGGAGGGGTAAAATAAAAGGGCTGGCTCTGGCGAGAAGGTTCACCTCTCTAGAAGAGACTAACGTATAGAAGAAAAGGCCTGAGAATGATGGTATAGGATTTTGAGATATACAGGAGAAGAGAGGCTTCTGGAGGATGATTTCTATTTTTTCAATAAAGTATGAGGCAAGGTACTATGCTGAGAGAAAGGTGATATTATGAGAGACTTGAATAGATAAGAGGTTTGGCATAATACATGTGAGGAATACAGTAAATATTTGAGGGGAAAAGAGGACACAATTGAGATTAGATCACAAGACTTTGTAGTGGCCACAGTCATCATGGTAACATGACTTTTCCCCTATGTCATTCAATAGCTAGTAAGTAGGAAGAGGTGGATGACAGGAATGTCAAGGATGGGATTTGGCAAGGGATGGATGCTGATAGGAAGATGTGGCAAGGAATTTAGGACCTAAAGAACAGAGTGAACTTGAACTCATTAACTAGAGAGTAAAGTGTGCAGAAGGAGGAAAGTAAAGCCAGAAAAAGATGATGGTCTAGAAGAACACTGAGAGATAGAGGGACTAGGAAATCACTCTGAAAACAAAGAAGAGATTTAAGAGGAGTGGGGCACAGGAAGAGAAGGAATGATTGGAGGATATGGTCAAAGAGAGGAATTTCAGAATTCTTGATCATGGAAGTAGAACATATGGATGATGGAGAAATCAAGGGTATGACTATCTTGTGTATGGCTGAGGTGGAATATGGGTATATTGAACATCGTGAGAGTTCAGATTTATAAACTGGTAGGGCAGAATGTTTGAAAGCATATTAAGCTATATTTTGAAGCTGTCCGTAAGAGAATGTTTTAGACTACAGAAGAAGACTGCTAGTCACACACTAATAAACTACTTCAGATAGCAAGAATAATGACAACAATAATGGCAAGAGGATCTAGACAAGGTGATATACCTGGATATACCTCAAAGGCTGAAAGGATCACCTCAAAGGATGAATGATTGCTAAAGTGACAGCAGCAAAGGAAGGGTCTTTGAAATGGCAAATGGAATAACTTTTCTCCTGGACCCCCTGGTCATGGGCATGAAAGAAGGTGTATCCAATACTAGAAAATATGTCCAGGGATGAAAGGATGTCTTTTTTCTGAGAGGAAGTGACCAGTTCTTGTTGAGGGCTAGAAGATGAAAAGAACAGGCAGAATTATATTGGAGCATGAGAGGGATAGGGATAAGAAAATAGGGAATGGTGGTAGAGGAGGAAAGTTTCTTCCATCTCAGCATCTAAATTTGCTTGTCATAGGATGAAGATATAATACTTTTTGCCTGGGAGTCACTTCCTCAAGATGACAAATGAACGGGAGAAGATAGTTCTTTCAAGTACTAGGGAAGAAAGGAGTTTGGATCTGGATTTAGTGGCCCTTTCTGTAGGTGGGGGCATAGAAACATATATCAAGAATGTAAATCTTTGGTCCTGTGTTGGGTCTCTGAGCCAAAAGGAGGCTCTCGTGCAGGAAATAAAGATCTGGTACCCAGAGCCATTATCCTAGAATTCAGAGGCTAAGTTTCTAAGAGTCATATTCTAGTTTGAGTCTTGACTGTTAGAGGCCAGGTATGGTAGGCGGTATGGGAGGCTTTGATCTTGAGTTGGCTTCAATTTAACAATAGTGACTTTCTTTTCATTTTTATAAGGGGGTGCTATAGAGCTAAATTAGGTTTAATTCAATAACAGTTACTTTCTTTTCATATTAATAAAGGGGTAGTGTAGAACTAAGTGATAATATTGGTGCAATGAGTCCCTTGAAGAGTAGCAGCAGACCTCAGGGCATTAGATTATTGAAGACAATCTCAGGAAAGTGCTCTCATTAAAGGACAGTTACTTTGACTATAACATTTCTGGTTCTGTCACAAGACAATCACTAGATTCCACCTCTTTGATTTTCCAATTCTCACAGTGTTGCTGAACCACAAACTTCTTATGTCCTTCATGGCTCTATCCTGGACTCTCTTCTCTTTTCTCTATCTTTTAACAATCTCATCATTCCCCATGGGTCAATTATTATCTCTTTGCTCATGATCCCCAGATTTCTATATTCATTATTAATTTCTCTACAGTGCTCTAGTCTTAAAATGCCTCTTGTCTCTTGGACACTTTCAAATAGATGTCTCATAAGCATCACAAAGTCAAAATGGCCTCAATCCCACCCCTTTTCCTAGCTTCTCTGTTTCTATAGGGTATTATAATTCTTCTAGTCATTCAGGTCCATAACCTTGGCATCATTCTCAATTCCTTCTTCTCTCCCTCTCCCCCTGTATTAATCAGTTTCTAATTACTGTTGACTCTACCTCCATAACATATGATATAGCTGTTCTCTCTTCTCCCTTCAAATGCCTCTCCACCCTATATCAGACTCTCATCACCTCTTGCCAGTACTATTCCAACAGTTTCCAAATTGGATTCCCAACTCCCTAGCATCTCCCCCTCTTAAGCCTCCACATAGTTGCCACAGGCATATTCATAAAACACAAATTTGACCACTGCCTTGATCACGACTCTTTGGTAGCTTATTTTGGTGGACTTTAGAAAAAAAATTCTCTCTTTGGCATCTAAAGCCTTTAAACAGTCTGACTCTAGTCACTCTTTATAATCTTACTGCACATGGCTCACCCTCCCTTGTGTATTCTATATTCTAGTCAATCCAACCGGCCTGTGTTGTTTCCTGAACTTGCCATGTTAGCTTCCAATTTCGTGACCTTTGACAAACTGTACCCCATGCCTTAAATGCATTACTCCTTTTTACTCTATTCAAATCCCTGGCTTCTTTCAAGGCTCAGCTCATCCTCCAACTCCTGTGGAAGATCTAGTTTTCTCTTCCCTCAAATTGTCATTATAACACATGCACACACGTGTGTATTTAAATATATATATATGTATAGATACACATACACATATGTATATTGTGTAGCTATAGATACATATACATGTGTGTGTATATATATCCATATATAGGTATATAGAAAGAAAATCTATCTCTACTTTAAGGAAATTTTCATTTTAATCAAAGGGAAGATAAGTATGGATATTTCTGCACACATGCATATAAACATATATGTATGCATATATACACATTTATCTCCCTTTTGATGAAAACAAAAAATTCCTTAAGGCAGGAATAGGTTGTGTGTGTGTGTGTGTGTGTGTGTGTGTGTGTGTGTGTGTATCTCTACCATCTAGAACAGTGCTTTCTTAAACAGTTTTTTTTGTCCTTGTTTCCAAGAGGACCAATGACATCACAAGGTGATTTCTTGACTTGTGCATGAATTGGATTTAAGTGAGGCAGAGCTGCACAAAGTCTTCAGCCTCACTCTCTCTTCTAGAGTCACTGAAGTCCAATGGCAGGACAAAAGTCAGGATGGTTGGTGATAGTCTGGGAGGCAGTAGATGACCTTGATGTCTTTGATATCTGACCAAGCTCTAAGTACTCCACAGAGCCTGCTTCAGCTATGTTCATGGATGTTGGAATAAATTGTTCTCATCTGCCTATTCCACCAGGGAAATCTTCACATGCTTTGGGTAGATATCCCCTTAATTCACCTGCAGGTTTGAGGCCTCTCATTTACCTGCAACCTGGCTGGTTTAGCCCATCTGTCAAGATGGTTTTATCAGGGTGTGACCTCCGCACCCACTACAGCTTCTTAGAGCCATAGAAGAGTTGGGTAAAGGTGAACACTAAAGGTGGATGAGCAGCCCTAAAAAAGGGCACAGGCAGCCCTTAGACTAGAGTTGTGAGTCTTCTCTGAACATCCCATACACCCTTTGAACACTGTAGGTACTTACCAAAGGCTTTTTGATGGGATTAGCTGGCCTCGATGTGAGTTCCCTCACTTCTGCTGCAGTTGTCCTGAGACCTCTGTTTTCTCCCTTCTCCCACCATTCAACCCTCATTCCCACCTCTGGGACCAGGTGCAACAATTCCCAGTTCTGGCTCTGTGGATTTTTATATCCAGTAAGCAGAATAAGAGGAAACGGATCATCTGATTATCTTTCTTTCCCTGAGTGAGCAAAATGCTCTCTGGGAAGATGCAAGTGGATGGATGAACTCATTGCCATTTTGTAACGTGTTCACACAGCATTTAGAGGCATCAACCATAAATTCCCCAGATAGTGTACGCTTTTTTCCTTTCTTTTCTTTTTGTCAAAGGCTCGTGTAAATCAACGTCAGAGCTAAGCAATTTGGAGACTTTAGCAGAACCTCTGTTCACAATTTCTCAACATGAGCAGAGCAGTTGGTGTCTGCTATATTTTATTCTGTGTGGCTCCTGCAATCAATACTGACCTGCCTGTTCTTCTGACTGCATGGCTGTCTTCTGTCCCCTCAAGGCTGTGTTCTAATATCTGCATTTCTTCTCCTCCAGGCAAACATCATCCCTCAGGCTTTCCAAGGATATAGTCATTGGGGGCAGAATGGGGAGGTCACCTTTATGTTTAGCTGGCATGTTTTTCTTGCAAGAATGACAAGTAAAAAAGGTGCTCTAGGATACTCTTTGTGAAATCCTGTCCGAAGCAATGGGTACCTTGGGCTGAAGCAGGCTTTACTCTACCCTAGAGGATGGCCTTTAGAATGTAAGAAACTAGAAGGCAGGGGATGTACCTTCTCTGTTGTTATTCTCTCCCCCTAGTACCTAACTCAGGGTTGTAGCCTTTGGGTCAGTGTTCCGTATATTCAGTTCAATGTTCTCACTGGGTTTGATATTTGACAATTATATAGGTTGTTATTGGCAATTGAAATGGATTAAGTCAGTTAAAGATGACCTAAGTGCTAATGTTTAGCTGTGTGATCTTGGACAAGTCACTGGACTAAGAGTCAACAAGACCTATGTTCAAATCCTGTCTCTGATTCTTACTCATTTCACCTTATCTGTATGAGCCCCAATTTTTTCACTTGTCAAATGATGATGATAATAGGTGTACTGCCTATCTCACAGGGTTATCATAAGGAAGACTTTATAAATGGATACATGAGAACAAAGAATTTCAGAGTAGGAAGGGGTTTCTGGGTTCATCTTGTCCAACCCAGACTGTGCTCTCGTCTTAAAGTAGCCCTGTGTCTCTCACTTGAAAACTTCCTGTGATAGGAAACTGAATACCTGTTGGAATAACCTTTTTCCTTTCAAATGTGACTGTTACTACTGTTATTTTTAGTTTAGAAGAACTGAAATTGTTAGGTTGTTGTGAGTTACATTAAAGCACAAACAGGAAAGCAGAATCTATGTATAACAAATAGGTGCTTCTCATTATAAGATCCCTGAGAACAAGGATTGTACCTTATTTATTTAATCTTTATATTTTCCCCAACATTCTGAGTCTAGTGCCTTGCACATATTACATGATGCACTGTATAAATTTCACCTCTTGTTATTAAAGCAACTAACTTTATATGTGCTATTCCATTTGATCCTCACAACACCTTATCAGGTAGAAATTATATTCTACCTGATATATATATCAGGTGTGTATATATATATATATATTCAGGCATTCATTTTACAGATGGGGAAACTGAGGCTCAGAGACACAAAGTAATTTGCCCTAGTCACACAGTTAACAAGTCCTGGAGTCAGGATTTGGACTCAGGTCTTCCTGACTCCCAAATCCTATGGCCTGTACTTTGCTTTGTTGTTTCACTCTATTATCTACATTAACTCACCAGCAAAGGAGGATATTGGTCTGTATGATTTGACTGGATCAGGGAAAGTGGGGGAGGGAGGACTGATTCTAACACACAATTGTGTTATAACACAACTTTTTAGTTACAAATTGCTATACACAACTTTTTAGTACATGGATTTCCCCATCTCCATGGTCCCCATCTTGACCCAACACCAAAGTTTGCTAAAATCCAAATGTAAAGTGACTAATGTTTAATAAAAGAAGGAATTCTGTTCCTCTACATTCTCATAAAAGGAAAGGTGGATTAAGAATCAGAAAAATTGGTTTCAAAACCTGACTCCAATGATTCCTAATTATTTGACCTTGGTCAGGCAATTTCCCCTTCTGAGCTTCATTTGCCTTTTCTATAGGGTGGAAATAATCTTACTCTGTCCTATTTGCCTCGAAGAGTTGTTTTAAGTAAAGGGCTTTGTAGATCTTAAAGCATCACACAAAAGTGAATTATTAATATCTGTGTAAAGTAAATCTTGCCATACCTCAAAGCCAGTTTGTAACGTTTGTGATTCATTCAACAAATATTTTTTATCACTTACTATGTGCCAAGCCCAGCTGGTGGTGCTGAGGTATCAGAGAAGTCACTCTCTCTCCTCTCCTGGAACTCAGTTTTGGAGGAGAGAGAAGACATTGACACAGAATCCATGAGTATTAAGTTGGAAAGGACCTCAGAGATCATTTTGTTCAAACTGTACTTGAATAGGAATGTCCTTAACAGCCTTCCTTCCAAGTAGCCATTGGGTGCTGCAGAACTTACTACCTCGTGAGGCTGGTCTTCTAGTGTGATTTTCTCCATGCATGGAATGCACATCACCATCAACGAAGCCTCAATGAATCTAGTTTTTCCCTCTAGACATATCACACACAACATTGTATGTGAAACCTTTCTTGATCCTGCAAACTGCTAGTTTCTTTTCTCCTAAACTACTTGGTATTCATTTTCATTTACCCTGTATATACTCATAGAGATACAGGCTGTTCCCCCAAAGAATTCACGCTCTTTGAGAGTAGGAATGGTTTCATTTTTTAAATTTGTATTCCTAGTACACAATGCTTGGACCATACTAGGTGCTTAATAAATATTTAATGACTGATTTATTTCAATTATTGGGAAGCCTTACTTATACCCACCAATTTATTATACACAGAAGGGGATTTTAGGAGTAGCTAGGGAGTGCAGTGGATAGAGTCCCAGGCCTGCAATCTGGTAGATCCATCTTCCTGAGTTCAAACCTGGCCTCAGATACTTACTAAGTATATTAGCTTGGGCAAGTCACTTAACCCTGTTTGCCTCAGTTTCCTCATTTGTTAAATGACCTGGAAAAGGAAATCACAAACCACTCTGATATCTTTGCTAAGAAAACCCCAAATAGGGTCATGAAGAATTAGATACAACTGAAAAATGACTGAAGAACAACAAAGGGGATTTTAAACTCCCACGAGAAATATCCAGTGAACTATGATCATTACAAAGAGGGTAGATGTTTCAGATGTGGGACTCAGAAATAGCTTCCTAAAGCATATTTTTGAACAGAGCCTTTATGGAATGGTTAGAAACCAGAGAAGTAGAGGTAGAAATGGGGAAAAGGGAGAGGAGATCAGGAAAGACATTCCAAACAGAAGAAATATTTTACTTGTGTTAAAGTCTGTCAGTCACACACTATTCTGTAGGTCTATGAAGCATTCTGGGAGCCTGTATGGGATATGTGACCTGCACACTATGCAAAACAATTTGGAAATGATCATTTGAGAGGTTGAAGTAGCATCTTGCAAACAAATCGAGGTCTCTGAAGTAACGATGTCTTCTTTCTAGTGATATACCTGATAACCTGGGCTGATGGACTGATCAAATCCTAAGAAAATAGAGATCAGAAGACCATGCCTCTATTGCTGGAGAGGATTCCAGAGGCCATCTAATCCAATCCATTCATGGTTCAGATGAGGAAACTCATCTACTTTTTTTCATGCCAAAGTTCACTAAGCCTGTGATACATTCAGAGGAGCTCTTGGTCCTTTTGTGGTTCATAGGACCCTAGACCTTTACAGCAGGAAAGTAGATCATCTAGTCCAATCCCATCCTTTTTCTTGATAATAAGACTAACAGCAGTAGAGTCAATGTGAGTACCAAATTCACACAGGTAAACTGAGCCAGAATTCTAAACTAGATTGTTGGAACTTTCTTCCCTCTGAGAAGGGAGCTTGGTGGAGGAATGCTGTTTGTTTGGAAACAAATCATGCCTAATTAAGAAAGACGCCCAAAGACTGTCTTTGAGGATAGGCTGCAAAGGAGTTCCACCAAAGTCAGATCTCAGTTCTCCTTGAGAACACAGGCCTGACAAAACATTTTAAACCAAGGACAATGTTAGGAACAGGAAAGCTGACAGCCTCTAATAGCAGTGTAACAAGGCGACACTAATAAAGAGCATGCCTGAGAGCTAACGAGCTCCATGAGAAAGAAAGAGACAACAGGCTTTGTTCAAAGAGACACTGGCAAAGTATCCAGCTTAAGCCCCATCCCCTCCCAGTACTAGAGCTTGTTCCTCCCTATTAGCAATGAGGAAAAAATACTTATTTATGCTCACAGTTCTGCCATAAATACTTTACCAAATGTAGATAGCACTCAGAGCCACTGATACTATGTATCACTAGACTCTATATTCAAGTATTTCCCATTGATGGCAAATCTGTGACTTACAGATAATCTGGTCCTTGTGTACAATTTAGAGAGTCAAGAAAGTCTTATAGAACCTTGAGATTGGGAAGATGATTAAAGTCCACTAATCCAATCTTCTAACCAATAAAGTATCCATTCTATAGAATAAATGGCCTATAGATTATCCAGACCTTGCTTGAATACCTCCAGTGATAGGAACATCACTACTTCACAAGACAACCCATTCCATTTATGGACAGCTCTAATTATTATTGCCAAATCTTATTGCTTTTACCTCCACCACATCTTCTACCTTTGTCCCCTTTTCTCCAATCACACAATTACCAATGTAGCTCAGATTATCATCCATTAATGCTTGGGCTATTATAATAGTTCTTAATTACATTCCCTGCTTCAAGTCTCTCCCTGTTCTAATCTTTTCTTCCCATCACCATCATTATCTTCATCATCATCACTAACATTTATATCGTGTTCACTATGTGCCAAACACTGTACTAAGTGCTTTATAATTATTATCTCCTTTGATACTCATAAGAAACCCCAGAAGATAGGTGTTATTATTGTCCCCATTTGATAGATGAGGAAACTGAGACAAACAAAGGTTAAGTAATTTGCTCAGGGTCACACAGCTGTCTGAGACTGGATTTGAACTCACATCTCCCTGACTGCGGGCTCAGTACTCTATCCTCTATACCATTACCTGTCAAAATGATATTCCTAAAGTAGAGATCTTACCATATCACTTCCCTGATTCGAGAACTTAATTCAGTCATCCCTGTTACCTCTAGGATAAAATAATAACTCTTCTGTTTGACATTTAATGACCTTCTTAAAAGAAATCATCAGGAGCTCCCTGTACTAATAAAACAATGTGTCTGATCATCCTATGGTGTTTGTTATTACTATGGTTCCTGAGCAGTATAGGTTAGGGGTCTTCTTTGTAGCAGCAGTGCATAGTGGGGAGGCCCTTAATAAATGCTTATTGACATGCAATGACTTGTTAACCAATTTCTATGAGAGATGTAAGAATATTTAGATTTTTTTTTTGCAGTCCTGTGTGGTCATTTCCCCAGAAGCTGCTTTCATACACTGAAGTCTTATTTCCTTTCTATGATTTTTTTCCTTTTTTTAAAGATGTCCTTCAGAGGGCCAGTTACTTGACTTTTTAAGATAATATAACCAATTCTGGGAAACAATATGGTTAATTATCTCATTTAATTCACACAAAATCCTGGTAAAGTCAATATTTCAGATCAGTACTGTTCATTTTACAGATGAGGTGCCTGAGGCACAGAGAGGTTAAATGGATGGCTCTTGGTCATTTCCCTAATGAGTGTAAGAGTTAAGATGTAAACTTAGGCTCATGACTCCCAATTCAGCAATCTTTCTACTCTATTATGCTAATTCCTGGGAAATAGCTAGAACAAACCTAAAACCCAGAGAATAATATAACAGGGTCAGTTCAGGGGCTGAATCAGCCTCATGTCATCTTGACAGCCCTTCCTGTGAATTAAATGGGTCATTGGACATGAGGTGCTCACCTCTGTTTATCTGACTGCTTGTTCTTGCCACATGCAGCACGACAGAGAAGAGAGTGTCTAATGTTTGCAGAATCATAGAATTTTGAAGCTGTATGTCAATAGCTAGGTGGTGCGGTAGCTAAGAGTGCCAGGATTGTAGTCTGGAATACCTGAGTTCAAATACAGTTTCAAACACTTACTAGTTATGTGACCCTGAGCAAGTCACTTAACCCTATTTGCCTCAATTTCCTTATCTGTAAAATGAGCTGGAGAAGGAAAAGGCAAACCACTCCAGTATCTTTGCCAAGGAAATACTAAAAGGAGTCACAAAGAGTTAGACACAACTAAAAATGTCTGAACAAAACAACAATATCTGTGTGTGTGTATATATACATATATATATCGAGAGAGAGAGAGAGAGAGAGAGAGAGAGAGACATGTGTGTATGTGAGCTATTATTATTATCATTAGGCAACACTGTATGTACTCAAATCTCATCTGTGACACATACTGTTTGAGTGACCTTGGGCAAATCACTTAACTTTTCTGGGCTTCAGTATCCTCATATATAAAACAAGGGAGTTAGAGTAGATGTGCCTTCCAGATCTCAGTCAGTCAATAAACATTTATTAAGAACCTATTATGTACCTAGCATTGTGCTAGGATACAACAAAAAGTAAAAATATAGACTCTCCCCTCAAGGAACTCACAGTCTAATGACGGGTGGGTGGGGGGTGAGATAATATATGAACAACCAAGTAACATAAACTATAAATAGTAAAATAGAAGATAATCTTAGACAGAAGGACTTACTCATAGAAATGGAGACCAGGGAAGGCCCCGGGAAAAAGGTGGGACTTGACCTGAGTCTTGAAGGAAACCAGAAAAGCTGGGAGTTGGAGACAAAGAGGGAGAGTGTTTCAACCGTGGGGGACAGCCAGTAAGAATGCAAACTGGGAGACAGAATGACTTGTGGCATCCTCATTTATATTCCCCTAGTAGAACATGCCCCAGCTCTTTGAAGGCAGAGACAATTTTCCGTTTTTGTTTTTGTATCCTGAGCACTTAGTAGAGTGATTAACAAACAGTAAGGACTTAATAAATGCTCAGTGGATTGGACTTAGAATGAGAATATTCTTATTCCCTATGTGTAAATCAGATTGAGCCTCTATTTTCTTATCTGTAAAATGAGGTAACAAACTTGTACTACCTACCTAATGGGACTGTTATGAGGAAAATTCTTCACTGTTTTTGGGAGGGGGAGGGCAGAGCAATTGGGGTTAAGTGACTTCCCCAGGGTCACATGATTAATAAGTGTTAAGTGTCTGAGGTCAAATTTTAACTCAGGTCCTCCTGACTCCAGGGCCGGTGCTCTATTCACTGCACCACCTAGCTGCCCCTAGGAGAAAAATTCTCTATAGACTGCAAGACTCTACAGAAATGTAAGCTTTTTTAGCCTTCTCAACCTCTGCCAAAAATATGCGGAGCCCACCACCACATTATCACTGTTGTCAGCACCATTACTGTCATCACCATCATCAATTAATGTGGAAGATCTTGCAATAAACACTCATTTTCCTTGATCCCTCCGCATGTATGCATTCAGTTATGCAGTTTATGATGCTTCAGTTTGAGTCTTGCTACATTTTTTGAGGCTCTGTTAGCAGATTCTGCCAAGGATTTGGTATGGAGAAATCTCAGCCCTTGGAAATGATGCTTGTATCATTAGCAGAGGTCTGAAAGCTATCATTACCCCTCTGCCACTATATCTGAGCCATTGAAACTGTGCACAGGTAATAGAATCACACAGACAAATAATAAAGAGAATGAAATAGGAGGCAGCCAGTGGAAAAGGAGATCTATCTGTTATCCCATCCTGAAGGGTAATATGTAAACAAGCCACTCTAGGCGCCTGGAGATGGTGAGGTCCACTGAGTTCCTTAGCAGAGCCATAATAAACTGCCCAATTACGACCTCCCTCACTCTAGGTTTCAAAGAAGAAGAAAAAAGAAATCAATGAAATTAATTTAATGTAGTTCCATCCTTTACTTTTATTATGCTTCAAGAGTCAAGAGCATTCACCAAGGAGACACCTCTTTAGACCCTTCTGATCTTCCCAGAGTTCAAGTGTCTTTAACCAGGAGAGTGAGGAAATCAGAGCTATTAAGGCAGTTATTATCATTATCTGTAAAGTGAAGAGACTGGACAAGATGGCAGGGGTGGTTCTCCTATTTTCAGAGACCCACGATCCTAGAAGCAGTGCGGCATAACGGATAGAAACCTGGCCTTGGAGTTAGGAACACACTTCACCTTGAAGTGAGCTCATGTTCCACTTTTGACAAATTCTGGCTATGTGACTCAACCTTCACAGAGTCAAGGCAACTCTGTAACAACGGAAGTTGCAGATAAAGTGCTTACCTTTATTGGTAGAGGGAGCTTCCACAGGTGGGAGTTCCCATTACTAAGAAAATCATAGGTGCAGTCCCTATGTCTATGGAACTGCATTGCATTAAAGTGCCATAATCTTCATGGCTGCTCTTCAATCAATAAGGTATTTAGGTTGATGTCTTCCTTTTCCCTTTTCCTTGCCCTTTTTCTCTTCCTCCTTCCCCTTCCTTCTCCCCTTTTTTGGCTAATACAAATAGGACATTTGTTGTCATTGGGTCGTGTTCAATTGTGTCTGACTCTTTGTGACACCATTTGGGGTTTTCCTGGCAAAGGTACTGAAGTGGTTTGCCATTTCCTTCTCCAGCTCATTTTACAAATGAGGAAACTGAGGCAAACAGGTTTAAGTGACTTGCTCATGGTCACACAGCTAGTAAGTATCTGAGGCCAGATTTGAGTTCAGAAAGATGAGTCTTTTTGACTCCAGGCCTGGCACTCCATCAGCTGTGCCCTGAGCTGCCCATATATAAGAGATTTACAAACATCTATTTTCAGCCTGATATAAGAAAAAGCTAACAATTAAAGTAGTCCAAAAGTATAATGGACTGATAGTGAGCTCTCCATCACTGAAAAGTTGTCAAGTGGTATGGTATGGATTCAGAGGGAATTTCTATCTGGCATTTAAAAAAAAATCAATTACATCAAATGTGCTTTTCAATTCTGAGCCTCTTTGACCAGTATTCCATAATCTATAAAGCCTAATCAAGAATAGCAGTTTCCAAAGGGCTAATAAGTGTTGGATGGTGGGAATCTCTGAGGTATGTATGTGGTGATGGTGAGGGAAAAGAGGGATTTTACTGAGAGGAATGAGATTCCAAGAAGAATTCACAAAAATTATAGCTTCTAGAGCCTGAAGGGATATTACAAAATTATCTTATCAATTCTATCATTTTAGAAATGAGAAAACTGATACACAGAGAATTGAGATCTCTGGCCATAGGTGGCACAGGTAATCAACTGCCTGAGCCTGTTTTCAAATACAGACTTTGTGACTACTAAACCAAAGTGCCTTCTACTATGTCAAGAACTGAAAAAAAAATATTCAGAGGGAAGTGTATGGGTAAGAGAATGTAGGGGGAAGGGTAGCATAGAACCTGCCTCAGTGCAGCCACAATCTCCAGAAAAAGGTTAATGAGAGGTAATCCTGGAAATTACTGTCTAGTAAGTCTGATGTCAATATTTAGTAAAAATAATTGGACAGTTGCTCCCAGAGAAAAATCTGTAAACATGGAGGAGATAATGGAATAGTGAGCAATAAGGAGCATTGGAGGTTCACGCAGAACAAATCATAGTAGACAACTTGATAGCTTTTCCTGACAAAATTGCAGAATTAGTGGATGAAGGGAAGGCAGTAAGTGCTATAGATCCAGGCACCAGCAAAATATCTGATACTGTCTCTAAGGTTCGACAGGCCAAATTAATTTAAATAAGCTCTGATCGGAACTGTCTCATGGGGGTAATTATTATTATTGAAAATGAGATGAAATATGGGATCATTAGGGAATGATAAATTGGGATTTTTTCAGGGATCAGAGGTCAGAAATAGAATTTTCCTTTTACCACTCCCTCCCCCATCAGTAACTGGATAGGGAATGAGCAGTCACAAAAAGGACACAGAACATGCTGACCTCAGCAGGGACTGGTGGGATGAAATTAGCTGCAAATCTTATTAGTAGAGTATAATGGAAAGTATCCTGGAATGGAAGTCATAGGACTTTAATTTGGATACTGCATTTCTCCCTGGCTACCAGTGTGACTTTCGGCAAGTTGCTCCTCCTTTCTACACTGAATTAGATCTGCCAAACAAAGGAGTGAAATGAAGTGATCTCTAAGGTCCTTTTCAGTGCTAACAATTCTATGAATTTTGGCTTCTTAGCTTGAAGAGATCTGAGGCCCAGGAACATTAAGTTATTTTACCAAAAGCCACATAAAGAATAAGCCAAACCCGGGTTCTCTGACACCAGAGTTTGTTCTCATTCTTCTCTACCATGCTGCCTCTTTATCAAAAGGCATAGAAATGAAATCTGAGTCCACATAGGATAATTCAGAATATCACCGGGGAAAAGAATCCACAGTGCAGAGTGTTGGGTCTATGTTGGGAACTCAGGGAAGGTCTGATGGATTAGGAGAATTGAGAAAAATTGGATTGGGAATATATGATTAGGAATAGAAAAAAAATTGGAAAGGAGCCCTGTTCAAGAGAAGAAGTCAAACAGACAATGAGCTTTCCTTATATACCACCAAGAGGCCAATACTGTTTTGGGATATTGCGGAGGTAGTATAGGAGGGGGGTCTTGAAAAAGTAACAAAAAGCAACCCCATCGCCAGTGAGAGAGAGTATGAGTGAGTGACTGAGTGTATGTGAGTGTGTGTGTGTGTGTGTGTGTGTGTGTGTGTGTGTGTGTGTGTGTGTGTGTGTGTGTGTGTGTTTAGGTGAGCTAAGGCAGAAAGTAAAACGCAGAGCAAAGCTAATTTTCCTCATTCCTTTAGGCCCTCCCCAGCTTGTTGGAGAGGGACAGTTTTATGAATAAGCTCCTCTCGTTCTCTACTCACAGCAAAGTTTTAGGACTGGGGAAGAGAGACACTGGTCTTTATGCTATCTGGGTGGTTTTATTTAAATTCAGGCATGAAGTCCACAGGGCAAGAAAAACATCTCCTCAATGGATCAAGAACATAAATAGGAAGTATTTGCTAAGGGGCTTCCAGAACTCTTTCCTTAAGTAATTCTGAGAGGGATGCCATAATGAATTAGCCTCACAAGGCCTGCAGCTTGAGATCTGGGTGTCCATAGTCAATGCTAGTTTTCCCCTGTTATCACTGAATTCCTCCCTTATTTAGAGCTCATTACATACTTTCTTTTGCTATTTTGTCACACTAGACATTTTTCCATGAATTTTCTGCCTTTATGTTACCAGATATTTATATTACACAATTATTCTGCACACTAATTGTCACAGAACACACCATCCCGAATGGGTACTGGGAATGGACATAAGCTCAGAAGGCAGGACCAGATGGGTCCTGTTATGACTTGTGGGGACTTAACTAAAAGCACATACATCCTGTCATGTGACTAGGTACACTACAAACACACACAACTGCACAGTTTTGTAAATTTGGCACTCTGTTTCCAATCACCCCTGCCCTATAAAACCTAGTCCCCACTGAGGCCTATAAACCCTTCCCAAATCCTCTCTCCAACTTAGCCAAATTGGCTCAGAATTCATTGTCATTGTTCTTGGCATCTCATTCGATTTCTCAAAGTACCCATTTCTAGAATGATGTTAGTGTTTAGGGCCTAGTGCACTGACTGTTTATTTTGGAGTTAGGAAGGCCTCTGTTCATATCCTACCTCTCATACTTACTAGTTGGGTGACCCCAAGGAAGCCATTTAGCCACCCTGGGTCTCAGTTTCTCAATCTGCGAAATGGATATGACAATACCTATAGTACCTACCTCCTAGGGTTGTTACAAGCTGCAAGAGAGATAACACATGGAAAATACTCTGCAAACTCCAAAATGCTCTATAAATATCAGCCAATCTTATAATGTTGATGACAACGATGACTCCTCATGTTTCTATGAATACATTAGAATTTTAAAATGTTTCTTTGATGACAAGTTTTGGAGGTAGGTAGTACAGGTATATATCAGGGCTCAGTAATTCATAAGGCTCTATATAAAGGGGAGTTACTGTCCTCACCATCGTCCTCAGGAAACTGACATCCAGGGAGTATATGACCTTTCATACTTCAATATTTTAGGGAATCACTGATTTCATTGATAGAGATTCCTTATGCCAATGCAGTTCTCAACCCCTTGTCACCTTAGTAGATGATTTCCATATACATAAATGTGTGTGTGTGTGTGTGTGTGTGCATCTCCTCTGGTGATGAGTCTCTTTATACTTAGCAAGGCTGATGCTTGGATGAAAAACATACATACAGTTTGTGGTCAGGCCAATATAAAAAAAAAACCCTTCTTGCTTGGTGTGCCCTCCTAGAAATGTGTTCTGCTGTCATAGCCTTTGAGAACAAGAGTCATTCCAATTTTACGATGAGGCAGTGGACCTTTGCTAAGGCCCTTTCTGTCCTCCCTGGCTCAGAGATAGCCTAATGGTTCCCTGGAAGACTGCTGACTTCAGGTATACAGGAGCAGCAAGATAAGGTGGAAAAGATCAGCCTTGCTGAAGTTCTGTACACTATGGATAACCTACTATTTATGTAAAGGACAGGGGTTTAATATGATAAGGCCAAACAGGAATTCTTAAAACTGCTTTGCTAATTATTTGCAAAAATATCCTAAAAGTAGGCCTGAGTTGATCCTCCCAGAACCTAGAATGGTGACCAAGGCAAAGTATTCCTTGGGATGAGTATCTCAAACAAACTTTTCTCTGAGGTTTGTTGATCATCAGTATTGACTGTTTGCTCATGAAGCAACATGGAAAGAGAATTAGACTACATTAGAAGCCCTGGTTTTGAGTTCTGGCTCTCCTAATAATTTTCCAATTTTCTCTGTGACTTTGGGCAAATCAATTATCTAAGACTCAAGTTCCTCATCTGAAAAAGGGGCATAATTAAACACACACACACACACACACATCTATCACTATATGGTTTTAATAAGGGCTATAAAATTACTAGAAAGTACTCTTTTGATTCCATATATGAAGCCTAAAACAGCACTAAGAATTTTGGATTATCCTGTATAAAACTAAGTTGCCTTGCATTTAGGGAAACTCCTTGAAATTCAAATATTTAATCACTTTCTTGGTTGAAAAAGAGGTCTGAGAAAGATGAACATTCTGTCTGTCACACCAAGCTTCTGGCCCTAAATCCTCTGTTACACATCATTTTAAGACAGAGCTGCCTACTTGCAGGAGTGTACAGGTGGCAAGGAGGGGCTGAGCAGAGAAGAGGACTAGAAAATGAAACAGCTTCCAGTTTCTCCCAAGACAGATCTTCACAGTTTAAGGTGGCTTAAAGAGGATTGTTAGAACACCAGATATACCCATATGTAGCATGAGTACAACAATATACCTCAAAGCCAAAATTTCAATGGTTTGGGAATTAGCTACCATTTTGACTTACCCAAACATCTTTATTGCCCTCCACTAACATGAATCATTAAGAGCTGACTGATATAGTCATTACTCCATCTGAGTTTTTCCAGATAAAGCTCTCATTCCTCTCTCTGGAATACTAGGTTAAGTTGGGAGATATGGGGTAATATCATAGGGACCTCAGCTAGAAGGGACCTCAGATGTAATTCAGTCCAAAACTCCTTATTTCATCAGTGAAGAATCTTAGGTTCTGTGAAGTTAAGAGGTAAAGAAGAGGGATCCCATGCCTGAGTCTCACAAAGATTCCTTATGGCAGTGGTTCTCAATCTGTGGGTCGCAACCCCTTTGGGGGTCAAACGACCCTTTCACAGGGGTCACAAGGGTCACCTAAGACCACTGGAAAACACATATTTCCAATGGTCTTAGGAACCAAAACACCGCTCCTCTATCCATCTCCAGGTGGATTTGCCCACATGCAGATACACCCAGATATGTCTCAGCATTAGGAAGGTTGAGAACCACTACCTTATGGCCTCACAAAGATATCAGCTTCTTCCTTATTCTCTCTGGCTGTGTCTCCCTCACTAAGGGACTTGCTCTTTGCATCCTATTCTTTAATTTTGGTTCTGGATTTTAAGTGGACTTTGAACTCAGTGGGTAGTGAAGCCTCTACTGGAAACTTCCAGATGAGATGGACTCTAGTCTTCCCTGTAGAAAAGAGTGCCAAGTGCAAGGAAGTACTAGAATGGTCATAGCATGATTGTTTTCTTCACTTGTCAGATCCCTTAGGGAATGACCTGTTTAATTCTGAGCACCACAATTTTGGAAAGACATTGGTAAGTCAGAAAGTGTCCACTGAAGAATAATCATGATGGTAAAGAGCCCTGAATTTATATATCAAGATTAAGTGAAAGTAATAGGGATGTTTAACTTGGAGAAAAGAAGACTGGGGGTGGGGGAGAGGAAAATGAAACTTGTTTCCAACTATTATATATATAAAAGATACATTTGCTTGGCCCCAGAGGACAAAAGCAGGAACAATGGGTGCTAGCTCTAGAGACATTTTTAGTCTTGATGGGGGCGTGGGGAGGTGTTGGGAGGGAGTGCAACCAAAACCCAAATAAAAGCCCAAACAAATACTTCTCATGGGCTATCAGAAGGTACCTGCTGCCTTTTCACAGGATGTTTTCAAAGAGTAGATGCTCACTTACCAGGTTTAATGTGGAAGGATTCTTGTTCAGCAATAGTTTATATTAAATCACTTCTAAAGTCTCTTCTGAGATTAAAAAAAAAAAGGCAAGTAGACTCCCTGACTCCAAATCCATTACTTTATCCTAATGCATCCTGCTGCCAGTAAGAAGAATGTTATCATGGAATTGGGAATCACTGGATTTGAAGTCAAAGGACCCAGATTCAAATCTTAGCTTCATGACCTTGCACAAGCAATTTAACTTGTCTCAGTTCCTGATACAGAATTTAAAATGGTCAGAATAGATGACCTCTTAGGTCCCTTCCAGTTGTAAATGTATGATCCTATGATCTAGTAAAGATAAACCCAGATTTCTAAACAATGAGAGTGTCTTTGTATAAGTCACTATTATCGCCTCACTCTATATATTTATAAAACGGAGTCAGGTCTAGGTGAACAAGGATGCTAGTCATGTGGTCACCAACAAACTCAGAATTGGCCATATCACACTAACATGCAGCACCTCCTCATTCCCATTTGGAGTTAGCTCCAATAGAGGAAATAGCCTTAGGAGCTTGAAGCAATACAGAAAATGATGGGTTTAGCTTGGTTGGGTTGGGTTTTATTAGAGTCATTATTAGTTTGTTGTGCAAAGAGCTCATTAGAAAGCCATCTCCGGTTTCTAATGCTTCATGTTTCCCCAGTAATCACCTCCCTTCCAATTCTCTCCCTGTCCTTACTGCTGCAGTTGGAGTGCCTGAGCTATTAAAGGTATTTGGGGGAAGAAGGGGTCCCTGATTGGCTGTCACTGGATGTCAGACCCAGAGAGCTGCAGTATCTACACTGTAGGGGTGCCTGGGTGGAATGAAAGGCATCTCAAAGATCGAGTTGGCTCCTGAGGACTTCCTGTGGCAAGGTGGGGGAGGGCAAAGGGAGAGGACAGGACGAAGCTAAGGAAGGGAGACAGAATCATCTCATGCTAGTCTCAATCGAAAAAGATCAGTCTTCATCTGACAGCTGAGCCTGCAATCACTGTGGAGTTTTTATTAAGGAGTAAGAGCCTGGGAGAAGATCGAAGTGACAGATTCAAAATTAACTTGCCAAACTTTCCATCAATATTGTGACAATCCCTGCGTACCAGTCCTACGACCCAATGCGCCGCCTTGATAATATTAACACAACTTTGTTGGAACAAAAGCTTTTACAGGGAACCTTCGGCTCAGGTCTCTGAAGCGACACACTTTGGCAGACAGCACCCTCCTTGTTTTCTCCTTCTCCTTCTCTCTTAGCCCCCTCCCCCCTTGCTTTTTGCAAGAGGCTGTGCCCTCGGGCAGACAAGCCACTGCAGACCCAAGTACAAGCACAGTCTGATCAGCCTTCCATCTCCTTTAATCATTCCTGGCCTTGATGCCTACCTTTGGACACAAAAGTCAGAAACGAAGGAAGTACCTTTGGGATTCTCAGGATGGATTCAGCACAGCAATGCTGACATGCTCCATCTGCTACATGACTGACGTGAGCTTTAAATAAGTCTCTCTTAGCTCTTCCACTTGGTGTATAAGACTCTTTAGGGGTATTACTTGTTAAGAGAAGGGAAATCTCAAAACCAAACTATATTCAGGGCAGTTCAATTAAAAAAATAAAACAACACCCTTTTTTGCCCAGAGGAATATGTTTTTATTTACCAAACAGGATCATCAGATTTTAACTTATTGGTGTTGAAGCTACTACCCAAGCAATTTCTCTTTTTCCAAGCTTATGTCACGCTTCTTCTAGATCCATAAAGGAAGCAGCTTGGCACAATGGAAAGCACACCAGCTCTTGAGTCCAAGGACCAGGAATATCACTGTTCTTTAAAAGTAACTCCTTTAGTGTTTGTGGAAAACCTACTAAAGCCGGTATCATAAGACCAAACCAGGGCCCTGCACCTTCTCCTTGGGCTACTTGGAATAAGGTACCTTGTGTCTCTGAACCTCACCATCTTTACCTGTAAAATGGTGACACTTCCACTTCAAAAAACGTGTTTTGTAACCTGAAAAAAGCTCTGAGCAATTATCAATCTTTGCATCATCCCCACCATTCAGAGCTCAACAAATACACTACCCTCTTCCATGGAGCCTTCTCTGACCAGTTCAAGTCACTGGGGTCTCTCCAAGGGAATTTATAGCACACATTGTTCCCTTCACTGGATATTTCTATCACATTGCCTTATTGACATTTCACATTATTTTCATGAACTGCTATTCAACACATGGTGTGGTAGAGATAACTTTGGAATTGTAGCTAAAGGGTCTGAGTTCCAAATTAGGATTTGTTACTCACCGCCTGTGTGAGCTTTGGGCTAGGGAGGGGAAGAAGGAAACAAGGAAACAAGCATTTGTGAAACACATACAACATTCTAGGAACTGCACTAAGCACTTTACAAGTACCATCTCACTTGATCTTCACAAGATCCTTGGGAGGGGTAAATGTTATTATTATCTCCATTTTACAGATGAGGAAACTGAGGCAGAGAAAGAGTAAGAGACTTGCACAGGGTCACACAGCTGGTCAGTTCCTGGGACCACATTTAAACCTCTTGGACCTCTTGACTCCAGGTCCACTGCTCTGACCGCTGAGTCACCAGCTGCCTTCACGGAGAGGAAGGCAGTGATTGTCTTTTTTTTTCCTAATGTCCTAGCATAACAATGTTATGGGCATAGTAGACGCTTGATGAATACTTAGTAATAAATGGTGTGGATTGAAATGCTGGACCCTCAAGCAAAAATTCAGAAGAAAAAAAAGTACTACCTTACTACCTATTGTAATCATTAAAAAATACCAGTAAACTTTCAACAGAGGGATAGTATCAATGTCCAAATGGAATAACAGAACACTACCAATGAGAGGCTCTCTCCTGGGGTCCTTACTTTTCTTTTCTCTTTTTTTAGGGGGGAGGGCAGGGCAATTGGGGTTAAGTGACTTGCCCAAGGTCATATGGCTAGTAAGTGTTAAGGGTTTGAAGTCATATTTGAACTCAGGTCCTCCTGACTCCAGGGCCAGTGCTCTATTCACTGAGCCTAGGATCTAATTTTTAATTGTTCTTCCTTGCTTTATCATTATTTTTTTCTTCCCCACGCAGATCTGTGCTTTCAAAAAGTTGAGTCACTAATCTGGTAAGTGTATACCCTCCTGCGTAACCCACAACAGATTTAATTAAAGTGAGAATTCTAAACATTTGTGGTATTTACTAGAGCTTCAGAAACAGTTTACCAAAAAAACCTGATGTCAGTCAAACAGCATTATTAAACGCCTACATGTGCCAGGCACATAGTTATACTAGTTATACAAAGAAAGGCAAAAAACCAAACAAGCAAAAAACAGTGTCTGCCATCCAGGAGCTCACAGTGGAATCCTGGAGTCACATGAACATTGGATTGAGAGTCAGAGGACTTGAAAGCAAGTTCTAGGCCATGTGCTTACTATGTCACTTATATTTCAAGATTCCATGGCCTTAGGTAAATCGTTCACTTCGTAGAGTCATAGTTTCTTCATCTGTCCTCATACTACTTTGCACAGTTACTTCTCAGAGTAACTGTGATAATTAAATGAGACTACGCATGTATTTTGTAGCTATGAATATACTTACATATATGTGTATGTATATACATTAAGTATATATCTATACATGCGTGCATAAACACTATTAGCATTGGGTAGGCTACTATAAATAGCTTTTTGGTGTTTGAGAAGGAACTGTGGAATGGTTTCACTACAATCCTCCTGCTCCGACTCCCAGTTTACTTCCCAAGCTTATAATGTTGTGTTGTTTCAGTCATGTCTGACTGTTTCTGAACGCATTTTGGAGTTTTCTCAGAAATGATCCTAGAGTGGTTTGCTATTTTCTTCTCCAGTTCATTTTACAGAGAAGAAAACGGAGGCAAACAGGGAACAGGGTTAAGTGACTTGCCCAGGGTCACACAGATAGTAAGTTGTCTGAGACCTGATTTGAACTCATGAAGATGAGTCTTTCTGATACCAAGCCCAGTGCTCTATCCATTGTACCACCTAGCTGCCTGGAAGGCTACAATACCTACGGATATTTCTTTCTATTCTTTACCTGTACTCTCAAAGTAGAATGATGAATTTAGGGAAGTTTCAGGCCACATCAAGAGAGATAGGAACAAGCAGAAATCAAAAACAAGCTCCCTGAATTCAGGGTCAGCATCTTTGCTAGACCACACACACACACACACACACACACACACACACACACACACACATGCACATGCGTGGCACAGACTTACAAACAGCCTTACTGACCTCAGGTGGGAAAAATCAAACAATTAACTGCCCATTTATTTAATGGCTTCATATGAGAATCTTAGCAGACATAAAATTAAATGTTCATTTTGGAATCTTCAAAGTCCCCTTTGAGGTGTTTCCCTGCATTATGAGAATCGTAATTATTTAGTGATGAGATTACACAAAGGCCCTACCACTGTGCTCCGTGCCCTCTGAACTAATTCACATCCAGTAACTCACCACTAGCTTTTTCAGGAAAATCATGCTTGAATACAATCTTATCTAAAGTTTTCTCCTAAAAAGGGAAAGAACAGAACAGTTGAAATAGAAAAGGATTTATAGCAGAAGCTCAGGGTTCAAGTCCCACTTCTGCTATTTAATTACATGGATCACTCAGTCAATCAACAAGCATTTATTAAATCCCCTCCAGGTTATCCTCAGGACTTCTTCTAACGTGTTGGTATTTAGTCCTTTTAGTCATGTCCAACTCTTCGAGTTTCCATTTGATGTTTTCTTAGCAGAGATACTAGAGCTGTTTGCCATTTCCTTCTCCAGCTAATTTTTTTTTACAGATAAGGAAAGTGAGGCAAACAGAGTTAAGTGACTTGCTCAGGGTCACACAACTAGTAAGTGTCTGAGGCTGGATTTGAACTCAGGCTTTCCTAACTCCAGGCCCAGCTCTCTATCCAATGAGTTACCTAGCTGCTCTCCTTTACCATGCCCCAGCTCTTTATCTTGAAACTTCATTGGAGCCCTGAAAATTCATACCTTTGACCCTGGAGCTTTTCTGTTATATTTCACAGCTCCTTCTGGAACGTCAAATCTCATTCCTCTCTGGATTTCCCTTGGGCTTCCTTTGTCTCCTTCCCATATTTTTTCAATTTTCCTTTAATGTACTGTCCAGGGTAGCTAGGTAACACAGTGGATCAAGTATAGGTCTTGGAGTCAGGAAGACCTGAATTCAAGTGTGACCTTAGACACTTACTCGCTATGTGAGCCTGGGCAAGTCACTTAACACTTTTTGTCTTGGTTTTCTCATCTGTAAACTGATCTGGAGAAGGAAATGGCAAACCGCTCCAATATCTTTGCCCAGAAAACTACAAACTGGGTCATGAAGTATTGCATATGACCAAATGGACAGAATAATGTATCTTCTACTTCCACTGGAGTGTAAACTCCTTGAGGGCAGGGCCAGTCTTTGTTTATACTAGTATGTGCATCCCCAGCATTTAGAACAATACCTTGCAATAGTAAACTCTTAATAAAAGCTTACTGTTTAACTGACCACCTACTGAATTCTGGGCGCTATGCTAGCTACTGGGGCAACAATGAAATAGTTTCTGCCCTCAAAGAACTCACATTCTACAAAGGAAGACAACATGTGCAGGGTGTACATATAAAGGTATTTACTACATCTATATCAAATAAATACAAGGTGATTCTGAATGAAGGCACTAACAGATTGGGCAGGAGAGGGTTATCTGAGAAGGTTACATAAAAGAGTGTGCATGTGAGCTGTACTTCACCTTTCTGGCCCTCAGTCTCCACCTCAGTAAAATGAAGGGGCTGGAATATGATCTTAAAAATCTCTTTTAATGCTAAATCCTACGACACTTTACCTATTTCTTTAAAAAAAAATCCCTTCCTCCTACAAACATGTAGCCTATATAGGCTTATTAAAATTCGCTCCCTGACTTTATGGAATAGTATTTTCTTTCTTTTTTCTTTCTTTCTTTTTCTCCTGAAAGAAATATACACAGTGAAAAATCCTGCTGAGGAATCTATATACAGCAAAATCCCACCAGCGATGAAATAATTTCCTTCTGCCAGAAAAATTACCCTGGACCTTAGTACAACTTACACATATCATTATCTCCTGCAAAAACTCTGTTCTCATTTAGAAATGCAGAATTTTAAAGCTGGAAGAAGGGAACCTAAGAGATAATTCAGTCATAAACTCACAGAACTTACCTCTAGAAGGGACCTAGAAATCCCAGTCATTTGATAAACGAAGAAAACATGGTGTACTGAAGCCAAGTAGCGACAAAAACAACACCTATATATATAGTGTGTCTATGGTACTTCAAAGTTTACGCCATATTTACACCATACAAGGGTTGTTTCCCTGGGCTTCAGATACCTAAGCAGACGTTAGTGGTTAAGGAACTTGCCTTGTGTCGGGCACTTTGTAGCTATGACATGTAGGACTCCAACCAAGGAGCTCTCTCTCTAGCCAGTGATTTCCTGCTGTATCAATTTTCCCAGGGCTAGAACCCAAGTCTCCTGTTCCCACTCCATTGCTCTTTAAGCATCAGTCCCAATTCTGACTCGGCCTGACTCTCATTTCTCGCTAACCCCTTTATTCTTCACCTGAAGTGAAGAGTTCAGAATCGTTGCTCAGACTGGCTTGCAGAGGGCAGAGGTAGGCCTTCAAGAACAAGGACAGGCATCTTCCCGTCAACAACAGTGACAAATTACCTCTTTCCATGGATGTCACACCAAGGAACAGGGCACAAATGATGCTTGAGCACTCTGCAAATACGGTAAAACTTCCTTAATGTAGACCCCACTAATTGATAATTGTAGATAATCTGGACTGGAGCTGGGTGGAAGTTTACCTTTGTACTGTCTATTAAAAAAAGTTTGCTAAGCAGATTAGCAGTGTAAACAAGATGGGGGAGGGAATGTTTAATATACTTAAGAGAATATACTGCCTCCAATCACTTTAGTAGCACCCATTTAAGTACAAACAATTACTGTGCTAATTACAATCTATCCTTATCTGTTCAGCAGTTTCCCAAAGGACCTCTACTTGGCAACACTTAGCCTAGCTTGAGTTACTGTGTGTACTTAAGGATAATGTAAGTGAATTTCCTTAAAAATAGTCTCCACTTCAAATATTCTACTAATTCAGATGGACCTCCCTCTACCCAGAAAAGCAATCTATCTGGAAATTCTAAAACTAATTTCCTTCTTGTAGAAAGTGGGGGGAAGGGGATTTGAGGAGGAGAAAACATTTCTCCCTCCCTCTCTCACTCTCTCTCTGTCTCTGTCTCTCTCTTTCTTGCTGTCTCTCTCTCTCTCTCTCTCACACACACACACACACACATTCACTGAGAAATATATACTATGTTTTCCCTCTAAAAAGATTTTTCAGAACCAAAGATAACCTTCTTAGTCTAAGCACATAAAAATATACTGTTTATCACTTGATTTGCTCATACAATTATCATGTTTGGTATATTTAGAGACGTGAATGCCTAGAATAAAATGGAAAGTTGGGTAAAAGATGTATTTTTCTCTCTTCATTTTAGCCAATTTGTTGGAATCTTTTTTTTAAAAAAAAATCCTTTAAAAAAGCCTCTCCTCCCCCAAATGTTCATGTCTCTTACTTTAATGCCTAAGTTTTAACAGTATGAGATTTCACCAAAGTATTTAATAATAATAGAGATGCCCAGGTCCTTGTATGCTCTTCCCAGCTTTTCCTAAAGTAGAATTCAGTCTCACTCTATACTGGTAAGTAGCTCTTAGCTGCCATCCAATAATAGCTCAAATTGAAATTCAGGCACATAAGAGAGGAGCTGATCTGGGCACCCAACCGTGGCATCTGAACATCCAACTCCGGAGCTGGTCTCAGATAACCAACTTCCCCATTGGTGTCAATGTACTCAGAAACCCAGTTTCTGGATGAGTATGAAAGATGTGCTGCAAATAAAATAAAGTGAAAATGATAAAAATAAGAAAATGGCATTGCATTATGCATCAAGTGGATTGTAGGTCAAACCTGTCTGTCAGTGCTGGCTTTAGTCAGAGAGAGAATTCTCCGAACTTGGTCACCCCAGAGAGGATTAGCATGGGAGTCTTGTTTGAAACGTGATATTGTCTATCTTCAGCAACAGCCATACAGAGAACACAGTTTGGGCTCTAAAGGATATCTGGGCTTCTAAAGTGGAAAGTCAAGAGACAAAAATCTTTCTATATGCCTATCCTATGAGTAGTTTTGAATCTGGAAGAAAACTCCAGAATGGGTTCACCCAACTTCTGCCTTGTAAAAATGAGAAAAATTAAGGGTTAGAGAAGGAAAGTGATTTTTTTTGAAGGCCACATAGCTAATAAGGGTCAGAATTCTGATTTGAACTAATCTTCTGTTTCAAAATCCAAGACTCTTTTTGTTATATCTCATTGTGTAGACAGTCCCAAAGAAGTACAACCCAATGAAGGTGGAAGGTATTTTTCTTAAATACCACATTCTAATATGAAGGATCCCCATTATGTCTCATGCCTTTATACCTTCCTTCTTGATTCACTGTTACTACTCTAGTTTAGGCTTTCTTGCCTGTGTTATTATACTATCAGTATATTAATAGTCCCTCTTTAGACTGTTCTTTAATCCATCTGCTGCTAAAGCAATTTTTCTGCTGCTCATGATGATGCATGTCTACAGTCCCATCTATTGGGATGCTCTGGCTGGTGGATCTTTTGAGCTCAAGAGTTCTGAATGAGCTAAGCTTAGTTGATGATCCACTAAATTTGTCATTGAAATGATCAGCTACCAGGAGTGTGGGGTCTATCAGATCGTCTAAAGAGGGGAAAACTCTTAGGATGGAAACAGGAGCTGTCCAAGGCTTTTATACTGACCAGAGGGGACCTGACCTGTGAGCAGCCCCTACATTTCTGGCCGGGGAGAGATAGGGAGACCAAGTTTATAAATGAAAAAAGAATATACATATATATTTTTTAAATTAGGTGATTAGGATTAAGTGACTTGTCCAGGGTCACACAGCTAGTACGCATTAAAGCCATCTTTTTATTATTACGTGATACTGGACTTGGAGTCAAAAAGACCTGAATTCTAATTCTGTCTCAGATACTTTCTTTGCTGTGTGATCCTGTGCAAGTCATTTAATTTCTCTTGGTCTTAGATTCCTTATCTGTAAAATGGGGCTAATTATCACCTGTCTCACAGGATTGTGAAGATCAAATAAGATAATACACGTGAAACAATTTGCAAACCCTACAGTGACATGCAAATCCTAGCAATGACTTCCTAATTCCAAATGAACAAAGTTCATGCTGCCTTATATGTATATGTGTGTGTGTATGTATGTGTATATACTTCTGCCCTCTTACCTTTTAGCATTCTTCTTCCCTTAATGTACCGGACGGCTCACCATTCCTCAATGTCCTATGCCTTTGCTCATGTTTATCCCTCCTTTTAGAATGCCCTTTCCCTGTCTGTCAGAAACTATTCAGTCTTGAAAGTACAGTTGCCCTTTCCAGAAGTAGCACCTCCATGATCTGGAAAATCCAGGAAAAAAATTTTTATCCCTTCCTTTATACCAGAGAAGAAGTGTGAATTTTTTTCTTTTTCTTTTATTGGGTCTTTACAGTACTTTGCTGTAAAAATTTGGGTTTATTTATGGTATTTAAAGATAAAGTATGCTGATATTATACGTATATTTTATGCATTTTTGAGATTCTAAATTTTTTCTGTGTTGTCCACTGGCCTTCACATATCCTCTGTGGCTTCTGGAAAACTCCCCCCAAATTTCCATTTAATTTCTAATGCTGATTTGGCACATATCAAAACTACGATGGGGAAAGTAACGATGTGGAAGGAATAATTGTACAATCTCCGCGAAGCCTACTCCTGGTTACAGAAACGAGATCTGGCTCTGCCCGCTGTGCCAGAGAAACTTCAGAGCAGGAATGGAATCTCCCTCCATCTCCTACCCTATTCTTCACATTCTATTTCTTCAATCTTATTCATACAACATTTCACCACTCTGTGTGTGTGTGTGTGTGTGTGTGTGTGTGTTTGCCTCTTCTAAGGCCCAAGGGAAGCTACAGTAATGGGAATGAAGTAAATCGTAAATCTGTATGCATGAGATTAAAGCATCTTCATCTAATTTGGGACTTTCAAAGTAAGGGGGAGGCTACACAAAGCCATTCTGCCTCAGGTCACCGCAGGGGAAGGACTTCAGTTCTTCCTTATCTGAATAGCTAGGCAGCCATCTGTGGGAGGTAAAAAACAAAAGTCTTCTTATCTAATTAGCATTTGCAGGCAGCAGACTGGTATGCTCTGTAGCCAAGAGGTTGTGTTACCTTGGACAAGTCATTTAATCTTTTGGGGGCCTTGGTGTTTTTGTAAAATGAAAGAGGCCGTTCCAGTCTGTGCTCTGACATCTCAAACAGCCCTAACATCATAGATTTCATGGTCCTATTTGGTTAAAAAATTCTGTGTTCAAATATCCCAAAACCCCTTCTAGGGTTAAAAGTGGGTGTCTGCCCATGTGACCTTGGGGAACTCACTAAACTTCTCTAGGTCTAAGATTCTTCCTCTGTAAAAGGAGGAGACCAGACTAAATGGTCTTGAAGGTCCTTTCCAACTCTCAGTCCTATGATTCTGTAGTAATCACATCATTCTAAAATGATAAGGAATTTTCTAATTTTAACCATCTAGGATTCTAAATTAAATCCCACAAAATGAAAACAAAAAACCTCCAAGCTTGACATTGTCAGGAGAGACGAGCAAGACAGAAGGCCCAAAGGTCTATGTTAGCTTCCAACAAGGCTCAGCCTCCAACTTTTGCTTCTTCTCCTTCTCACTCTCTTCACTCTGCTCTGGCTTTTTCTTTTGCCTCCCATCTCCTGGCAATCTCAACCCCCTCTTGGCATTTCCTCTCTGGAAGGAAAGCAGCCCCAGTGGGCTGTTCAGTTCTAGATGGTTCTATATCCTAAGTCTCACTAAAGCAAAGAGGAAAACGTGCTGGGTGGACCTCAAAGAGTGGCCAGGAGCAATTCATAAGAGGAAGAGTATGTAGTTTGTTGCCAAGTGCATCTCCCAGATGGGCCCCTATGGCTTTTCTTCTTGCTTGTCTGCTTTCCTTGTTTAAGCACTGCTGACAGAGCGAAGGATTGTTTCTCAAGCCAATGGATGTAGAACATGGAGGGAAAAACTTGGTTCTGCCATTTATTACCTATATTGCCCACCCACAAGCATTTATTAAGTGTTCACTATGTGTCAGGCACTGTAATAAGTGCCACAGATACAACAAAAAAGCAAAAACAGTCCCCAAGCATAGAGGACTTTCCATATTATCTCTTGTGCTCATGTGGCTAATTAGCACAACCAGAATTCAAACTCAGGTGATCCAGTGGCACAGTGACTAGAGTCCTAGCCTTGGAATTGAGAAGATCTGAGTATAAATCCTACTTTGATGCTTTCTAGCTGAATAATCCTATGAAAGTTACTTAACATCTCTCAGCTTCTGTTTTGTCACCTGTGAAAATAGAGATAATACCACCCTCGATGTCCCCATGTGCCAGGGTTGCTGTGTGGATCAAATCCGATAATATTTGTCAAGGACTTTACAAGCCTTAAAGTGCTACATAAATGCAAATTCTTATGATTAAGTGCCTCTAGGTTTAGCATTGTTTCCACTACATTGTACTTACATTTACATGTGTGATGTTTTATATTTGTAAAGCACTGTGTAGTTATACAGTATCTGACAGATATGACCTCATTTGATTCTTATGACAACCTTGGGAAGTATGCTGTGTATGTATTATACTCTCAGTCTTAAAGATGAAGAAACTGACATCATGTGTTTCTGTGATCTCTTAAAGACTGGAAAGTCAGAAAAAGGACAGGTCTGGGCCTTAACCTATGTCTCTTGACTCCAGGTCTACAGTTCTTTGCACTACAACACACAATGTGAAGGAATACCACCCAAGGGACTCACAAGGGAATAAGCTAGAAACATCCCTAGAGAAAGTAAGATTGGCCTCCTGAAGTCCAGACTGACTTCTCTGATTCACATATGGATGTGGTGGTCCTGAGACTCTATATAAGAACATGCAACTATGGAAAATGAGGAGCCCTAAAGGTTGAACAGCAAGTAAAGAACTGTCAAGATTGCTGTGATGCTGATGAAGGGAGTAATGGTGACATTCTAGTTTTGTTTTGTTTGTGGTAGAGTGATAAAGGGGAACTTTAGTCATAGTAATTGTAGCTGACATTTATACAACATTTTAATATTTGTAAAATTCCTTATCTATATTACTTTATTGGACCCTGTGAAGAATTTTTTGGGGAGGTGACCAGATTTGTGATTCAGTGGCGTAGGGTTCTTCCAATGAGGAAAACAAACTCCTGTCAATGATCCTCAGAATCTGTTCTGCAACTTGTGGTATTAGAGAACAGTTGGGGCACTGAGAGGATGAGTGGCATGGCCGCTGTCAGAGGTAGCACGTGAGCCCAGGTCTTTCTGAATCGTTGGCTAGGCCTCTATCCACTACATCATGCTACTATAGGGAAGTGCTACAGGTGACACTGTCCCATTTTACAGATGATACTCCATATGTGGATCTGTACAGAAATAAGATTTCAGTTATAGTATAAACCAATCTGTGGGAGCTTGATAACAAGGTGGTGTTAAAAAAATGTATTTAAATTCTTCTTGCCTTTGAGAAACATTATCTTGAAAGTATCAGGAATTTTAAGAGAAGCAAACAGGATATTTAAGAATTAATCTCTAGGCTGTAAATCAGAAAGGTATTACCTGGGATTTAAGGGTCCTAGGCCTTCTCTGGGATGCCTATCTGACCCCCTCATGCTCCTGGGGTCATCTGACCATGAAGCTTTTTCTCCTCTAGACTCTGAGCTGACCTTCCATGTTTTCTACAACACCTAGTTTAGTGCCTTCCTTACAGTCAGCTGGTGTTTGAGATATACTGATTGACTCAATTTAATTTTCCTAGAGGTCAGGTGATATTAGTAGAAAGTCCAATGAAATTTGGTGGCCAAAGACAGAGGGTCAAATCCCAGGTCCTCCACTTATTACCTGAAGTGACAAGCAAGTCATTTTTCCTCTGTGAACCTCAGTCTTCCCATCCTTAAAATAGGGATAAAAAATGTATACTGCTTCCTGTTCAGAGTGGTTGTGAGTAATGAACTTCATAAACCATAGAGCATCATAGAGGTAGGAACCATTATTATTCTAGTCCTGGACATGTACTAGCTAAATGGGTATTCAAGGTGTTACTAAGATCCCCAGTATTTTTCTTCTCAATGAGGCACAATCTTAGACAAAGGAAAGGCAGGAAAAAAAATCAACAACGGTGTGATATTTAACTACATAGGTCCAGCATAGCCCATTTTGTCATTTTTTTCTTGGCAGGAAAAAGGAAGGGACAGAGACATAAAATTGGACTAAACCATAATACTAGTTTGCTAAGTGTTAGCCTAAAACCCCAGACCATGGCTGAGGAATTTTTGTGCCATAAGTAAGGTGCTTTTTTGTGCCCTTTTGTGCATATTATATCTACTCAATGCTTTGAATATTCACTTTGATACAAGCACCTTGATTTTTGACAAAATCAGTCCCCATATACCATAAAGAATGATATTTTCTTCCACTAAAATATGTGCCTTTTTAAAAAAAAGAAATACTATAAAAAGTTATATTCTAACAAATCTTTTTGTCTTCCTCTGTGTATTGTACCCAAAACAATGACCCACTCTGTCTACCCCTACTTGCAGATCTGCCCAGAATGAAATATTTTACTTGAGAGAAGAGGCTAGAATGAGGGGACAGTGTTCCAACAGAGGAAGCATTGCTCTAAGATGGAGTTCCAAATCATCACAAACATGGAGAGAGACTGCAATGACTGTATACTTCCCATTGGAGAGCTAAAAATAGTGGGACCAAGTCAGTCTCAGTGGCCATTTGGTAAACTCTGACTCAGTATCCTCAGCATGTGTGATGTGGGTGAGTGAACATTGCAAAAATAAGGCTGGCTTTCCTTGACTTAAAAAGATGGAGACCTTATGCCACATTCAGAGGGGGATTTTGGTGCCAAACCTAGAATTTCTATTGCATATCTAAAACAGTGTTTTCTACATGGTAATGTATGCACTGGAAATCAGAGCAGATTGAAAGTTGCCTTTCGAGTAAAGCATCTTCCACTATCCCCCACTGTGTAGGTCATTCCTGAAACTGAAAATATGGTGGAAAGGGAAATACACTAGATTTGGAGTCAGGGTTCATATTGCAGCTCTCCCTTTTACTAGCTATATGACTATGGGCAAGTCCCTTAACCTCTCTAAATCTCAATACCCTCATCTGTAAAATCAGGAGGCTCAACTAGATAGTCTCTAAAGTATTTTCCAGTTCTGACATCCTATTATCATTGCACTATTCTATGACAAGGTTTTCTATTTCTAGTATGACTTTTCCACAGCCTATCTTTGGTCCAGGCTCAACCCACACTCTTAAGCAGTCTCATTCCCCTGTTATTTCTGAGGCTTGTTTGTCAGTTTTCTTCTTTGGCCTTTATTGCTCAGTCCTAGAGTAGCTCAGAGTGGGAGTTCCCTTAAGATCGATGACTGGAAGCAAGAAGGGACCTTAAGACCTATCTAATTTGGTCTTAATACTTTTAAGAGATGAAGAAACTGAGGTCCGTTGCTTAATGTCCCATAAGTCATAACTGTTAAAGGTTGAATTGGAATCCAGGTCTTCTGACTGCAAAGATACTGCTCACCCCATTGCTCACTCACTTGTGTGTTGTTGTTCTTTATTATCCAAGGCCAAGGTCAAGATTTTCAGATACAGCTGAAGGAAAATGGATAGTTGAAAGCAGAGAGGGAGAAGCAAGAGTAAAAGAGAGATTTTTAAACAATTTCTTAACCACAAATGAAACCTTGCCAAACCCCACTTTAATCAAAAGCCAAGTGAAAGAGAAGCATGAATCTGACCTATTGCACATCATTTGGAAGGGCAAATGATACTGAAGGGGATTTTAAGTGCCATATTCTGGGATAGGAGAGGGAAGAAAAGCATTAGAACTACATCTTTCTCAAGCTTTAGAAGCCTTTAAAGCAACACTTCCTCTTAAAGATCATTACTCTTTCCCCCCAAAGTCCTATGAATTGGGCTAAAAACATATTTCCCCAAATAATTTCTCTTATTAACTCGAGGGAAGCCAGAGATGAGATTTCTGCAATCAAAGGTCCTTATTCTAGGGTCTATGAGCCTTATTTAAAAAAATATATATTTATATCCTTATTTCAAGGTCATTAGTTTCCTTTTTAATTCTATGCATTTTGTTTTAAACATAATTCTGAGAAGGGATCCATAGGCTTCAAAGGGGTCTATGAATCACAAAAATGTTAAGAAGCACTGGACTAGAGCCAGCGCCTGAAGAAATAGATGAAAAGTCTAAATAGGGATGTGATAAGCAGTCTAGTGGATCAAACTTTATCCTTGTAGCTGAATAATAATGTTGAATTTTCTACTTCGTCATACTTGAGAGAATCATAGTATAATATTATATCTTTAAGATGGTTCTGAAGGAGAAACCAGTGGAATTCTCAGGCACCATTGCAAGCTAACAGAGCAAGGGATTTGGTGGCAGGGGCAGAGGCAGAAGCCCTTAAGTCAGATGGATCAATATGATAGGCATGCATGTTGAGGACTGGATTTTGTCCTGGGTAACAACATTGTGATGAGGACTCAAATGGCTTACCCGTTTATTTCACTTAGTGGATGCTTACCGCCCAAGTTCTATTATAAGAGGAAATCCAATACAGTAGATACAGAACCTTTCCAAGTTACTTTGGGGCAGAAAAAGGTGTTACAAAGGGGAAAAAATAGCTATAATATTTATGTATCACTTCAGAGTGGACAACAAGCTTTTCATTCATCGGACAACAGCCAAGAAGGATTAGTGCTAGTTTTCCCATTTGACAGATGAAAATGAGAAGACCAGAGAAGTGAAGTGATTTGAATGAGGATCCATAGGAAGAAAGTACTAAAGCCAGGACTAGAATGCAGGCTTTTTTTTTTTTTTACCCAAGTTTGGCTTTATCTCCACACTACTATTTTCCTTTTGCATCTAGCTACCTGGAAAGAGATATATAAGGGCATCAAAGAGTTTTTATTTTACATGCCTCTGAGGGAAATCAATACAACTACTGCTAATAACCAGCATTTATATCACACCTTTAGTTTTGCAAAGTACTTTACATATATCATCTCACATCTCACTATATCCCTATTTTAGAGATGAAGGAATGGAGATTGAGAGTAGTTGAGTGGCTTGGCCAGATTCATAAATGACTAAGGCAGGATTCAAATTCAAGACATTGACTCCAAGTCCAGTATTCTATCCACTTTGCCACCTGTCTTGTTAATAACAAGAATTTAAGTATTTACTTTGTGCCAGACATTTATAAAGGAAAAATGAAAACAAATCTCTACCCTTAAAAAGCTGATGTTTTCTGAGGGGAAACAACATGTACACAAATATTAAATATGATACACGAAATAAATATATAATTCCCCCCCCCTCCATAAGAAGACATACACTAGCAGCTTGGGGGGTGAGTGGTGGATTGTATAATCAGGAAGGGCCTTATATAGAAGATAATATGCAAACTGTACATTCAAGGAAACTTGAGATTCTAAGGGGCTGGAGTGAGAAGCGAGTATGTCCCAGACATGTGGGACCTGAGCTTAATTTTGAGACCACACCAACAGTCCTAAGGGAAGTTACATACATGGCAATTTAATGCACACCAACCAAATACAGATCTCCACGTCTTTTCCCTTGAATGACTGGATTGGACCTTGAGCTCTCCTCTCTTCTCACTTATTCTAATCCTCACATTAAAGTAATAATACCTGGAGTGGTTAGAAAGGGACAATCTGGACACTTCCAAGAGCAACTTCCAGTCAATTAACAAGTATCTTTGTCCCAAAGGCAGGAGTAGGAGGCAGTATATAAAGCCACTTATATGCTCTCTTTGCTTCAATTTCCAATGTCCTAGTTGCCAGGGGCTTACTGATAGGGGCAGAGAGGTGGTAGATCGAGGACTGGGATTTCAGTTTATAAAGCAATCATAAGCTGCACCTCTGCCAGAGAGCTTTCTGAGTAAGGAGACCAAATCTCTGGGCTACTGTGTGACAGGAAATGGGGCTATTCTGTGAGCTTAATTAGAAAGAGAGCATTATTAAGTTTAACCCCTTTCAAGCAGGGTTTTTTCTCTGAGAGGATAAGGTTGGTTATACATGAGGGACAGATAATGCTAATTTATATAGGGACCATCAGTGATATTTTTTTATTCAGGGCATTTACCAAAATCCAAGGCTAGGAAAATTACTAGAAAATGAGCCGTAAGACAGAGATGGACAGTACAACGCCTGCTGGCCTCTACAGGAGGCTCGACTTGCAAATGGTATTGGTAGAATATGGGCAAGATGAAAATGGTCATTAAATGCCGACATGCCTGCTGCTTCTAGGATGGTGTCCCCAAGAGCTCTAAGGACACATCAAATGTGTAAAGCATCTCACGATGCCTCCCTCCTCAGTATAAACCAGGGCAATATTACAGCTAATAACTGAAACTTTCTTGCTATTTGAATGGAAGGGGATGGGAGAGGGGATTCCTTACTACCCTTGGCTCCAGAAGTTGGTTCAGAAGGACTGATAGTAAGCTTGAGGAAGTTATTTTCAATTCTGAATAGAATACAATCTCTTGAATTAAAACTGTGGTCCTGAATGAATCATGTGGTCTGGATCAAGAAGGCAGATTTCTGTTCATTAATGGGGGGAAGACCTCTATTCCCCCCCCCCCATGCCCCTAATATAAACCTAACTCCTACCTTGGAAAAGAAAAACAATGAACCTTTAAGGATGGCAGAACTTAGACTTTACCCTTGGGGAAGGAGCTGAGGAGCAACTTTAATAGACATGATTAGTGGCATATCACTTGAACAGTAAGAGCAGGTAGATATTCAAAGCAGGTCAGCTGGTGTCATGCCCCCAGACCTTACTCTTTTCCCTCCAAATTGCCATCCCTCTTCTTTTCTCTTCCAGTTGGCCAGGAGGGTGCCTGTCCACATCCACCTCTGGCTATTTTCCCTTCTGGAGAATATAATTATCAGCAACCTTTTTCCTTTCTTTTCCTCTCTTTTCCTTCATTGCTGCTAGGAACTTGGAAGTTTGAATGACCTCATTTCAAGGTATGCCCAACTGGGAACATGAGAAATAATCCATTGTCACCCTCTCTTCAGGAATAATTGTGTCATATTTTTAGGATTATTGTTAAGGATTCTATTTTCATTATATTTGAGTAATTTTTTTAATAGATGTGCATGTTTATACTGAGCAAGGAATTTCCCCAGATGGTCCATGTGCTCAATAGCTTCCAATTTATATTGAGTTTATGTGCTTGTTATTGAGCTAATAATTTTCCCAATAGTCTGTGTGTTTCGTCGTCTCCATTAAATACCTCTTTCTCTTGAGCAAAATTGTGTCATTATTTTACAGCACTGAACTTTCAGGCATCCTAATGACTGATGCCTAGATCTAGAGAATACTGACCCCAAACAGATTTGAGGTTCAAGCAGGCTTGATAATAGAGAAGGAAGCAGGGAATGTCCCTCCCCAAATCTTCTCATCTTTTGTAGGCTTGTTAACAAGCAGTGCTTGAGATTGCAGGCCTCTAGATTCGCAAAAGAAAAATTAGGACCAAAAACAGCTCAAAGTAAAGCTTCACAAAGAGAAGCCAATAAAATAAGAGAGCAGCTTATCCTTAGTATTGGCAGTACCTGAAAACATCATAGGATCTAGACGTAGAAGGGGCTTCAGAAATCATCTAGTCTGACCCTATCACATTACCCATAGAGAAACTGAGGCCTAGGGCAGGGACATGACTTGCCAAAAGTCACACAGGTACTGAGTAGAAGAGTTGAGATTGAAACCTGAGTCCTTTGACTACAAAGCCAGTTCTTTCCTCTATAGAAATTACATATATATTATATATATAATTATATATAATATATTATATTACATATATTATATTATACATTATATTATTATATTATAAATAATATTTATATATTATATTATATATAATAATTACACACACACACATAAGTACCATGTACTTAGATGCCTAAGTTAGAATACAGAAAACCATAAACAGAAGCAGAAACATGAAGAAACAGGAGAGAAATTTCAGTGCATTCAGTTAATATGTTAAATGGTGCTTAATATTAATGCCCTACTCCCTTTCTATTGCCTTGCATTTATACTGAATAACTCAGACACAACCCTTATTATATCAACAGGGAATAGACAAGGTCTAACTCATACCTGAAAGTCATCTGGAAGACTTGGCCCTGGTTGACATGCTGGCTCCTATTGTTGTAACCATGCAACATCTCCCCAAAGAGAGTGTCGTTGAACTTGGAATCAGGCTTGAGGCACTTGGGGCCCTCACAGACATCTGATAGCATGAGGCAGGATTTACCATCTGGAGCCAGCTTATACTCTTCCACACAGCTAGGAAATGACAGATGAGATAATTAGACTCATACCCCAGCAAACTGTGAGGTGTAATGGAAAGAATGATGAACTGGTACTTACGAGTTCTGTGCTTTAGTCCTGACTCTGTCACTATGTATGAATTTGGGAAAATCATTTCCCTTCTCCGGGCATCAGTTTCTCATGTTAATAAAGGAGTTTGATTGGATGACCTCTAGGTCCCTTGCAACTCTACTAGTCTATATTTTAATAGTTAATTTTCTTTTTTTTAATGTATCTTACTTTTATTTATAACATTTCTTTTCATATTTCATTCAGTTCTAAAGATATCTCTTTCCCTCTTTCATCCACCTAGTCAACTCTTATAACAAAGGTAAAAAAAAAAAGATAAGTTTGAAAAAAGCCAAGCAAAACTCACTAACACATCAATTTTCTAATTGTATATGAAGTATTCCACGTCAAGGTTCCTCTACCTTTCCAATAAATGGAAGGAGGTACATTTTCATAATTCTGCTCCAGGGTGAAGCATAATCCCAATCACTAAGTGACTAGTTTCATTTTTTCTTCTGCTATTTAAATTATTATAGCACTTTGCATAATCTTTTGACGGTTCTACTTTACTCTGTCTCAGATCATATAAGTCTTAAGCCATGTTTTTTTAATAAATTCATATTTGTAATTTCTTATGGCTCAGTAATATTTCATTACAGTCACTTATCACAATTTGTTTAGCCGTTGGACGATCTATACACATCTGCTATACTTTTCCCCATTTCTTTGCTACCATATAAAGAAATGCTATGAATATTTTGGTGTATTTAGGACCCTTATTTTTGTCTCTGATCTCCTTTGGTTATATGCTTTGAAATAAAATTTCTGGGTCAAAGGATATCAATGGTTTAGTCACTTTTCTAAAAAGCATAATTCTAAATTGCTTTCTAGAATAGTTGGACCAATTCATAGCTCCATCAACAGTGCATTAGCATGTCTGCCCTTTTTTCAGTCTCATCCACATTGATTATTTGCATCTATTGTCATCATCGCTAACTTTCTGGGTGTGAGGTAAAATCTCAGAGTTGTTTTTCTTATTATTAGTTATTTGGAGCCATCTTTCCCAAGGTTGTTAATAATTTGCAATTTTTTGAGAACTGTTTCTAACAGTCTTTTTTAGGATCTCATCTAGCTCTAATAGTCAATATTTTAAGGTTTCTTTCAGTTCTAATACATTTTGACCAAAAAGCTCTCCTATATTCACTCACTTTGTGCTTAGGCATGAAAAAAAGCAAAATTTAGAGAAGTAACTAGCACTGGTCTGAGAGAAGCCCAATTCTTTTCAAGTAATTCCTTAAAATAATAATAATAATAATTCATTTATATAGTGAATTTTGTATTTGCAAAGCTTTTCACAGATATTATCTCATTCAAGTCTTACAGTAGCCCTGCAAGTTGAGTATTACAAATAATATTATCCCTTTTTAATGAAGGTAAACTGAGGTTCAGTTTATTCAAGTGATGTGACCATGCTTACATAGCTTTAAAATACCTGAGGGAGGATTTAACCCAGAAGTCCCTGACTCCAATTCCATCATCTATTAATAACTGACATTCTCATTTAGTGGGACATAAATCCTAAGCATAATTCTTAGGGCACAGAGGCATCTCTCAAATAGCCTGTTAATATATTAATCGGCAGTTAAATAAAGCACCTGTAACATTTGGGGAGAGTTCAAGAATACTGAGATACTTAATTATACAACACCTTCTTTAAACCCCTTTTCCATGAACATGCAGACCTAAAAAAAGCAATGCAGATCAGTTGGAGGGGAATTACCAAGTAGTTTCTCAAGACAAACTGTATTCCCAAAGTAGCTGTCTACCACGTCTGAAAACTGTAGCAGAAACCAGGCTTTAATCACCCTTGTAACAGTGGGGATGGTCCCTTCAGCACGGTGGACAGCTCTTAGCACATTGCTTTCATTGAAGTCAGAAGCTGGAAATACAAATTGACACATGGCAGCAATGGCTGTCCTGAACCTCTAATCACCCAATCCTGATGGTCAATAATGGCCCCTAGAAAATGTCCTCTTGGCAGGGTTACATTGTTGCAGTGAGCAAGTTGCATGTAATGGCATATTTAGAACAAATAGTGGGGCAGCAAGGGAGACAGCAGACCTTCATAGTATCACAGATTTTGGAGCTAGAAGGGGCCTTAGACATCATCTAGTGCAATCTCTCATTTTATAGATGAGGAAACTGAAGTCCATTATGATTAGAGGATTTTCCCAAGGTCCCACAGGAAGTAAGTGGCAGAGGTAGAGTTGGAACCTAAGTCCTCTGGCTCCAAATCCATTCTTTTTTCCACTGTACTATGCTGACTCTCCTTCACTGATTTTATTTTAGGTGGAGTATCTTAGGGTAGGGTGAAGGAAATCAACTAGTCACAACATTTTTTTTTTCTGTGTGGAAAGCTGTACACAAAATATTGTAGCGGGAATGAAGATAACACCTTTATCATCATAATCATTCACATTTCTATGCTACTTTAAGGTTTCAAAAAAGAAGCCCTGCAAAAGTAGGTGGCATATATGTTATTTTCCATATTTTTAGATGAGGAAACTAAGGCACATAGTGATGGAGTTACTTTTCCAGGGTCACAGCTAGTAAATGTTAGATAGTAATTTCTAGCTGAAATACTTTGGCACTAAGTTTAATTCTCCTTGTGTTATACTGTGCTGGTTTTGAGAAGCCAGTAGTCTAAATTCTTTTCAGGTACATGGCTTACCCATCACCTTTTCTATACCATCCCTTCAGTTTGAGAGTTCATGGTGAAGCTAGAATCCTGTTCAAGATTGTTTTCTGTGTCACATTTGACTTGGGGCAAGTTGGGGGAATAATGCCCCCAATTCTTCATACTATATGAGGCTCTGAACTTACTTCTTACATCTCAATCATCTCTGTAGCAAGCAATAAAATGTTATAGAGCAGGGGTATGGTGTGTCAGATAAGCTGGCAAGGCCATCCCCAGGGGAGCCATGTATGACTGAAGCAGAGAATTTCCTTCTCTTTGAAAATCTGAGTCTGCCAGCGTCTGATGAATGAGCCTTCTGGATTCTTGGAGGAACATGCTTATTCACTGCCAAGTCAGCAATGCTTTGTCCTTAAAGACCAAAGGGCAATTACAAACAACTGCGATTGTACCCCCAGACACAAGGCCTTGTAATATCAGAGGGTTTCTTTTGAGGAATGCCTAAAAATAGCTACCTCCCTTTTAAATACAGTGCCTCAGTTTCCTTATTATGGGCTGGGTGGCATAAAATGCCTATCCAAAGTATAATGAACTCATTATATTTGAAGTTTAGAGGACCTATGTTCAAAAAACAGATCTTCTACTTACTAAATATATGACCTTGAACAAGTCACTTCATCTCCTTAAAGCTCAGTGTAATAGTTTGGAAATTAGAGTTAAGAATACTAATACCACCACAGAGATGTTGTGAAGAAAACACATATAAACTGAAATGCACTACAAAATGTCAATTACAATTACATTAATAATGCAAAGATCTATGACAATCAATATGGATATATTTTCCACCAGTGGACATGTCAACCACTCATTGCCTTAGCAAATGCTCTTTGTAAACTGGTGTGTGTGTGTGTGTGTGTGTGTGTGTGTGTGTGTGTGTACAAAATGTGGTGTCCAACTTTACGGTAATGACTTTTCCTCACAGTATTTTTCCTCAGATAAGAGAGAACCTATCCATTACCGGTTCAGCACTAAAAGCTTTTAATCTTGCTAAGCCTATAGATTTAGAATTGTAAAGGACCTGATAGATCCTCTACCCTAACCCCCTCTTAGCAATGAAGGAACTGAAGCTGAGAAATGTTAAGTGACTTACCCAAAGTCACACAGGTAATATGTAGCAAAGTTAGCATTTGAATGCAGCTTTCTCAATTCCAAACTATAGAATAAGAGTCCGAAGAAGTGAATTTAAGTCCCATCTGCATTATTTACTAGATGAAATGACAATTAGCATTACATACTAGCTGGGATAAGTTACCTCATTTCTGTTACATTCAGTTTCCTTATCTACAAAGTGGGATACAATGTAATAACCTCCATCTTTCCTACTTTTCAGGGATGTTGTGAGAATCAAATGAGGTAATGAATGTTAGAACACTAAGAACTTTAAAATGGCACCCAACGTCAAGTTATCACCTCCATTGATCCCCTAATTTTCATTCATTCATTTGTTCCTTAGACACGTGTATGTTACTCCTACTACTCTCACTCCCACCACTCTTGCCTAGCATTGTCAAGTTCCCCATCCTAGCTAATGCAGAAGGAAGAGAAAATGTGTTCATCTCAGATGTAATCTTTACATTCCTCACCAATGAAGCAAACTATGTACTATCAATTTTGAATCACAGCACCCTTTCTAGGTATAATTCTCTGAATATCCTTCTTCTATGGGTGCTTGATAATAATAATAATGATGATGGTAGTGATGGTGATGATGATGATGAAAACGACAACATCAAACAACTGGCATTTCATAGCACCTACGGTTTGCCAGGCACTGTGCTATGCTAAGCTCTTAATTCAAATTACTTCATTTGATTCTCACAACTACCCCGGGAGGTAGGCACTATTATCATCACCCATTTATAGATGACAAAATTGAGGCAGACAGAGGTTAAATGCCTTGCCTGGAGTCTTCCTGATTCTAGGCCCAGCTTTCTCTCTATTGGGTTTCCTGGCTGCTAAGAGGGCATTTTAGGAGGGAGATGAGAAAGGCAGGAGAGAATAATGCCCCCTTGGGACACACATGTGCCAATACCATTTGACTTTTGCATCATTGCATAATATGTTTTACCAGGACTAAGTTGTAATAGAGTCTGGATGGAAGCATTGTATAGAGAAACAAAACATTATATTTAGTGTCAGAATTCCAGTGTCACACAGCTAGAAAGTGCCTGAGACTAGATTTGAAATCAGGTCTTTCTGACTCCAGGCCTGGTGCTCTGTCTACTAGCTGTCTGAAAGCCTGAGTTCAAATCTAGCCTCAGGTACTTTCTAGCTGTGTGACCTTGGGCAAGTCATTTAACCCAGTTGGTCTCATCTGTAGTTTCCTCATCTGTAAAAGGAACTAGTAAAGGAAATAGCAGACCACTCCAATATTTTTGCTGAATGGGGTCACTAGAGTCAGACATGACTCAACAACAACAAATTTTTATGTATCTTCTTACGTATCATTTCACTTTTATCTTTATATTCTCAGCTCCTAACACAGAGCATGATATGTAAGTGATTAATAAATGCCTATGAATTGATTAAATCATATGACACTATGATCTTTTATTCATTATTTTCCCTTTCTTAGAGTTCAAAGCAAGACTCAGGGATAGACAAAGTATGCAGTTACCTGTAGTGTAATGAGAAGCCCAGTAAAGGACACTTTTGATATAACTTTTTTCCCCTAAATTTGAAATATCAAAGAATCAGATTACAAGGCCACATGCTTTTAAGGATAAAGGTTCCCACTCTTCATGGAATATAGGAATTAATTTTATTTTAAATCATATTGCATGTGTTAGTAACACACAGAGGAGCACAATTCTACAACCTTGCCTTGACAGTGAGAACACTTTGCCTTGGCTCTGCCTTTGATCAGTGATGTCAAGAAATTTGACCCCCAGACACTTGATCACCAAAGACCTCAGATTGTTTTCTCTGGCTTACAGCCGAATTTGGGATTCATAGGATCATTGGATTTGGAAGAAATGCCCCTATAATATAGGTCAGCAGTTCTTAATGTTTTTGTGTCATGGACCTCTTTTGCAGTCTGCTGAATCTCTGGACCCTTCTCAGTTATTTTAAATGCATAAAATACAATATATAGTATTACAAAGAAAATCAATCATATCTAATTTATCAAAGTATTTTTTTTAAATAAACAAGTTAATGAACCCCAGGTTAAAAACCTCTGAAGTAACCCCTCCATTTTATAGAAAAGAAAACTGAAGTTGAAAGAGGTGACATGATTTATCCAACGTCACCTGACTCCAAATCTATATCTTTTCCTATGAAACATTCCTGCCTCCTAACAGGATTCCCATCTGTGTGCTTGTTTTCTGACCCTGAGCTTCCTTCCTAGTTCCATCTCCGTCTCTTGCCTGATGGTAATAGAATCTGCTCTTTGCCAAGACCTTTAGTGGTGCCATTAGCCTCAGGTATCAAGGACAAATAAAAGGCATCTATTTGTCTGAGCTCTGTTATACTAACATGAGCAGCTTTCTCCCTCCAGCCACCCTGGGGCAGAGAATGGTTTATTTGAAGGTCTGTTTGGTTTTTTTTGGTTTTATTTTTCTTCTTTTAATTTTATTTTTGTGCCATGCCACATAATTATACAGCTTCTTTGGAACATTTTGTCGTCTGGGAGATTTTCTTACAGAAAGTCTAAAGAGCGTAGGCATGTAGGAACTTGGCCAAGATCTGCACAGAGCTATATTTATACATATGCAAAGAGGAATAAATAAATTAAGTAAGCAAGCAGATACAAAATAGGAATTTCTCCCAAGGCATGGACTTAGTTGTCTTCACCTCCCTCTTCTTATGGGACAGGAAGGCCTTTTATAGATGTGATTTTACCTTTAAGTTCACTTCATAAAACCAAAGGACTAGCAAGATCTGGCAATCAACTGCAAATCAGCCAATTAATCCAAAAATATTTATTAAGTATATACTGTGTGCAGAACATTGGGATAGATGTGAAGAGAGAGGCAAAGTTTAACTTTGACCTTGTCCTAAAAAAAATTCATAATCTAATAAATATACTAGAAAAATTCCAGGCAAACTAAGACTTTTAAGGTTATTTGGAGATATAATATAAAGAGATCCAGGCTTGGAGTTAGAAGGGATAGAGCTGAGTCTAGGACCTACCATATAAAATAAATAAGCACTTATGAATTGCCTACCATGTGTTAGGCACTGTGCAAATCACTAAAGATGCAAAGAAAGGCAAAAACAGGGTCTGCCCTCAGAGAATTCAACCTAAAGGGGAAGAAAACATGCAATCAAATCAACTATATACAAAGTATTTCTCCCTTCCTCTCTCCCCTCCTCCTCCTCCTCCTCCTCTCTCTCTCTCTTTCTCTGTCTCTGTCTCTGTCTCTCTCTCTCTGTCTCTGTCTTTCTCTGTCTCTCTGTCTCTCTCTCATAAATTAAAGACAATTACAGCTAATGTATCCAACAGAGAAGTCATGAATATTACTAGCAGTCACTTATTAGTTGTGGGACAGGGAAGGCACTTGGCCTCTCTGAAATTCCATTTCCAGTCCCTATAACAGGAATACTTGCACTGCCTATGTCAGAAGATAGCTACAAGGACCAAATGGCAATATCTATGAAGTGCTTTGAAACTTAAAAGTGCTATACTAAAGAGAATTATAATGCAGTGTGGTACGGTAGAAAGAATCACGGGCTGGGAGTTCTCCAAACCAGGCTGTGGCCCTGGCTTTCTGAGTGGCCATTGCCACTTTGAGGTTGCTGGCTCTGACTTCAGCTAATTCTGACTTCTTCAAGTGGGAGATCATTCTTCTGTCCTCTCACTGTCTCTCCGACTTAACAAAACCAAGTCTTCCGAAGCAAATGTCTCTTAGGCACCTCCAAATGGGGCTCGCTGTTTTGATGAAAGAGTTTATCTCAAGTGCAAGTAATGTTCCATTGCTAATAGACCTCTTTCAGAGCCTTATATTACTAATGCTGGTTTTGAAGGGTTCTTAATTTTTCATTCTTTCTTTGCATTCCTTGGAAAGAGCTAATTGGCTCCTGTATTTACAGATATGCCAAGCCAGAAATGGGCCTTCTTGAACAAGGGCTGAAACATACAGATAAGCTTTCTTACCTACAGAGCAGGATCTGCTCCCCTCCACCCCCTTCCACCCTCATGGACTATATGTGTATATATATATATATATGCATATGTGTATATATGTATATACACATGGGTGAGCATGTGTATATATGTACATATACAGATTTACATGCACACACACACACATACATGTATATATTTTACTTAATACACTCAAACTGTTTCAGCATGTGGTTTGAAGGGCCATCTGAGGTAAAGCCCAACTAAGGTAGAGTGGGACTAAGCCTTGTTTCAAGGGACTCAAATTTGAACAGTTCTAACAATATAGGAAGAAAAAAAAAAAGCCCTGAGCTCACTTAGCACCTAATTAGAAGGTATAGTTAGTTAAAACAAGATGCTAACAGATGGCTAGTAGCTCACATGCTTCACATGCTGACTGACTCCCTGTACCCCCATGGCTTTTTGGGCAGTAGCTGGAGAGGGTTGGTTAGACTGAGAAATCTAACCTATATTCAGTTGATATGGTCTCAAAAACTGATGTAAGGGCATATTCTGTGCTACTTTTCTGAGCCATAATTTCTACTGTTTGCCAAATCATTAGTTAAAATTCTGATCTGGACCGTGGTATATGTAGTGGATTTGAAGAGGTGCTGAATGGCCTATGTAATATATTTTGGGATAACTTTAATTCAGTTTTGTGTTAAGCTGTAAAAGCCACATTTCTTAACTGTTTCTCACCTTCCCCCAGCTGTACTTATCTTTCCCTGCCCCAGCCTAGAGGTATTTCCTCTCAAACCATTAACTCTTCATTCAAGGTACTACCTCCTTTTGTCCTAGCAAACCAAACCCATCCACTTGTAAATCAGGATGGGAACATCTCATTTGACCTGACCTCAAATCTGTGACTGCTGGTCAACCTTATGATG
>CM053581.1:263695168-263751264 GCA_028627135.1 Pseudochirops cupreus | reverse complement strand
TCCAAGACCGAGGCCCAAGATGGCGATCTGGATCCAGGCCGCTCAACATGAGAGCACTGGCCTGAGAACAATCGCTCAGTCCCCCTGCTGCCTGCAGGCCGCGGGTGGGAAGCTGCAACGCCAAGGCGGGTGCAAAACCTCTGCCTTTTGCTTTTCTGCTCTGGAGGCCTTCCGGCAAGACTGCTTATCTCCCCCTTTCACAAATCCCACTCCCAGCTGCTGCTAATCCACTCACCTGAGAGGCTCCTCCACTCCTCCTATCCAGTCGCCCCCAGGGCACATCTGTGGCTTCAGGCCAGGCTGGTATCGGTTCGCAGTGCTGATATGGTTCCTCGTAGCCGAGCTGACTTTAGTGGGAAGTATCTTTGTGTGTGTTTTGGAGTTCTTGGATTGGTTTAGAGTCCTATTTTATGGGTATTTTGGGGTGGCTATGTGAGAGTTGCGGTATGTTGCTGCTGCTACGCCGCCATCTTGGCTGCGCCCCCCCAAGTATGCATTCTTAGCAATTAAAGAAACATCATTCAGTTCAAATCCTGCCTCTTCCATGAAGCCTTCCCTGACTACCATGACTGACAGTGACTGTTCCCACTTCAGTACTTCCACAGCTCATGTTGTCTAAGACATAAGCCATTTGCTGGGATCTTTGCATAAACTGTCTAAATGGTTAGTTTGTTTTTTTAAGGGTATATCATTTGTCTCCCCACCTATAGTATGTCATGTTGGGGTTAGATACTATGCTTCATAGGAAACACCATTTAAATATTTGTTGATGCTGAGAGGGAGAAAAGAAAAGAAGAGAACCCAATAGACCGTTCTACTCCAAAAAATTGAATAACAAAAGATTTTTAAATATGCAAAAAAAAAATCTTAAAATATTGGAAAGACCATGATGAGGAAGATTAAATTAAAAGGCAAAAGTGAAACTTAAAGTTTTAAGTCACAAAAAGGTAGACTTTTTGCTCAATACAAATAATTACTATGAAACATAGCTATCCATCAGTGAATTGGACTGTCCCAGGAGCTAGTGAGTTTTTTGTGACTTCAGAGATATTCAGAGTAACAGGATGATCCACTTTGTCAGGAATGTTATTGAATGAATTCATGCTTAAGGTGGGGTGGGGGCAAGGGGACATTTAACTAGATAACCTCATATCCCTTCAAGATTTATGCATATGGGGATTATTTATTTCTTTTAATTTTATTCAGTTAACCCATCCTTTACATCTTAGACAGATAGAATGTAACCTGATGCTTCCCTGCTTTCTAAGAGGAAATTAGGTATTGGTTTTTCCACGAATATTAAAACCCATAGCTGGAGCAGCCTGATCCACCATGACAGTTTCCAAATTTAAATGCTTTTTCATACTGCTTTTCTTTTCTGCCTCACTCCTGCTATTTATTCCCCCTTCCCACTGGTCTTTGAACAACAACAAAAAAGCCCAAACAAAAAAGGTCAATCCTTTTGCAAAATAAATTGCGTAGCAGAACAGCTCACAATTAAAAATGCATTATAGAGTTCCTGAAGATGAGTTTGACTAGAGCCAACACAGGTGCTGGTAAAGGCAGGTTATAAATGGCCTCTGTCAAGCTGAAGAAAGGTTATAAAACTGCTACATTTGGTGCTTAAAAAAGAAAATCAATTTTCTATGTGAGTGAAATGCCATACATATTAATAAAAGTTCAGGAGATCTCTTGCTCCTGTAGGGCTCATCTCTGGACAGAAGCCACCAGGGCTTGATGGATTCCTGGCCAGTGGGCCATTAGTGTGTGGCTAAAGGCACATTCTGCCTAACTTGGGTCACTGAGAGACAAAAACCTGGAAACAGTCCTGCTGCCTTTTTATCAAGCAATGGGAAGTATCTCAGACCTAGAATCAGGCAAACGACTTTTATCAGCTAGGCAATGAACTCTCCTCCCCCACACCCACACTTACTTCCTTCATTTTATTTTGGCTGATGACCTAGGCTTATAGAATCTTAGAGCTGGAAGAGACCTTAGAACATAAAATATTAGAATGTGATGAGACTTTAGTACATTGATGGATAAAGCACAGAATATTAGAGCTTGAAGAGGCCTTAAAACATAGAATGTTACAGAGGGAAGCAATGATCTCAGAAATCATCTAGTTCAATATTTAAATTTGGATCCATGTACTTGAAAGCAAAAAAAAAAAAGCTGCTCCTCAATATAATTGTTTTCCTTTATACTTTACCATATGCATTTGAAAATTATTATTTTTGGGGGAGTCTATAGGCTTCACAAAACTTCCAAAGGGGTCTATGACCAAAAAAAATATCAAGAATCTCTTGTCTATTCCAAACCATACTTTTTACAGACAGAGAAATGGAAGAACAGAGAAATAACTTTGTATTCCCAGTCACACAGGCAACTTGACAGGAGTAGTACAGACCTGAGCATCAAGAGCCAAAGTAAAGGGTTTGGTAGGTCCTCTTTCAAGTGAACAGACTATAATTTAAGACAGAGAAGGAACACATGTTTCTTGGGGAACATCATAGGCAGCCCTTGCGTGGAGAAGGAGTGCCACAATATTTCAGCTTAGATTTGGTCTCTGTCCATCCTCTCTCTTCCTTCTGAATTTGTCTTCTCCTTTCATAACCTGATTTTCAATCATTGCACAGCCATTTGTTTCTGTTTCTAATTGTGCATTTTAATGTTCATTAATTATGGGATGCAAATTGCTTTGAGTGTAACATTTGTAAAGAATAGCTTCTCCTTCCCCACCCCCAGGATGAGGAGGCAAGCATGAAGGCCAGCTGTTCCACACAGGAAAAGGAAACTAGAAGAGAAGAAACAATGATAGTAACAATAACGATGGGGGAAACCTCAACAACTTTTCCTTTGGCCTGAATGAACTAGTGAGGGATCCCTGTGGAGGCCACAAGCAGAAAAGCCTGGCCTGACTTTCTAAGAACTGGCTACTTAGGAAAAAACTCAGCAGCCAACAAAGGGACTAGAATAGAAACTTAAACTTCAGAGGGGTGGGTGGGGGAAGAGGGAAGGGAAGGTGGGAGCTAGATGAATGAAAAGAAGTGTACAAAAGGTATGAGGGTCCAGCATCTGAGAAACAATTATGACTGGGGAGGAAAATCAGGAGTTTCTTCAGTGGCAATCAGACTTCAATAAAGCAATGGAAGTGATTATGTTTTCTGAGAGGATTCTTTTTTTTTAAAATAATGAGATGCATATTGATGAGTTAATTGACGACTGGGGTGAGTAGTAAACTTTATTGTGAACAATAATTGTACCCTTGCTAGATATGATGTTTGGGGCAGAAATCTGGTATTACCTGCCAGTTAAAGCAGCATTTTTATGAGGGTTTTCAGGATTCCCTGAGAGCTTAGCCATATAAAGGAGCATTACAAGGTTGTGGAAAGAAAGGCCCAGAGAGAAGAAGAGACTTGACCAATGTCAAAAGGCATCATCTACCTAGTAGAAAAGTTAGCACTGGAGCCCAAGCAGTCTCTTAGCTTCTTATTTAGTTCTCTTCCTATTACAACATTCCAATTCCAACCAAGTTCAAATGGAAAGGATGTTCCTGTCTATAGCTGATCAGGTCACAGGGACTTGGGAGAGATTGGGACTTCACTCCAATTCCTGATGGGTATGGAAAAGGTCTCTTTGCCATAAGGATGTGGCATTGTGGAAAGACAAAAGATGAAAAGGAAGATGAAGTCACTAAGAGCATGAAGGTGGCTGACATAGTTTTGTTCACAAAATCTTACAAGACATCAAGATTAAAATCCATCATTTTGCTATTGTGTTTGTAATCCTACAGGGTTCTCCTCTTTAGATAAGAGGGCAGAGTTAGAGATAAATAAAAGGCCAGACTACTTCTCACAGAGGAGAGCAAACAAAGGACCTACAAGAACACAGAATCAGAGCTGGAACTCTAGCCTCTTATTTTACAGATAGTGAAATGGAACCCTAAAGAGAGGAAATGACTTACCCGAGGTCACACAGGGAGAAATGGGAAGATCTAGACTGTGAATGTAGATCTTCTGATTCAACATTCAGTGCACTTTCCTGTTAACAACATTGTGGTTTCTCAATTTATAATGCAGAATCCCAGAAGGTTCCAATAATTTCCTGAATGACAGCTTCATAATGGATGATTCAGGGAAAGTCCTAACCTTTCATGTTGACATTAAGGAACATAACTACCATGTCCCTTTGATGACTCTAGCAGAGACATAATTCTAGGATAAACAAATTATGGACAGCTTCATTTAATACAAAGAGTGCTGAGGTTGGAATAAGTGGATCTGGATTTGATTAGCACAGTGTCTGGCGCATAGTAGGCATTTATATATTTATCGATTGATTTTGCTCTTTTTCTGAAATAGAGACTGGGAGATGTAATGAATGCTAGGGCTCAGAGCTCAGAGGACCTAAGTTTAAGCTCACCTCTGACACTTACTGACAATTTGACCATGGGAGAATTTACTTAACCTCTCCAGGGAAGTCTCTGAATCTAAGCTGATGAGAAGGTGCTAACCTGCATTGGTGAAGGGAATCTCCACCTGGAAAGTCTCTTACTAATGAAATCCTAGATCCAATCCATATCTCCTATCCTCCATTCTTGTGGAAAAGATGTAAAGCTGTAGACTAAACAATAATTTAATTAATTGGATTCAGAGGGAGTTAAATAATCAAAATAAAAAAGTTATTAGTGGTTCCATTTCAACTTGGCAGTGCTCTAGGGATTGGTATGTGGCCCGGTACTGTTCATCATTTGTATTAGTGAAATTACTTCGATAAAGACAAAGATGACATGCTTATAAAATGTGTAGATGACACCAAGCTGGGAGGAATAGTTAGCTGACTGGATGGCAGAGGCAAGATCCAAAAAAAATACTGACAGGTCAGGACATCAGGCTGAACACAGGAAGATTAAATTCAATAGGAAAATATGTCAAGGCTTACATTTGGGTCCAAAAAATAATTTTCCAACTCCAAAATAGGGAGGCATGTTACATAGCAGTTTGCCAGAAAAGGCTCTAGGAGTTTTAGCAGATTTCAAGGGTCTGAAGAGCAGCTGTATGTAAAAGAAGGATTTGATTTGTTTCTGTTTCTCTTCACAGGGTAGGATCAGGAGGAACAGGTGGAAGAGACAAGGAGGAAAACATAAGTTTTGTCTCAAGAAAAATGTCCTGATAGAACTATTAAAAAGCAAATTCCCTCTAACTAGAGATCTTCAAGGAAAGGATTAAAGACCCCCCCCTCCATGCAACATGCCCTTGTGGGGATGCCTTTGTAGATATAAATTAGAAAAGATTACAATAGATTAGAAAAGGTACCACTTAGGTACCCTCTAACACCAGTATTCTATAACTGTGTGATTCTTTAAATTCCAGGTCTGAAGTTTTCTACCTGTGCAAGTTACATGGACAAATTACTTCATATCTAGTTACTAAAGTTTCCCCATCTCTAAAATAAAACTAATACCACTTTTATTACCTATTTCACGTTAGTGGAAAAAAGCAAGAATTTTCAAAGTCAGAGGACCTGGGATTAACTCCCAGCTATGCTTGCTACCACTGTGACTTTGGAAAAATCCCCTAGCCTCTCTAGGTCTTACTTTCTTCATCTGCAAAAAAAAAAAAAATTAGATTAAGTAATCTAAAATTTTTTTTTCGTGTCTTGATCATATGAAATCTTATAAAATATGATTTGTAAACCTTAAGGCATTACAGAAAAGGTAGTTGTTGGTGTTCCTGTGCTCATTCATATAACCCAGGTGGTATAGATCGTGTTTTTAATAGTAGAATTTGCAAATAATATCAGGGGAAAGATGACGTAGGGGGGTGCATTTGAAGATGTGGTGGGCTCTGTTTGTGTTTTCTCTCACTTGATACCTTGCTCATGTAGCTGACATTGATCTCTCCTGCAGGGTCCTTGTGTGTGGGCAGGAAGTGGTCCCTCCCCCAGTCCCATTCTGCAGCTGTCACACTCTCTGAGCTCTTCTCCTGCTCTCCATCAGTTATTGCCAGCATTGATTTGTATGGCCAGAGTAGCCTCAAGCCCATAATTACAGTGAGTTTTAATCAACCTTGCGTCAATTCAACTGCAGTTCAATTTGTGATCTGCTGTGGCAGTGACATGCAGGAGGGGCTATTTTCTGAAAAATGACTGGGGAAATCAATAGGTAGCTCATATGGTAGCTCTGCCAAGAAAAGCACCTCCAAGCCAGTTCCTGGCCCATCTGGGGGTCACACACCTCTGAAGGAAATAGGCCAGGATTAGCACAGGAGAGGCCATTAATCAGGTCCTGAAATAAATCATAGTCACTGGCTCTGCTGGAAAGCAGGATTCTGGCTATGGAGCCTAGATGTGATTCTCTGCCCAGAACACACAAGAACTGATAAGGCTATTTCTCTGTTGCTTATCAACTGGATACATTAATGTTTTCATACACATGTTAAATGTGTCTAGCAGAGTGTTAGAAACTATGAGATGTAAAGCGAAGTATGAGACATTGTGTCCACTCTTCAGGAGCTCACCGTTGTGTTGGAGAGATGACTCACCACGGAAAATAGTAAAATGACAGCATGAGATGGCCTGTAATTAGTTTTAAATCTTGTCAACAGAGTTGTGCAGTGAGAAGGCTATTTGTGACCCATGTTTCATTCATTCATTCATTCATTCATTCATTCATTCATTCATTCAGCAAATGCTAAAGTGGCTGTTATGTTCAAAGCCCTGACTAACCAGAGGGAGAGACACAGGCCTTTATGGAGTTTGAGCACATGACACAACTATAATGCATAGCATATGAGAAATCCTTTTTTCCCCCTCTCTTTGGAGGGGGAAGGGCAGGGCAATTGGGGTTAAGTGACTTGCCCAAGGTCTCACAGATAATACGTGTCAAGTGTCTGAGGTTGGATTTGAACTCAGATCCTCCTGACTCCAGGGCCAGTGCCCTATTCACTGAAACACCTAGCCACTACCCCTAATAAATCCATTAGAGTAAAGCAGAATACTCTGTGAGGTTCAAGGGGGAGGTAGTTATACATACACACATATACATATACATATATACACATATTTGAATATATCAAGTAATTTGTGATATTTTTTGATATTAGAACTACCTGTGCCAAAGAAAATCATAAGCTGTGAGATCATAGATTTAGAACTGGAAGGGAACTTAGAGATCTTCTTGTCCAATTCCTTCATTTTACAGTTGTGGAACCTGAGACACAGAGGAAGGGAATGAGTTTCTCATGATCACGCAGCTAGTTAGAAACAGAGTTGGAAGTGAAGTCTAGGTAGACAGAATCCAAGTAGTAGAACTTTTTCTATTATGCCATGTTCTATATGAGGATCATCTGAAGGACCTGGGAATGTTTATTATGCAGAAAAGTGGATGTATGGAGGTCATGATAGCTGCTGTCAAGTATCTGATCTGTCTTGGAGAAGAAGGATTAAGCTTATTGTGCTGCATTTGAGAGGGCAGGACTAGACACAGAGGGCGAAAGTTGAAAAGAGGTAGATTTGGGACTAATTTAAGAAAATATTTCCTAATCGAATTCAAGGCACTATGCTATATGCTAGAAAAAAGTAAGGAAGAATAGGAAGAACGGAGTAAAGGAAGGGAGAGAAGGAAGGATGGGAGAGAGAGAAGGAAAGAAGCAGAAAAGGAAGAAAGGAAGGAAAGAGAAAAACCCTCCCAGCCATCAAAGAGTTTATAATTTCCAAGCTGCTCTTCAGGAAGGCATGGGTTCTCTATCATTACAGCTCTTCCATCAAAGGGTAGATGATGACTTTTTGGGAAAGTTGTAGAGGTGATTTTTCTTTTAGGTATGGGTTAGAGTAGATAGCTGCTGAGGTCATTTATTCATTTGGCAGGTATTTATTAAATGTCTACTGAGTGCCAGGCACTTTGCTATGTGTTGGGCATACAAAACAAGGTAAAAGACAGTCTCTGCCCTCAAGGAGCTTAAGCTCTAAAGGACCATGGTGGTAAATTCCCATTTCCTAGTGGCTATTCTCCAAAGTCTATAATCACCTTGGAGAACAATTTGGAATTATGTCCAAAGGGCATTTCTGGCTATGATCTAATATTTTTAGACTAAAAAAAGAGTTTGCTATTTCTTGTCCCTTTTTCCCATTCTTACATGAAAATTAAAGGAAGTTAAAAGCATTTGTTACCTTGTTCTGCTCACTACTTTTAAGGTATATACAATTGTCACTCTCACTTAGATTGTAAACATTCTGAATACTGGGGTTGGAATTTGAGAGAAAGGAATCACTTCAGTTCACCTTAAATTATACATGTAGCCTCTTGCTCACATCTTAAGCTTTAGACAGCAGTCATATTGGAGAGTGATAAGAGCACAGGGATTGAAATCAGAGGACCTGTATTCAAATTTTAACTCTGATAGGCATTGCCCATGTGATCTTGGAGAAGTCACTTGTTTTTTCTAGGGTTCGCTTTCCTCAACAGTGAAACAAAGGGGCTGGATTAGATAATTTCTGAGTACCTTTTCACATCTAAACCCTATGATGTAAAGTTGTGGGCTACTTGGCTGGTGACTACGTCATTTACGAAAGCCCTGGATCCCCTTGCTATCAGCTCTAGTAATTTAGGCTGGTAAATAGATGAGGGTGTTTGACTCTCCAGGAGGAGAAAGTCAAAAAGGGGCCAAAGGTGCGAATGCAAGTGTTCTCAGATCAGAGATAGCCAATTAGAGGGTGCCTAATTATGGGCTTCTATGACAACACTGGAGAATCTTTTTTTCTTTTTTCATCTTTTTTTTTGGGCGGGGGAATAGTATTCTTTTTTTTTTCAAATTACATGTAAAGATAATTTTCAACATTCATTTTTTATAAGATTTTGGTTTCAGATTTCTTCTTCTTCCTTCCCTCTTATCCCCCCTCCCCAAGCAAGCAAACAGTCTGATATAGGATATAGATGTGCAATCATGTTTACATATTTCCACATTAGCTATGTTGTGAAAGAAAGAACAAAAGGGAAAAGTCACCAAAAAAAAAAACCCAACAAAAAAGTGAAAATAGTATGCTTTGATCTTCATTCAGATTCCATAGTTCTTTCTCTGGATGTGGATAGTATTTTCTGTTATGTGTCTTTTGGACTTGTCTTGGATCATTGTATTCCTAAGAAGAGCTAAGTCAATCATAGCTGATCTTGGACAATGCTGCTGTTACTGTGCACAATGTTCTCCTGGTTCTTCTCACTTCATTCAGCATTAGTCCATGTAAATCTTTCCAGGTTTTTCTGAAATTTGCTTGCTCACCTTTTCTTATAGCTCAGTAGTATTTCATTACTTTCATATACCATATATTCAGCCCCAATTGATGGGCATCCCCTCAATTTCCAATTATTTGCCAACACAAAAATAACTGTTATAAATATTCTTGTATACACAGTTCCTTTTCCCTTTTTTATGATCTCTTTGGGATATAGATCTAGTAGTGGTATTGCTGGATCAAAGAGTATGCATAGTTTGACTGCCCTTTGGGCATAATTCTAAATCGTTCTCCGGAATGATTGGATCAGATCACAAGTTCACCAACAATCAGGCTAGAGAAATTTGAGCAAAGCCAGCCAAACTTAACAGGGTGGATCCCATTCTATTCCCATTCCTTTGTAAGAAAAAACACAATTCACACTGCTGCAGCTGCAGTCATGCACTCATTGCGACTCACTCCTGCTGATCAGAACCATGCATCAGAAATGATTTTATATGCTGCTTGGCTCTAAAAAGCATGAAGCAAGAGCCATTGAACATATGCTTATGTGGATATATATTTACACTGCTTATGTCAAGTGTAATTTGGTGTGGTTTACAGATTTTATTTTTTGCCACAGAAAGCAATTTAACAGAAAAAGAAGGACCCAACCCAAATGGTGACAGATGTGGCTTGTACGTTGGACCTGCTGGGATTCCCTGGATGGTGAGGGTCCTGGTAGTTGAGAGGCACAGGAAGATATAAAAGTCAAGGCTAATAGGAACATAAAAATAGAGCAGGAAAGGACCTCAGAGGCTACCTCATTCAGTCCTCTCTTTTTATGGATAAGCAAATTGAGGCCCATGGAGGTTAGTATGATTTTGAAAAAGATGGGTGAGCAGAGTCAGCCCTGGGCAAAAATTGTAAAGGGATTTTTTAAAGGTGAAAGTGAAGCTTATCTTCATTATTTGTTATTCCTGGTCTACCTCCACTCACTGTCCTACACTATAATGCATTAATGCATTCTGTGTACTCAAATACAAAAAACAGCAAATATTTAGTGAGAGCTTAGAGTGAACACTGTGGAAGGTCCTGGGAGAGAATTAGAGTTGAAATGGGGCATGAACCTGGCTCTCACAGAGTTACTGAGGTGTTATCAGGAGCATAAAGAACTATCATAACTGATACTGTACAATTGGTACTTTAGAAAACTACGTATAAGTTTTGTGTGAGTTCTGAGGGATAAAGGGTCATTACAGTCTGGGACATCAGAGAAACCTTCATAGAGGAGGTGGTATGTTGCAGCTAGATAAGAGTAGAAAAAGAAAAAAGAGGACAGGTATTCCATATATATAGGGAAAAGCATGAATAAAGAAATAAAGACGGAAACAAAGACAAAGATTGAAAGAGACAGATACAGGGATGGAGAAGGAGACAGAGAGACAGAAAAAGAGAGAGACTGACAGAGGCGCATATATCTATCTATATATATATAGAGAGAGAGAGAGAGACAGAGACAGAGACAGAGAGAGAGAGACAGAGAGACAGAGGAGGGAGAGAGGGGGAGAGAGGAGGAGGAGAGAGGAACAGGGAGGGAGGGAGGGAGAAAGAGACATGAGACAGAGACAAAGACAGATATAGAGAGAGAAAGATGGAGAGACAGATGGAGAGTAGAAGAGAGTAAAGGAGAGAGGAAAGAAAAGATGAGAGAAGGGGAGGGAAGAAGAGGAGAGGAAGGGGTAAAGGGGGGAGAAAAGGGGAGGGGAGGAGAGAAAGGAAAGAGAGTGGAATAGAGGTGAGGAGGCAAGAAGAGAGACAAAGAGTTGGGATGGGGTGCAGAGGCTTGTCTGGCCAAAGCATAGTGTATGTAGAGAAAAGTACAACATGATCAATATGGAAAAGCAGCATCACTTTTACTATGGGGAACCTTGAATTCCAGGCAGAGGAGTGTGAACTTTATTTGGCAGGTAACAGTGAACCCCTGAAGATTTATAAACAGAAGACTGGAATAACCAGATATGAAGGGATTAGACTTGCTCTGTTTGCCCCAGACTTGTCCTAGAGGACAGAAGAACAATGAAGAGTGTATGTGGTGGAGTAGAAGAAGGCAGATTTTGGCTCAATTTAAGGGAAAATATCTCCCAAGTGAGAACTCTCTAAAAAATAGATGAGTCCCCCACCATAGGAGACTTTTAAGCCATGGCTGGAAAACCACTTGTCAGGAATGTTATAGAAGATACCCTGCGCCTAGGTAAACTCTGAGATCCCTTCTAACTCATATTCCAAGAATAAGGAGGAACAGAGTGAAGGAAAGCATTGAGTCATGGCAGGGCTCTGTTGTCTTCTGAGTGACCATGATGATTAATGGACTACATATATATATATATATATATATATATATATATATATATATATATATATATATATATATTCATGGATAGACTATATGACTGATGCACACATTCCCTTCCTTGATATAGACTGCCAGCTATCCATGCCTTCTCATTCTCTTACTCTTGTCTATGTCTCCTTATGAATTCTCCATTGGGGATCAACCTAGTGGTTACTCTCTGGTTCTTTAAGGATTTCATGGGCACCAGTGTAGCTCTCATGCTGTTCATCTATCGTCCCTCCCAAAGGGTCCATTGATAATCATCCCAGTACTCAATGATGGGAAGTTTTTTGTTTGTTTGTTTGTTTTAATGCCATTCAGTCTGTCTCCTTAAAAAGGCCCTTTCAAAGTTACCCTTAGGCTAGGAATTTCAGGCAAAGTTACAGTGTGGTTGGGGTAGAGGCTCCTCATCCTTACCCTTTAAATTATGCCAACTTTCCATTAAGCTGACATTGCCATTCTCCAAAAAGACTCTGTCTTTCTTAGAGGCAACATGGCACAATGAAATGCTTGATAAGGTGTCACAAAGCCTGAGTTTCAACCTTGACACTAGTTATGAAATCATGGACAGATTACTTAACCTCTCTCAGCTTCATTTTCCTTATCTGTAAAATGGGGATGATGACACCCATAATACTTTGCAGGGGGTATAATCAGGATTAAATGAAATTATTATATAAATGTCAGGTTCTTGTTCTAGACCTATGATTTCATTAATATTGGTCATTTCCAATGTGGAAATTCCTTCCATAGATACAGATCAGCATTCACTTTTAAATTCTTATTTTAGAGAGATGTCTAAGGACTAAATGATTAAGTAACTTGTTTATGGTCACGTAGCCAGTATGTATCAGAGGCAGGACCTGAACTTAGGTCTTCCTGTCTTCTATCTATAATTGACTCTCCAATATTATTCATTAGTGTTATTATTGAATCATTTTCTACAGTCACACTGACACCAAAGAAATGATGGAAATAATACAATAACTACTCACATTTCCATAGGGATTTTTAAAAAGCTTACAAGACATTTCCCTCATGATACCAGTATAAGGCAGACAACGAGAGCATAAGGACTCTGAAGTCTCCATCTTTGTAAGTTTATGAATGGAAAGTTTTGGGGTGGCTAGGTGACCCAGTGGATACAGCACTGGCCCTGGAGTCAGGAGGAGCAGAGTTCAAATCCAGACTCAAATACTTAACATGTACTAGCCATGTGACCTTGGGCAAGTCACTTAACCCCAATTGCCCTACCTTCCCCCCTCCAAAAAGTCAAAAAAAAAAAAGAATGGAAAGTGTGGATAGATATCATGTAGGATTTGATGTGGCTAGGCCTAGATAATTCCAGGTTAGTATCTTCAGCACACTTTCAGGGCAACTATGGGTTGCTTAGTCCCACGGTATGGAGGCTTCCTTTTCTTCTACCCACTACCAGAGGGGCCTTTGTCTCTCTAAAATTTTTAGACCAGAGGGAAGAGTTAACAATAGCATTGTGGAATTTCCCATTGTTTGCTTTCCGTGGATTCACAGACTTTCAACAGATCAAATTTAATTTCCCTCTTCTCCAAAATAACCTATTTTAAATTCTTGGACCATTCACAGTGTTTCTCATGGAACAAATGAAATCATAGTACTACTCCTACTAATAATAAAATTGTGCACATTTCTATAACCCCTTGAGGTTTAAGAAGTGCTTTCTTCATATAAATCTTGTAATATATATAATATTTAATATTCTCATTTGCAGATGGAAGAGATTAAGAGTCAGTGAGTTAAATGACTTGCCCATAGTCTGACTGCTACTAAAAGTGAGAGCTTGGATTCCAATCTAGGTCTTCCTGTCTCTGGGCCTATCACTCTTTCTCAACAAACTGCCTCTCAATGAAGAAAGAAAAACAAAATAAACTTACTGCATTGCACAAGATCAAGTAACGTTTTAAACTATGCTACTGAGAAATCTGGTGGTAGCTCTGAACCACTTGGGGTACAATGTATAAATAAGGTGGTGATAAGAGTAAGAATCCAAGGAAAAGAAATAACCAAACCAGGATACAGAATACCTTGGATTAAAATAAAAACCCAGACAGTAGAAAGTTTAATTTGTTTTTTTTTTGTTTCTTTTTTTTGCATTTGGAGGACAATTGGGGTTATGTGACTTGCCCAAGGTTACACAGCTAGTTTTTGTGTTAAGTGTCTGAGGTCAAATTTGAACTGAGGTCCTCCTGACTCCAGGGCCCGTGCTCTATTCACTGCGCCACCTAGCTGCCCCTAAAGTTTAATTTGTTAATTTACCAAGGTTGAAGATTCAGATGCATTTCTTAGTGTCAAGTCTCCAGTTAAAATCCTATCTTGGATTCTTCCTGACTGTGCAAGTCACTAAACAACTCTGTGCCTCTATTTTCTCATCTATAAAATGAAAGGGTTGCACTTGCTAGCTTCTAAGGTCCTTTTCAGCTCCAAATCTATAATTCTATGAATTTTCAATTTCTGGAAGGGTGAATTTGAGTCATATTTCATGGCAAGGGTCTTGGGGACAGAATGGCCACTTCCAAACTCTTTTGTAATTTGGGAGAAGATACAGAAATATGGAGCAGAAAGAACATAGGATTTAGAGTCAAAAGACTTTGGATTGAAACTGTCACTGACTACCTGTGTGACCTTGGGCAAGCTCCTTTGGATCACAATCTCTTCATGTGTAAAATAAAGCCTTAGAAGAGATGATCTCTAAGAGCCTTTCAAATCCAACATCCTATGATCCTAGGGATGCCCTTACAATAGGCAGAGAAGGTAGAGGTGGGATACGAGGGACATCGCAAAGGTCCTCACTGCAAATAACTCCTCAGATGTCTGGGATTTTGTGTTTAGTGATTCACTGTTTTTTGCAGGAAGATAACAGGACCAGGAAGGAAGAAAAGACCTGAGTCTTGATTCCAGCTCTAACATTTACTAGCTGAGTGATGCCAGGAATCTAAAGCATACAGAGTTTAAGTGACTTGGCAAAGATCACAAAGGTAACAAGCAAAAGAACCAAGCTTTAATCCCTGAGTCTTCTGGGTCCCTACCTTGGTGTTTCCACTAGAACCAAATACATATAAAGCTTATTTACATTGTATCTCTGACATTTCTCTGAAATTCTCACTTGGCTTTCCTGAAGTAAGTTATCGTATTGTTAGAAAAGGCAATTTACCTATAGGCAAGGAAAATTATAAATTTGAGACATCCAATCAACTTGATGAGAATATATGACAGACCTTCCACGGAAGTAGGCATGTGCCCTAGTCATGTACTGAGATGTCCTGGGGAGGTCCTCTGACCGGTGTTTGGTAACTAAAGCTGCCTCAAAGCAGGAAGTCTGATGGGTGCATACTCTTATCCAGAGAATCACTCTTACTGCATGTTCAGCTCATCGTTTTTTTTTGTTTGTTTGTTTGTTTTCACTTTAGATTTCCAGATAGAGTATAGCAAGTAGCTAGGACTAAAGGGGTGAGAAGGAATTTCTCCCTCTTTGACTTACACATGTTAGAAGCAAAATGTGGTCATTACAGGAGGATTACATTACATTACAGAACGTGATAAGTAGCCTATGCTTGTCCAGGAGAGCCTGAGAAGGGAGCTCCCACTTTTCTAGTTCTTGGTTATATACTTTTGCTTTTCGCTTCCTTTTCTAAACACAAAATTAGAGACTAACAATTCTAAATATTTTTTAGTTCCCAACCTTGGGAGTTACTTTGTGGGTAATCCTGAATTCTAAATTCTCAAAGCTTAAATTTCCCAAGAAACCAAGAGTTCTTGGATTTGAGAACTGGGCATGAGCTTCACGAAAGACTTTCTTAACAGTTGCTTCTTAGAGAGAGGGGGAGGGAGGAAGAGAGAGGAAGAATGAAAGAGAGGAAGAGAAAGAGGGAGGGAAGGAGAGGGAGGGAGAGAGAGAGAGACAGACAGACAGAGAGAGGGAGAGGGAGAGGGAGAGGGAGATTTCCATGTAGTTATAAAACCAAAATCAGGAGGGAACAGGAAACCTAGACCTTGACACCTTCTGTGATGTTGCTTTGAGCTACTTGGATACAGGTGAATGAAAAATGTTTGTTTATCCTCCGTTTTGGGGGAAGGTATACAGGTCTAATGGGCCATTAGAGTCCTTTATTTTTCTGTTTTATTTCATGGACTCTAACAATGTCTTTGTACCTCATGTTGTTGCTGTGGTATAGGTTACAAAGGCTGTCCCATATTCAATCCCCATATTGAACAATGAATACCGCTATAGAGAGTAGGGATGTTGCAACCCACTTTTAGGGAAATCTAAAGACAAACTATACCTAAACTTTACTTAGGAGGGTTTCCTGCCGCCATATCGAGTGGAGTCAATGCATTGTAGAGAGAAACTGTCCCATCTTGAGATCAGCCCCCCAAGATTAGATGTGAGTCCTCATGAACCCAAATATCTCAGAAAAGAGCTGTGCCACTAGTGACTCTAGAAATTAAAATAAGTCTTCCTTGATTCAAAAGTCCATTAATTTATAATCATATGAAGAAACTAATGAATAAGAGGAAGACATGGTAGAGAACATTCAAATAAAGATAAAAGAAAGTAGAAATAGAAATGACACCACCATCAGAGGATGGTACAGAATACCTGGACAGAAAGAAGAAGAAAATGAGGAATTCAGAAAAAAAAAATAAAACGCCACAGGGCTAGCACAGAAGCATGATTAATTAGTAACATTCTCAGCCCAAGTTGGAAACCTTGTTAAAACCTTGGAATTTCCTTCCTCTAGAACTTGGAATTTCCAAGATTTTAGGTATTGTCAGCAGCCATCCAGCTAATCTCTTTTCTGCTTCAAAATAATCTTTTGCAATTCTTTGGCAACTCAAATAAAAAGTCTGTATGTGAGAGCAAAGGATCATGGGGGCATAGATTTTCTGAAAGGAGTCAGGAAAGGATTTAAGGGCAAAGATATTCAAACCAAATGACAATATAATTCTTGCAAGACTTAGCTGAGATGAATGTCATAATAACACATAATAAGTAACACAGTATAAAGAAAAATGGACCTGGAAGTTAAGAAACCTGGGTTCTAGCACCAACTCTATCACCAACCTAATGTGTAAGCTTGGTTAAGTCACTTCACGAACTTTGCTTTCTCATTTAAACTGATGGAGTCAGCCCAGCCTACTTTAAGCTCACAGGCTTGATATGAGAATCTAATTAGAGAGCAAATTTTTTTTAAACACAGAAAATTATTTTTGAAAAAGAGAAAAAGCACTATTATATTATTAGAACTGTTATCAGCAATAACAATGCTAATTATGAATAGTTCCAGTGTCATTCTGAGATTCAGAAAACACAAGGTCTAAAATTAATCATTACAGGCTACACTGGTCTTATACTTTCTCATTATTTCCAATATGTGAATATTGCTTCCACGAACATGTCTAGCTCCTGAAGGCAGGGAACAAATATGCTGCTCCTCTAATCCTCTGCAATATCTAGTATAGTACCAGGTACATACTAGTTTCTACATGTGTCTAAGTGTCAGAAAAGCAGCTTCATAGTAGAACGAGTACTAAGTTTAGAGCTTAGAGACCAGAGTTCAAAGTCCTGACTTTACCATCAACTGGCTGTTTGACCTTTGACAAATTGTTTGTCCTCTCTGGGCCTCTTCATTTGTTAAATGAGAGAACTAGACTAGGTGATCTAAGAGGCCCATTATATTCCTCTTAATGTCTAATATTTGAAACCCATTAGCTCATAAAATCAGGCAATGTTCAAGTTTCAAGAGACATCAGAGATTATTTGGAATACCACTGAATATTGTCTCATTTGATCTTCATGACAACCCTGAGAGTTAGGTACTATTTTATAGTTTAGGAATCTGAAGCAAACGAAGGTTAAGTGACTTGTCCAGAGTCACATATCTAGGGAAGTGTCTGAGGTAGCATTTGAACTCATTGCTCCAGGTTCAGTGCTCTCTCTGTGGCACCACCTAGCTGTATAAGATAACACTACTAACCTCACAGGGTTGTTGTAAAGAAAACACTCTGTAAAACTAATGCAGTCTAGAAATGGGAGATATTACTGAAACCCCTTTTGAGGAGATTTACTGGGAACTGTATTACAGAAAATAAATTAGCAGTATTCCCTAATTCACTGAGAACCATATTTAAACATACATAAGATTTCTCTTTATTAATTTCAATTATCCTAAAGTAGCTCATGCATAGAATTCAGAGCTAAAAGGGCCTTTAGAGGCTATCTAGTTCAATCCCTCATTTTAGAATGTGGAAACTGAGGCTCTGGGATGTTGTGACTAGCTGACAGGTAGTCGCTGTCAGAAATGGAATCTGAAACACAATCTTGTGGCCTCAGAATCAGCCTTGTTTCCATTCTAACATGAAGGAATAGTCTAGCCTCTTCCTTTTACTGATATGGGTTTGGATCCCACCTCAGACATTTATTAGCTGAGTGACCCCATGGTCAAGTCATTTAAGATTTCTAAGCCTCAGTTTCTTCTATAAAGTGAGAATAATAATATAACTATTGCTCACCTTAAAGGGCTATTTTAAGACTCAGATAAGTATATATAAAACACTTCATCAATATTGCTAAGCACTTTGTCATTTTCTCTACCAACTCCAATCGTGCCCTGGCATCAAAGCTTAGCTCAAAACTGAATGCAATTTATTTCAATTCACATTTCTTTAAATTCTGTGCAAAAGTGGGCAGCTAGGTGGCAGCAGTGGATAGAGCACAGGGCTTGGAGTAAGGAAGACCTGAATTCAAATTTGACCTCCCTTAGACACTTACTAGCTGTGTGACCCAGGCTAAGTCACTTAATCCTGTTTGTCTCAGTTTCCTTATCTGCTGAATGAGCTGGAGAAGGACATGGAAAACGATTTGAGTGTTTGCCAAGAAAACCCCAAATGAGGTTATGAAAAGTTGAACCCAACTAAAATGACTGAACAACAACAATAACGAAATCTATGCAAAAGTATTGTCGTAGTGGCTCCTTCCACCTTCAAAGGGCCTTCCTTCCTTCATTGCTCCAGACCACAGTCTTCTATCTCTTCTCGCATCCCCTTCCAGCTCCTTTGCTCTGGTTACAAACCTGGCATAAATTTGTAACATGCTCTCATTTTTTTCATAGAACTTCAGCTGTGCAAGGTCTTGACCTACTCAACTTGCACATCATGGAACGAGCCCTAGAAGGAACCTCAGAGGCCACCTAGCTCAGCTCTCTCCATTTACAGATGTGGAAATTGAGACCCAAGTGACTTGTGAAAGGTCACACAGATAGTGTGGAAAGTAGGACTTGAACCTTGGTTGTCTTACTCTAGATCCAATGTTCTTTCTCCTGTACCAAAAATGCCAGGGCCATGCCTCCTCCTTGCTTTTATCATCCACAGCACCCCCACTGTGCCCTGTACAGAGCAGTAACATAGGACATGTATGTTGACCGATTAAAACTGACCTGAGAGTCACATTCTAATGTTATGAATAAGTTATATTATATATAGCTTATGATTGAAATAAGGGGCTTGTATTCTTGATGATATCATGTGGAAAGAAAGCTGAGCTTAGAGTATGAAGACTCAGGTTCAAGGGGCTGACTCTGTAATTAGTCAGCAGCGTGACCTTGGGAAGGTAATTTCCCCTCTCTCAGCCTCAATTCCCTCCTTTGCAATAATAGTAGTAATTATCACTTATAAAGAACATTATGTTTTATAAAACACTTTACAAATAATATCTCATTTGATTCTCATAACAGCCCTAGAAGGTAAATACTATTACTACCTCAATTATGCAGGTGAAGAACCTGATGCAGACCTGTCCAGGGTGACGCAGCTAGCATGTGTCTGAGGCCACATCTGAACTCAGGCCTTCCTGACTTCAGGTTCAGACTCTCTCCAATGAGCCACCAGGTTACTCAAAATGTAAGTGTAAATGTAAATCCACATAGCGAAGGGGTGAACTCGGGTTTTTCTATGTTTTTTCCCATTTCTAGAATTTTGTGATTTCTTAATTTCCCTGCCTCACTTCCTCGAAGGGCACTCCAAGGTGACAACAAGTCAGTTTCCATGAAAAAGTTTCCAACCTATTTATTCCTTCATTTTAAGCATCTCTAAGTGCAGTTACTGAAAGCTGCCTATTAATTTGAAAGCCTTTCAACATGTTCTGCTTTTACCCCTATCCTCCCTTTGAACCACTCTCAGATACAAATTACTGAACCATGTGTAAGTCAGAGAGACGACCTCTTGGATCATTTTTCCCCACTGCGATTAACTTGCTACACACCCCTCTTCCTGTCCTTTCCTCAAGAGCCCCAAATCTCTATATTAATTATGTGTCCACCTACCATGCCATTTCTTGCAGTCACCTCTGCCACTGAAGACAGGATTGGTGCCAATTCTCAGAATAGAAATCATCTGCCCCTCTCTTCCTTTTAGGTCATGTCCTCAGGACACTGCGACATGTCCAGAGGGAGGAAACCCCTTTTGGTGCATTAACCATCCTGCAATGAGTGTTCATGACTGCCAAGTTTTGGCAGCACGCACCATTTTGGGGAATGACCGAACCTTTCCAGCCAAGCACTTAATCACTTGGATGCAGATTTATTGCCTACTAACAGTTCATTCCTGTTTTTAATTTCTATCCTTCCTATCTCTCTTGCTTCATTTCTTCCCTCTCTCTGATTGGGTTCCCTTAGAAACTAAAGAGGAAGAAGGAAAACCCAAAGAGCCTTAAGAAGACAGGTAGCCTCCACTGAGAGACAACATAGTAGTCTACTAAGACGCTGGGCTTGGAGTCAAGAGCACTGTGGGTTTGAATTCTAGCACTGATACTTACTAGCTATACAAATCTGGACAAGCCACTTGAAATCTTTCAGCCTCTGCTGTTTTATCAGTAAAATGAGTATAATAACATTTACACTATCCATTGTAAAGAGTTGTGGTGAGGAAAGTGCTTTGTAAGTCTAAAAGCATTATCTAAATGGGAAAAAGAAACACACTTTTATTATACTTTTACTATCCAAAGGAGTGTTAAAGGGAGCTCTTATTGTCAGATAACCAAAGTGACTTCATGAGCTTCTCTTCAGTTTCTCACGAAAAGGAAATGGAAGTGATATCACAGAATGTTAAAGCTAGGAGGGACCCTATAGATCATCCAGACTTGTGGCTTGTGGAGAGATCTTAGGGGGTCCCTGACACTGGTTGGTAAAAATTATATCTATAACTGATTTCCTTCGTAATCCCAAGCATTATATTTTATGTATTTAAAAACATTATTCTGAGAAAGGATCAACATACTTCACTCAATTGCCAGAAGGGTCTGTAACCAAATTAAAAAACAAAATTTCAAATCTCCTGCCCCATTTGAATATTCACATTTTAAAGTTGGGGAAACTGAATTCTAGGGATAGAAACTACTTGCCCAAGGTGACACAGTTAATCCACAGCAAAGACACTTCCCAAGTTGCAGCACATTTTAGCAATAAATGAAATAGATTTGAAGTTGGAGAACATGGGTTCAAATTATGGCCTCAACATTTATGACTTCCCTTGGGTTCCAGTTTCCTTATTTTCCTAAGAGGAAGAAAGTTCAGAGAGCTACTGCAGGTGTAGGTTTCAAGGCTATATGATGAGATAAGCATAGATTAACTGGCACCTTTCATCCCCACTTTACTAAAGAAGGCTAGGACATATTTTGCTACAACAGGAGAGAGACTTGCTCCCTGAACCTTAGAAATAGTGGTCCCTGATTAGTCCCTACCCCCAATAAATGCACTCTTAGATAACACAAGATCCTGTGAGAAAAGCCACTTTATGCAAAGAGGCAGGTTAAGATAGCCAAAAGAATGCTGGATTTGGAGTAGAGACATGAATTTGAATCCTGACACAAACACAAACTCACAGTGAGATCCAGGTTAAATCACTTGCCTCCTCAATTTCTTCATCTGTAAAATGAAAGAATGACTAGATAATCTCAAGAGTCCCTTCTGACCCTCAAATCTTATAATTCCATGAATGCGTCCTGGACCCTGCCTTTTTGGGGACACACACACACACACACACACACACACACACACACACACACACACACACACCCCTGTTCTTCCTGTTTTGGAACAGAGTGAAACCTGTCTCTTTTTCTTCCCTAAAACTCAGGTTCCAATTTCTTCCCACCTACTCATCTCTTCAACTTCTTCTGGACTGAATGACATCCCAAACAGCTCATAACGAGGGATATAAAGTGTCTCCTTCTTCCTCTACCTCTCCCCAGTCCCCATCAAAGTCTACCTGATCCCCCCACTCCTAAGTCCCATCTGGGAATCATAGCAGCCAGCAGCCAGGGAGGTCAGCCTCCTCCTGGTTATTAGTGCCTGGGCCTGGCTCCAAGGTGATTTCTCACTCAGCTGCCTCTCCTTTGCTCTTTCTCCATGTCCTACTTTGGTTTTTGTTTTCTTTAATTACAGCCCAATTTAGTCATTAAGAAGGATGAGGGGTGGGGAGGAGGAGAGATGCTTCATTTTCTCTGACTGACGAGGATTTCAATTTCCGCTGTGCTCTGTGCAGTGCCGAGAGGCGCTCGGCCTATAATTTATTGACAATTTCTATCTTAATACATCTTGACTTTTGAAAAGGCGGCATCTTGTTGTCTTCCCAAGCCATGCGTGGTAATCAGGGCCTCAATTGTTTCTGACAATATCTGGGAGGCAAGATTACTTTCCAGGGTGAAATGGTGAACTCAAGTTAAGGGAGGAATGGGAGGAAGAAACAAGCTGGAAAAAATGATACACATGTGTTGCCCGATGTTTTGTGAGGAGGGAAAAGCTCAGTTGAGCCAGGCAAGCTGTTTCCATAGTGAGGAGTCAAAGATGGGAGATAATGACAACACAAAGACACATACCTTTAGACACACAAAGGTGTACGTTCCAGACCAGGGGTGAGGAAACTGCAGCCATGAGGCCTTCTACGTCCTCAAGTGCCACCCTCTGACTGAATCCAGTCTTGACAGAACAAATCCATGTGTGGACTCAAGGCAGCAGGCTCCCCATTCCTGTGCCAGAATTTTCCTGAAAAACATATTTCACCATGTGGCCTCCTTGCTTAGTAATCTAAAATGACCACTAACTGCCATCAGGATACAGTTCAGCCTTTAAATTCCTCCAGTCTAGTACCAAACACTCTCCTGCTTTCCTACATGGATTCCTCTCAACTCCACTGATCCCAGTTCAATCCAGGAAGCTCTTAAAGGCAAAAAAAGGTAAAAACTAGAGGGAGCTAGATTTTGGCTCAACATCAGGAATTTTTTAAAAAATCTAAACAATTAGAGTTAGGCTAATGTGCAATGATATAAAACTGGAGGCATGGAGTACTGTAAATGAGTGACTAGAGGTCGTTAGAGATAGAACAGATACACATATACGTGTTATATACATACACATATACATATATGTATATAAATATGTTCATATATAACAGAGAGAGAGGTCTGGACCTATTATTTCATCAGTGCAAGGAATTACAACTGTACAACTTTGAAAGCTGTAAGAACTATCTCTATTCAATACAATGACCATCCCTGATTTAAGAGGAACAATGATGAAACATACTATCTAATTCCTGACAGAGCAGTGAAGAATTTAGTGTGCAGAATGAGGAGATACACACACATAATACATACACATATACATAGATGCGTATGTATATATACATATACACATATAAATATATACATATATACACATATATGAATATATATATATATACAATTCATTAGAAAATCTGTTTTGTTCAATTATAATATTTGTTACAAGGAATTTATTTTTTCTTCTCTTTTTTCCTTCAATTGGGAAAGGAGAAAATAGATTTCTATTATTAAAAAAAAACTCACTAAAACAGAGAGATTGAGGGGGAATGCTAAAAGACATGGAATATTACACAGACTTTCCGATTATGTCTCTCTGTTAGTTTTGCTTGATTGTTTTGCTTTATTACCATAGAGTTTTCACAGAGTGGAGGTAATCTAAAAATGTTTGTCATGTAAAAACAAAACACAACAAAAATAAATAGCTAAACAAACAAATAAATGAAATGAAAACTCTCCTTATCAACACAGATTAGCACTCACTCTGTAACTCACAAACTTAGGCAGGGAGTCTTAACCACACATCACAAAAAGTTGTCTACTTAAAGATGGGATAATTTTATTTCATTACAGTTGATTTTTGTTGTAATATTATATATTTTAATTTATTCACTTAAAAACATTCTTAGAAGGAGTCCAAAGGCTTCACTAGATTGCAAAGGGGTTCATGGTATACTCATATACAAAGTTAAGGATCATGTCTTAGCTCCTGGGAAACTGAGAGATAAAATGACATGTATGGGCTCATGAAATTAGCATGAGTTAGAGGCAGGACTTGATTCCATTTCTTCCTGACTTCATAGCTAGCCCTCTATATACAACAACGTTGTTCCTCTCTGTTTTTCTACAGAGGGTTTCGGAAAGCCCCTCTTTGGCACATTAACCACTCCACAACTGCAGTATTATTCTACCATAATCATTGTTCACATTTACACAATAACTTAAGGTTTACAAAATTTTGTAGATTAAGAAACCGAATCTCAGAGCATTGAAGAGATCTGCCTTTAGTTACATAGTTAAGAATGTTAGAATCAAAATTTGAAGACACATCTTCTTACTGAGGCTGGGATCATTGTATAGAACTGGGCTGTTTCTCATTGTTATCACCATCCCCAGAGCTGTCAAAAAATATTTATTGAGCAAGGTCTGCAAGGCAAATCTGTATCTCTATAGTTTAGGAGAACTCCACCATCTTGTTGATCTCATAGTTTCTAGTTGTTGTAGGTTGTTAAAGGAATAAGTCAAAAGAGAGTTGAACTTGGACTCTGAAGACCTGGGTTCAAGGTCCTGGTTCTGCAATTAGCCAGCTGTGTGGCCCTTAGTAAGTCATTTCTCTTTTCTGACCTTCAATTCCGTCTCTTTTTACATATAAATGTAAATGTAAATTTTTACAATAAAGAGGTTGAGCAGAACAAAGGGAGACCGAACACAGGACGCACACAACCAACAATTACCGGGAAGTATACGGAAAAGTGCTGAACCAGTGAAACATATGGTAAATGCAATGGCAAAGAATCCCTGCAGAAAACAGACAAAAACAAAAAAGAAATCCTGAAATATGTGAATGCCGAGGAGGTGTCCATGCACAAGCTTATTAAAAAAGCAGATCCTTAGAAATGATGTGTGAGAAGAGCAACTGATTGCTTTATAGGTATCAAGTTGAAGCCTGAGAGAAAAAAAAGGGCTTTTAAAACTCTGTTCATCAGCCTCTGTCTCATCAGCCATCCTAATGGTGAGAAGAAGGGCATTTCTCAGACCCTGGGGGAAACAGAGTTTCATCATTTAACCTCGTGCCCTGCATCCAGAGGGGAAGGCTTCTGATTGGTTTCACGAAATGTTGAATTTTCTTGAACTCAAGGGAACTGATGCCCTTATTCTCCATATCTCCTAGATTATATCAGACAAAGGGAAGGAGAAACTCTACCCACCCCCCAACACACACACTCACTCACGGAGGCACGTGTCTCTGCATCTTTATCACTCATCCTTTGTCAGGGACAGTAGCTCTCAGAGATAGGGAATTGAATCAGGATTGGAGAGTCCAAAGAAATGTGGAAACATAACAGTCCTCCCAGACAAGTTATTATGGTGCAGTGGACAAGGGATTCACAACACTTAGGTTCTAGGCCTCAGGGAGTTGTCACAAGACGGCAGAAAGCCCTTTGGGCAAGTAACTATTTTTCCATAGGCTTCAGTTTTTGTCGCTTTAAAATGTAGGGTTTGTTTTAGGTGGACCTTTAAGATTAATCTATTTCTTTAATTTTGTTATTTTGGTCCAAGAGAGGTAGTATGCATACTATATAGTCAACTACCATCAGTTATAGCAACCTCTATTCAAGCCTCACCTCTGACACCTACTGGGTATGTGGCTCTGGGCAAGTCAATTAATCTCCCATTGCCTGAGGCTACTCTCTAAGAAAACAAGTTGCAGAACAGTTGCTGATCTTCCTTGGTAGAAGCAGTTTTCTCATGGGGTAATCTTTATACTAATGGAATCACACATGTGTACAAAAAAAAAATCAACTCAAGATGAATTCATTTGTCTTTAGGCTGAAGTCAGAGTCTTGGGAAGGAATGCCTCCAAGATGCTGAACACCCTTTGCTAGCTGACATTCTGTAGCCAGCTCAGTATTTTTCAAGGTACTGCACAGATTCTGCAGTAGAAATAAACTGGCACTTCTCTGAAACCCCACTTCTATTCAAAAGCCTGAAGTCTGACCACAGCATAAGACTGAAGCTCTTGCTACAACGTGCACTGGGATACCTCCGTTTCTTCACAAACAGAAGCAGGGTGTCATTTCCATGAAGGACAAAGGTCTGAGGAAGTCCTGGGTTTTATGCTTTGGGGAATCCTGGCTGTCCTGTGACTAGCATTTATACAGTGACTCAGAGGGAGCAGGTAGAGAAGGAAGTGGCTAGCCCAAGAGGGCTCCTAATCCTAATCTCCATTTAGGCAAAGCAGTAGGATTTTCCATCCCCTCTTTATGTTTCACCCTTCAGGCTGCCCTAGAGATTGATTTCTACTTCTTTAGAAAAGGGATTCAAATTGTTCTGCTTGGTTTAGAAGTCAGAACTGGGAGCAATGAGTGGAAGCTGGAGAGAGGAGAATTTCCATTTGATTGAAGGGAAATTCTCCTAACCTATGTAATCATACAAAAAGGAAATGGACTGCCTAGCAAGGGCATCAAGCTCTTGGAATGTCACTGTGGGGAATCCAGCTTGGAGAGAGGAAGCACTTTACTAACGGCTGGGTGGAACAGTATGGGTGATGTGGTGGTGGCTGATAGAGCACCTGTGTTTTCTTGGTATTAATTGTTAGGCCAAAATTAGCACAAGCCACAGTGAATTGATCCATACTTTGTTGCATCTCAGTTTCAGAGACTGGAAGAATTTATCATCAGTGCAGTAGCTGATCTTGATGCCCCGTTCATGCTTCTTGAAGGCGTTTGACAACATGGCTGCAAATATCATTCTAAAAAGCACGGGAGCGAGCACACAGCCTTGTTTCACCCATTGGTGACTGGGCAAGAATGAGAGCATTGTAGCGTTTGGGAGAGGAGAGGCTGACTACCAAACTGCAGGTCTACAGATTCATTGTGATGACCTCGTTGTATGCTTGTGAAACCTGGACAGTCTACCAGTGCCATGCCAGGAAACTGAATCACTCTCATTTGAATTGTCTCAGGAAGATTCTGAAGACCACCTGGCAGGATAAGGTACCAGACACTGAGGTCCTTTCTCAATTTAAACTGCCAAGTATTCAAACTCATAGTGCAACTATGACAGGCTGGATGTGTTCGAACGCAAAATTTATGCTTGCCTAAAAGACTATTTTGTGGAGAATTCACACAGGGCAAGGGTTCACATGGTGGTCAGAAGAAGTGATACAAGGACACTATCGACTTAAGAACTTTGGAATTGGGCACCTAGGTGGCACAGTGAATAGAGCACTGGCCCTGGAGTCAGGAGGACCTGAGTTCAAATTAGGTCTCAGATACTTACCACTTACTAGCTGTGTGACCTTGGGGAAGTCATTTAACTCTAATTGCCCTGCCTTCTCCCCTCCAAAAAGCCAAAAAAAAAAAAAAGAACTCTGGAACTGATTGTGTGACATGGGAGACAGTGGCATAGGACCACTCAGCATGGCATGCCCATATCACAGAAGATTCTGTGCTCTATAAGCAAAGCAGAATTGAAACAGCTCAAAGGAAATGCAAGATACACAAATTTAGAGAATCCACCCCAAATGTTCATGTGGACTATTTGTGCCTGACCTGTGGTAGAGCATTGTGAGCACAAACTCACTATAACTTGACTCTAATGTAGTGACATCATTTTGGTCCTCTTCAAGAATGAAGCACAACAGCCAGGTGGGAACAGTGACTGACTGCTGAACCTAGAGTCCCAAAGACCTGAGCTCAAAAGACTTAACTTATTTGCTTCAGTTTCCTCAACTGTCCAGTGGAAATGATAATAGCACTGAGCTCTCAGGATTGTTGTGAAGACCAAATGAAATATTCGTAGACTTCTTAACACAGTGCTTGGCATATAGTAGGTGCTGAAAAAAAATCTTTCTTTCCTATTTTCCTTTTTATGGTTCTATAAGAGAGCCAGAAGAGACCCCACATCTCCTGACTCCTACCCAAGCCAATGATCTTTCTCCTACACAGCCCTACCTCAGCTCTCCATCACTGGAAATATTCGAATGCAGGCTGGATGACACTGGGATGTCTAAAAGGGTATTTTCAATATGAGGCAGCTTGGCCTAGAATATAGGACACTTAGAGTCAAAAAGACCTGTGTTCAAATTCCAGGATAGCTGTATTTGATGGCCTCTATCATTCTTTCTGTCTCTAAATCAGTGATCCTATGATGACTTGGTTATTTCTTTCCTTCAAACTGGAGTCACCTGGCTAGCTAGGTGGCACAGTGAATAGAGTACTGGCCCTGGAGTCAGGAAAACCTGAGGTCAAATCCTGTCTCAGACTTGACACACATACTAGCCGTCTGACCTTGGGCAAGTCACTTAACCCCAATTGCCCTCCAAAAAAAAAATTAAAAATAAAACAACCTGGAGTCATGTTAGAACCATGGAAAGAATGCTAACTGTAGAAGAAAAACACAGATCCCACCACTGATGCTTAATATTTGTACGATCTTGGGTAATGCTTTCCCTTCTTTCGGCTTTAGTTACCTCATCTTTAAGATAAGGGAGTTTATCTCAGCAGTCTCTGACGTCCCTCCCACCTCTAGAACTCTGAGTCTATAATGGGTTTTTTTAAGGCAGATGTCACCTTCTGGAATGCTACTTCCCTCATGAAATATTTTTGTAAAACTATCCAGAAGAGATACCATTCTTCCCTCCTCTGTTTTCCTAGAGTTCTCAGTTTTTTAAATCCATCTTACCACTTACCACTTGCTGACTGGTTTTGTTAGATTGTTAGCTAATTGGTGATCTTTACTATTTTTTCCTTCATAATAAGACTGGCAATCTTTGCGGAAAAGGACCATATTTTATACTTTTCTGCATCTTCCATGGAGTCTAAGACAGAGTCCTATACATAGTAAGTATTCAAATATTTGTAGACTGACTTATGGACTAGGTAGTACCTCCAAAGGCCCCAGTTCATTTAGGGCTCTTGTACAATATGTGCATTTGGAAAAGATTGGATGATAGCTGGTGACCCATTACTGTGCCTCATCAGTACTGACCGAATGCCATACAACATCAAGGTTCTCCCATCCTTCTCCACTTGACTTTGTTCTTTGACCAATGAATGTTTCCACTTTATCTCTCTATCTCATCTCTCCCCCTGCCTCTTCACCTCAGCTCCACAGAAACTCATTTATAAGGGACCTCAGAGACCATTAAGTACAACACATACAAAAGTAGAAATTACCCCTATAACCTAGCAACAAAGGATCTCAATTCTGACTTGATCCTATTCAACTTTATTCTCTGGGTCTGGCAGTACATACCACACATCCAGTCGAATCTACTTGGCGATCTGATACACACTTGAAATTGCGGGTGCACCCTCCATTATTGCGTGAACAGTCACGGACAGGCCCAAAGGAAGAGAGTAGATCATTGATGGTCTCAAAGTAAGTAGACAGCATTGCTTCTTCCCTTGGAGAGAAAGGAAACTGTTAAAAGCAAGTGAGACAAATGGCCTATCACTTTATCATAATATGCTGTTGTGTCAAGAAACTGTAGGTTTGAGAACAAGTTTACCTATAATTTATAGTCTTAAAGAGCTGTTTAAACCTTAGAGAGATCAAATGACTTGTTACTGGTCACATAGAGGTAGACATTAGAAGTGGCCTTTGAACCCAAGCATTTCTTCTTTACATGCTCTGCCACTCTATAAAAATAGCAGGAATAAGGATGGTGATGATGGTAGTGGTTATGATGGTGGTGGTGGTGGTGGTGATAGCAGCTCATATATTTTTAGCACTTTATAAAAACAGTGTTGCTCAGACAGTTAGGAAATGGAAGATGAGAGAAAATGAGTTAGGATGGTATATTGGAAAGAACAATGACTTTGGAAACTCAGGCCCTGGGTTCAAATTCAAGTCCTACTACTTATCAACTAATTGAAGAGGAAGAGATCATTTAACCTTAATGGGGGGGGAGGTACAATGGTGCTGCTGCTGCTAGTAATAATAGCTCTTATTTATATAGAACTTTTAGTTTTGCAAACTGCTTTATATGTGTTATCTCATTTGATCCTCACAACAGACCCTCATGACAACCTCAACAGGTAAGTGCTCTTAGCATCCCCATTCTACAGTTGAAGAAATCAAGGCAGAAAGACATTAAGTGACTTGTTCAGGGTCATACAGCTAATGTGTGTGATGCAGGATTTGAACTCAGGGCTTCCTGACTCTAAATGCATCACATTAATCATTAGTCACCATCTAGAGGCTCATTTGTGAAATGAAGAGGTTGGACTAAAAGATCCTTTTCAGCTGTAAATCCCATGATCTTATGGCCAAATGATATGTCTAGGACTAAAATAGTAAGTAATTATGAGAATTGGAATGGAAACTGAGGCCTCTCACAAGAAAGTCAGTGCTCTTTCCATACCATCTCTTTCTATCACCAGTAGAATAACATGGTAGGAAGAACGCTCCTCTTTCTTTCTTTCCTTCCCTTCCTTCCTTCTTTCCCTTCTGTAAATAGTATTTTATCTTTTCCAATTACTTTCCTTCCCTTCCTTTCTTTCTTCCTTCTTTCTCCTCTGTAAATAGTATTTTATCTTTTCCAATTACATATAAAGATGGTTTTCAACATTTTTTTTATAAGATTTTGAGTTCCAATTTTTTTCCCCTCCCTCCCTCTCCTCTTCCCCTTCTCAAGATGGCAAGCAATCTGATATAGGTTACAGATGTGCAATCATGTAGACATATTTCAACATTAGTCATGTGGTGAAAAAAAAGAACACAAGAGAAAAGCTACAAAAAAGTGAAAATAGTCTGCTTCAATCTGGATTCAGACTCCATGGTTCTTTCTCTGGATGTGGGTTGCATTTTCTGTTATGAATCTTTTGGAGTTGTCTTGGATCATTGTATTGCTGAGAACAGCTAAATCTATCAAAGTTGATCTTGAACAATGTTGCCGTTATTGTGTACAATGTCCTCCTGGTTCTGCTCGCTTCACTCAGCATCAGTTCATGTAAGAAGAATGACCCTTTTTCAGCTCATAGAAATAGCTAAGTGGTTTAGTAGACAGAGCATAGGGCCTGGAGTCAGGAAGACCTAAATTTGAATCCAATTTATGACACTTATTAACTAAACCTAGGCAAGTCACATAAATTGTCTGCCTCAGTTTCCTCAACTGTGAAATGGGGATAACAGTAGTGCCTTTTTCCAGGGTTGTTGTGAGCATCAAGTTAGACAATATTTGTAAAGCACTTAGATAGTTTCTGGCACATAATACGCCCTTAATAAATCTCTCCCTCCCTTCCTCCTTCCCTTCCTCACTTCTTTCCTTCTCCTCTCCCTCTCTTCCTTCCTTCCTTTCTTTCCTCCCATAAACTCAGATTATGAGTTCATGCCATGGAAGTCTACAATGGGTAGACTGAGACTGGAGAAAGCTTAAAGAAATCCCTCAAACACACTTCATTTCCATAGCCTGCGGCAGAAAGGGGTTAGCCTTGGGGAGGGTGACTGGTAGAGAGATATAAGAAAGACTTCAGAGTTCCTGAAATGAAGACAGTATGAGTCCTGTCACTTTTGAAACATGAAAAGGGGCTGAGGCACTCAGAGAGCCATTAAGGCTATTAAAATATTAACATCCATAGAGGGAGAAAGAAGAAAGGGAAGGAGAGAGTGAGAAAGAAAAAGGAAAGATACTAAAATGTCATCTTTTAGTAGATCAGGGTGACAGCTCTGTCTGTACAAATAGGGAGGCTGTTAGCTTCCAAGAGGATTGATTCTGCATAAACACTCGTTACACAAGAGGGACATTACTTAAATCATGAAGACCTGACAGAGGGGCTGTTACTAAGTCAAGGAAAGTGATGGTGTCAGGTCGGGGAATGTGGTATCTGAAAACAGTTGGGAAGAATACATTTAAAGAAGATGTTGGTATCTCTGGGCTTAAAGAAATGCTCCCTCAACCCAACCCCCCACAGCAGGCTTGGGCTTGTTGATTTTTAAAGCTATTAGAAGGGGGACTACAGAGGCAAAAAGACAAAAGGGAGGATAGTAGCGCAGTAGAAAGAAAAGAACACTGGATTGGAAATGAGGAGACCTGGGTTTGAGTAATGGTGCTTTTGCTAACTAGCTGTGTGACCTCAGGCAAATGTTTTTTTGCCTCTTAGGACCTCAGTGCACCAGGCTGCAAAATGGTGAGGTTGGCTTGAATCATACTCTAATTCTACAATTCTTTTGACTTGGAGGCTTGGTAGGTCAGTCATTGACTCATTCTCACTTCAGTTAAGTGTCATGCTTTCTCTGGAGCTCAACAGCTATTTCTAAAACTAAGGGTAAAGCCACATTTTACAGACCGGGCAGTCCTGAGGCATAGGTGGCCACCTATATAAAGAGATTTGAAGGGAGTAGATAGGTGGTGCAGTGAATAGAGCACCGACCCTTAAGTCAGGAGGACCTGAGTTCAAATCTGACCTCAGATACTTCATACATTTACTAGCTGTGTGACCTTGGGCAAGTCACTTAACTCCAATTGTCTTGCCTTCCCCCCTCCAAAAAAAAGAGATTTGAGGGGTACCCAATGGTCCTGCCTGCTCAGAATTACCATACCCATTAATCTGGTTTGGTTCTGACATTCTTAATAATCCTTTTGATGAGTATTGCAACAAATAAGGTGGCGTACTAAGTGGTAGAGTAGATAGAGTACTGAACTCAGTCAGGAATTCAAATCCAGCCTCACATACTTCCTATCTGTTTGGCCTTGGGCAAGTCAGTTCAACTCTATCAATCTATCAAACTCAATCAACTTTCTCACCTATAAAATGGGTATAATAGTAATAGCACCTACCTCATACAGTTATTGTGAGGATCAAAAGACTTAGTGTATGTAAAGCATTATGAAAATCTATATACATGCTAGCTTTTAATAACAATAGCTGTCATTTATTATTTGATTCCCCTATTCAGAGCAACATGCTGTTTGATATGAAACCACCATCCAAAAATTTAATTAAAAATGTGGAGATCTCTTAGGATAAAAACAGGAGTTTATTCTCTTCCCCGGGAGAAGAGGGCAGTCTTTCCCATGACTGATCATGAGAAAACAGAAAGGCAATATGGAGGGAGCAGGGTTTTAAACCCTAAAGCAGTCAAGCCCCCCTTCCCCAACTGTCCCCTCTCCCATTGGCTGAAGGGGGGATTCAAGTCTTGGCGCCAAAATCTTCCCCAATGGCAAGTCACAGGGAAGCCCGCCACTACCTCTCAATGGCTGGGAAACAGGTTTACAAAGAACAAGGATGCTGATTGACAGTAAGGAAAAGGGGGAAGGGTTCCAAAGCAAGGGAGGAAGAGTGAGCCTGGGCTGTCCCTGACTCCCACTGGCCAGGAGGACAGGCCCACAAAGACGGGAAATCAGAAAGAGCTCGCAGCTGATTGACAGCAGTAATGGAGGTAGGGTAGGCAGTTAATAACCCAAAACTGCCTGAGAAGTTTTCACTCTCCCCAGAAAATGCTAAGCACTGGGGAAGAGAAAAAATTCAGATTGAGAGACAAAATCCCTGTGCTCAAGGAGCTCATATGCTGGTAATGTCAATAAAGTAGCTTAAATTTGTATACTAGCACTTCAAGATTTAGAAAGGACTTTAATTCATTATCTTATTTTATCTTTATGTTGCCTTTAGGTAGTGAAAGTATTATCACTCCCATATCTATCACAAATGAACCTGAAACCCAAAGGGATGAAATGAACAGGCTGCCAGAACTAGCACATGGCAAATCTGGGGCTCAAACCCAGGTTTCTTCTGACTCAAGGTCTAGGGTACTCTTCATGCAACCTAATTCTATAATGAATTAAAGCATTATAATATCTGGGCAGAGTCAAAAGATCAGTGTAGTGGCTTAATTCATTGGTATCATCAAATAAGCATAATGGGGCCCCAAGAAAATGAGGCAAAGGATAGTGATGTGTTGCTAGAGGTTGACAGAAGATCAGGAGGGAACCTGTTTCTTTGTTGTGGGGAACTGAGGTGGGTGCCCAAGGCAGTTTAAGAGCATTGACATTCTGTTTGAAAAGTTCCAAAATAAACCTTGCCTCCTTCCACATCTTGCCAAAGACCAGCTCTAATCCCAGGACCACTCTGGCCAACAATTTATGGAAACCACATGATAGAATTTTGCAAAGAAAAAAGGCATTTTTTTGACTGTAGCATGTAACACCCTGAACAAAGCCCACTGAACAGCAGGGTATAATATTTCAAAATGCTTCCCCAAAAAGATACTTAAGAGAAAGTATGCTAGCTTGGCTATTTACATGCTTGATTTCAGAGGAATGGAGTTGCAGGCTATAGGATTATTGACTTTCAAGTGATAGAAAATAATAATGGCAGTAAACTAGCATTCAGATAAAATTTTAAGGTTGGAAATCAATTAAGTTATTTTATTTTGTCTTCACAACTCTGGGAGATAGGTATTTATTATCATCACCATTTTGCAGAGGAGGAAACTGAGGGAGACAGTAGTTAAGTGACTTGCCCAGAATTACACAGCTAGTAAATATATGAGGTACAATTTGAACTCAGGTCCAGAGCTCTACCCATTGTGAACTTTAGCAATCATTACAGACTATCTAGTCTAACAAACTCTTTTTTTTCCTTTTTTTTTTTGGAGGGGGGGAAGGTAGGGCAATTGGGGTTAAGTGACTTGCCTAAGGTCACATGGCTAGGTTTTGTGAATGTGTGTGTGTGGGTATGTGTGCGTCTGTGTGTGTAAAATGTCTGAGGTTGGATTTTGAACTCAGGGCAAGTGCTCCTGACTCAAAGGCTGGTACTCTATTCACTATGCCACCTAGCCACCCAGCATACTCTTTTTTAGATAAAGAAACTGAGGCCCAGATAGGTTAAGTGATTTTGCCAGGATCACAGAGGGAAGCAGAATATAATTGAGGTCTGAATAGGTCTGAATCTATGTCTTTTGACTCTAAAATCAATGCATTTTTCCCCCTCCATTATATCACACTGATTCTCTGTTTGACCCCCATAATTATTGCCTTTTACCTTTCAGAATCACCAAGTAGAATAGTTGGTTAAATCATACATAACCAAAAATGGGTTGAGTTGGGAGGTAGTGGCTCTGTTCCCTTTTGCTCTACTTCCCCAGCCCCTCTCTGTTATCTTCTAGCAAAGGCTGGTTGATCACTTGTCAGATGTAGAAGGAATTGGAGTCAATTATGAGGTGTACTAGATGGCCTGTGAGATCCCTGCCAATCCTGAGCCTAAGTGATTCTGTGATTCCTTCTGATTCTAGAGATCTGTCTTCCATCCTTGCCTGCACTGGGAACCTTGCCATCTGACTGACCTAGCCCAGGCAGGAAACCAAATAACATGACCCTTCCTTCAGTCCCAGCACTGCCTTGGTCCCATCTCCATTGTCATATTATCCGCAGGTTCATTTTTACTTAAACTCAGGACATAATGTACTCCCAGTCCTTTGCCGGACATTTTTGGCAAAATCAAAAGGCCAGGGAACTCATGAATTCTTTTCATGCTTGAAAAGTGTTCCTCGCTATTAAGACCAAATAGCATGTATTTTCCTAATGGGAGAGTCACTCAAATCCTCACTCAGGACTCATGGACTCATTTTACACACAATTCCAAAAATATCTGACGATTTGTTTTCCTATCCCATAGCAAATGATAGTAATAACTAGCATTTTTATAGCACTTTAAAGTTGTATCTATTATTTTTTTATTTTTATCTTTACAACCCTGTGTGAGGGAGGTACTATCATCACCCTCATTTTACAAATGAAGACATTGAACACTTAGAGAAATCAAATGTCTTTCCCAGTGTAGTGCCAATGCAATATTTACATGCAATAGGTGTAAAGGCAGAAAAGAGTAAAGTAGTTTGTAAGAGGCGGGTCCCATAACAAGGACAGCTGATAAATGTGGGCAGAGGTTGTTGGTTGTTGGGAAAACAAACAAACAAAATAGCAAATATGCTAGATACAATACCCCTGAAAGCATAGTACTTGGGGGCTGATTAGTCCAAGGACTTTGGCATGATTTTGAGATATGGGAGACAATGACTCTAGCAACAACCACATTGGCATACCCAGGATGGCTGCTAGCACAGGTTCTTAGATCTGGTTTACTAAGAAAGATAGCTGTTTAAGGGATCAACAATCTTTTTAAATTACATTCATTTGTTCAGGGGAAAAGTTAGTATCCTGAACTTCAGAGAAAATACAAGCAGAGAAATAAACACCAACAGACAGGGCTCTAACTGCCTGAGTCAAAGCAATATTTCTATACACTTTACATACATACCTGGATTGAGAGAATGTTTACATTTGAGCAGTCAGGGAGCTCTGAACATCTCGACCAGGGAATCACAAGATCTTTCTCATAAAAAAAAACCCCAAAGCAAAATAACAACTCAGAGTATATATACACTTTTCAGAACCAGAAGGCATCACAACCCTCTTGACTCAGTGCCTAATTAGAAATTAGCAAAAGGTGTGAAAGCCTTCCTACATGCAAGCCTCCCTTAATGGCAGGGCAGGGAATATCTTAAATCCCATTAACATTACAGTGACACAGGACATCCCAGCATGACCTGCCAGCTTTAAAGATGGCACTTGCTCTGTAAACCAAAAAGAATTGCAGTAGCTCAAAGGAAACGTGAAATGCACAAATTTAGCGACATCTCCACCCCAAATGTTCATATAGATTACTGATGACCAACCTATGCTAGAAACTTTTAAGCTCCTGCTGCCAAGTTGAGTCATTATGTCAAGAGAATACTTAAAAGCAGAGTTCAGGTTACCAAGCTGCATTCAGAAATCTGATATCTAGTTCAGAGAAGCCAAATACAGAAAACAGAAAGAAATGAAGGCAACAAAGAAAAGCAGGTTCAGATTGCCAAGATCAGAATCACAATTGTTAGAATTGAGAGTAAAGAGAAGTTCCAAAGTTCATTATCATAGGCTAAATATTCCAGACCCCAGCCTTTCCTTAATCTTCATCTTTCTTGATCTCTCTGCAGCTGACTATGCTGACCACCATCTTCTCCCAGATAGTTTCTCCTTTCTAATTTTTTTTAGTCACACTGGTTTCTGATGGTTTTCCTCCTACCTATGTGTTGACTTTTCTTCAATCACATTTGCTGACTCTTTATTAAGGTCATATAGACTAACTATTGGTATCCCCTAAAAGTCTGCCCTGGGTCCTCTTATCTTTTATCTCTGCACTTTCTATTTTGTTGATCTTATCAGCTTCCATGTATTCAATTATGATTTTTTTGCAGATAGTTCCCAGTCCACAAATCTAGCCCAGTCTTTCTCCTGAGCTATCACCTTTGAATTCCAACTCCCTTTTGAACATCTTGAACGGAATGTCTACTATTCATCTCAAAGTCAACATATACAAAATAGAACTTGTCTTTCCTCTCAAACCTTGCCCTCATCTGAAATTTCCTTTCACTGTAAAGGGCACCATCATCTTCCCAGTCACTATAGTTTACAATCTCAATGGCATGCGGTAGCAGCAACCACACTGGCATACCCAGGATGGCTGCTGGCACAGATTCTTAGATCTGCTTTACTAGGAAAGATAGCTGTTTAAGGGGTCAACAATCTTATTTAATTACTTTCACTAGTTTAGGGGAAAAGTCAGCACTCTGAACTTCAGAGAAAATACAGAGAAAACAAGCAGAGAAATAAAGACCAACAGACAGGGGTCTTACTGCCTGAATCAAAGCAATATTTCTATACACTTTACATACATCGCTGGATTGAGAGAGCCTTTACATCTGAGCAGGTGGGGAGCTTTGAACATATGGCCACTCAGAATCTCAACCAGGGAATCACAAGAACCTTCTCATAAGTGAGCCCCCAAAGCAAAATACCAACTCAGAGTATGCATACTCTTCTCAGAGCCAGAAGGCATCATAACCCTCTTGACTCAGTGCCTAATTAGAAATTAGCAAAAGTGTGAAAACCTTCCTACAAGCAAGACTCCTTTAAGCAAGTTTCACTTAATGGATTCTACCTGAGGTCTATTAATGGGTGAGGAAGATCTTATATCCCATTAATATTACACATGCTTAGCACCACATTTTCACTCGCACTACCTATCCAGTCCATTATCAAGTCATCATTTCTGCCTTTACAACATCTCTAATGCATGTTCTCTTATGTCCATTCTTATTGCCACAACCCCAGTTATGGCCCCCATTACCTCTTATCTGAATTAATTCAGTAGTTTTCTAATTGGTCTCCCTGTCTCAAGTCTCTTTCCACTGCAATCCGTCTTGGCTAACATGATGATATTTCTAAAGCAAAATCTTGACCATGTTACTCTTTGCCACCTATTTTCTCTGCAATCAAATATAAACTCCAGGGGCATTTAAAGTTCTTCACAGCCTGATCCCTCCCTCTCTTTCCATTCTTCTTATATTTTATTCTCTTCCAATATTTCATGATACAGCTGCAGTGACTACTTGCTATTATTCACACTTGACATTCCCTATTCCAAATCTGTGTCTTCGTGAACTGGCTGTTCCACATGCCTGCAATGTTCTCCCCCTTCACCTCTAAGGAATAGCTCCACTGGCATCCTTGATCATTGTTCATCCTTTGTTCTCGAAGAGGATCAATTACATCAGGTGGGTGACATCTGGACTTGAAAGTCAAGATTTAAGTGAGGCACAGCAGTGCAAAGTTACCAGCCTCACTCTCTCCTCCAGAGTCATCAGAGCCCAGTAGGAAGACATAGGTCAGGATGAATAACTATGGCCCCAGATGCAGTGGAAGACTTTGGCCTTTTTAAGCTAAGGTCTTTCCCAGATCTCAGTTTGTCTGAGGCAACATCCATTCAGTGATTTAAGGCTAGGTAAGTATTAAAGCAAAAGATAGCCTGGTTTGCCTTCCCCAAAGAATTTACCTGGGAGGGGAAGACCCTCAGAGTTTCTGGCCAAGCTTCCTTGATCACTCAGTTCCAATACCACATTATGTAAGAGGCCTTTTGTGATCTCTCCTTCCTCAGCCCACCAAGAGCCTCCCTCTGAGATTATCTTCGATTTACACTTAGATATCTAGTTATTTGCCTATTGTGTTTTTGTGTTTTTCTGCTTAGGGGCACCTTACACAATAGTACTGACCATGAAGGAAAATACAAGTGCATCAAGAGTCATCCAAGCTGGAAGTTTCTGCTGATATAAACAGCCATGGTTACAGAATCCCATTCTCTCTGCAGTGAAAGGAAGTTCAATTCCTTTCTTCTATATTTCTGGCATTTTTGAATCTCTTCTGTATTTCCAACAAATGATCATCTGTCTTCTGCTTAAAGGTCTCCAACGATATGCTTATATTACTACCTCCCCAGTCAGTTTGTTCTGTTGTGGAACAGCTCTAATAGTTAGGATGTTTCCCCTTATATAGTGGTGGAATCTGCCTTTCTGTAATTTCTACTCCCTGTTCCAAGCTCTCCTGTCCACGGATGGGGCAAGTTTGTATCACAGACTCACAATCCTGTCTCATTTATCTGCTTTGCAGAAATCATCATCTGCTTGCAAAGTTCCTCAAATCCCTCCTCATTCTCAAAATCTGCTCTGGTAGCATTTTCCTGACCTCTTGTGTGGTGGTCAATTCCCCAGGCTAACCAACAGGCTAACCAACATGGATCGATTCATTTGAAACTCACCTGTTGCCTGGTCCCTCTGCCATCAACCAAAGGCTCATCTGGGTATAAGGGGGTCAGGAGGGAGGTTTATCAGAAGATCTGCCTTCATCAGCCTGCCAGCCCTATCCCGACCTAATTATTTTGAGGTCTTCCAATCTCCCACAAGGGCCCTCCTTGGACACCTGAGAGCACTAGGCATCCTGCAGTATATCAAAGAGACTAAGCACCAAATTCTGATATTCTGGGTCCTGAGAGGAGGGAGGGTGGAAAAGGAAAGACAGAAAGCTGCTCCACAATGGAGTAATGGATTCATTAGTCCCTCTCTCCACCAGTCCTTGCTCCAACTCAGGCATTTCTGCTGAAGGTGTCATTGTGCGCTCAGTCACCCAGGCTCAAAGGTTCAGGGTAATCTTAGTCCCTTCCTTCTCACTCTCTACATCTAATCAATTGTCAGGTCCTGACAATTCTCTCATCTGCAGTACCTCTCACTTATATTGCCTCTTCTTTATTTCCAGGGTCAGTACCTAGTTCAAGTTCTTAGAGGTTCTCTTCTTTACTATTTTAACACTTTCCTGACTGATCCCTTTGGCTAAAATCTTTCTCCTTCTACTTCATTTTCCATGCAACTACCAAAATAATGTTGCTAATGTAAAATTTGGCTGTTACTCACCCATTTAAAAATCTTCACTAGCTCCATATTGGCAATAGGAAAAAAACACAAATTCCTTAGCCAGACTTTTGAGGATATCCACAACCTAACTCCAAGCTACCTTTCATGGGTTCACATTTCACTTGTGACATATACTGTATGACTTCTGATTTTATTACGCAGGCTCTCAGTTTCTTCATCTGTAAAATGAGGTGGATAGCCTACTTCTGATTTGCCTTTTAGAATCATGGTGAAATACTAGCTAGGCATTAAATCTTACAGACTGATTAATGAAATGATTGCTGTTGCAAGGTATCATCACCAGGCAGTGAACAGAAAGCTTCACCCTTAGTACTCCATTATTGTCTATAATATGGGGGAGTAGGAAGCACATCAGCCTTGGACTTGGGAAATCTGGGCTCAAATTCCAGTTCTGCTACCTACTTGCTGTGTGACCTTAGGCAAATTGTTTCCCCTCTCTGAAGCTCAGTTTCCTCAATTATAAAACAACTCTAATAACTTGCAACACACCCCCTCCCCATAGAGTTACCATAAGAAACAGATTTGAAAGTGCTCCTTAAAACTCAAATGGCTATAGTCATGTTAGCTGCTATGTCAGAAAATGATGCCAAACAAGGCTGATGGAGGAATTAATACTCTAATCAAGACTTCAAACAGTAACTGAGAATGCATCTTTTCCTCCAAGTTATATAAAGGTACCAGAGTCAATCACCTCTCTGCCGCCATTGTTCCTCTGGCAATGTGCCATCTCCTCCAGACAGTAGTTGCTTTGACTACTCTTGTGTAGAAATTCTCTTCCTCACCCCCTCATTCTTAGGTCCTTTTCTGTATTACAAATCCATCATTAAAAAAAAGAGGAGGAAAAAAAAGCTTCAGTGACAAATGCTGCTGCTTGGGGGTTATTTATTCATGAAATACCCACACAAAGTAATCCCGAGCTCTTCAAAGCTCTCATCACATAAGGAGGCACGGGTTTCCAGAGTCTTGAGGATATCACCTTCTTTATCACAATTTCACAGAAAGTGATTCCTCCCTCTGCTCTGTGGCTCTGTTTCCTCCTTTACTGTTCAAAGTTCTCAATCTGTGAGCCCTTTTGCCCCACAGAGATTAATGAACCAGGGACAGACAGCCCAACTTATCTACTGTCACACATTTACAGAATTTGAGAGTTGGAAATGACTTTAGTTGCCATCTAGTCCAGCCCATACCTTAATGGCATCTGCAATGTAACATACCTGGGGAGTATTTTCCAGCACCTGCTAGAAGACTGTTTCATTGGCATCACCAAAAAGTGGAACAGTATTTATAGTTCACACATAAATGGTGTTTTAAACGTATGTAAAGCTCATTCCCCAAACAGGTAGATAATGAAAGTGTTGTCATTCCCATTGTAAAGATGAGGAAACAAGCTCAAAAGGGGAATTCACTTGGTCACATTTACACAATGTCAAGTGACTGGACTCTGGAACACAGGTTTTCCATCAAAGTACCTCCTTCCTTCACATTCTTTCTCAGATGCCATCTGCTTCTTGAAGTCATCCCTAATGCCCTTTTTCCTATCCATGAGCTAACGGTGATATTTCCCTTCCCATGATTATTGTAGTGCTCTGCCTCAGCCTGTTTTTTTGCACTTCACTGCTGTTTCCCTCATTCCAAGTCATAAACACTTTGGACTTTCTGTAAGAGAAGAGGCAACTAGAGAGCTGGCCTTGGATCAGGAAGACCTGGGTTCAAATATTGTTTCTTCCATATGTTGGATGAATGATCCTAGGTAAATCACTTAACCTCTCCATGTCCCTAGGCAACTCTTTAAGATTATAAATTGCAGAGAAGACGCCCATCTGTATTGGGAGAGAAATTCCTCATCAGACGTTTCCTACGCTGATGAAATAACAAAGCTTATTTTAAAAAATGTGTGTGACATCGCACTGATCAGATTGGCTAACATGACAAAACAGGAAAATGATAAATGCTGGAGAAGATTTGGGGAAATTAGAACACTAATGCATTATTGGTGGAATTGTGAACTGTTCCAACCATTCTGGAGAGCAGTTTTGAACTATGCCCAAAAAGCAATAAAAACGTGCACACCGTTTGACCCAGCAATACCAGTTCTAGGGCTGTTTCCCAAAGAGATTATAAAAAAGGGAAAAGGACCCACATGTACCAAATTATTTATAGTAGCTTCAAGGCGATGCCCTTCAATTGGTGAATGGCTAAAAAAGTTGTGGTATATGAATGTAATGGAATAATATTGTGCTACAAGAAATGAGGAGTAGATGGACCTCAAAATAACCTGGAGAGACTTATATAAACTGATGCGGAGTGAGGAGAGCAGAACCAGGAAAACGTTGTACACAATTACAGACACATTGTATCAGTGATGACTGACTTTGATAGACTGGGCTCTTCTCAGCAGTACAAGGTTATAACTCCAAAAGACTCATGATGGAAAACTATCCACATCCAGAGGAAGAATTATGGAGTCTGAATGCAGATTGAAGCAAACTACTTGTCCTCTCTCTTTCACTTGGAAAAACTAGAGCTATGCAGGCAGTTAGGTGATGCAGAAAAGAGTATGCCGTGCCTAGAGTCAGGAAGACTCATTCATCTTCCTGAGTTGAAATCCAGTCTTAGACACTTAATAAATGTGTAACCCTGGCGAGTCATTTAACCTTGTTTGTATCAATTTCCTCACCTGTAAAATGAGCTTGAGAAGGAAAAGGCAAAGCACTCCTGTATTGTTGTCAAGAAAACACTAAATGAAGAGTCAGGAATAACTGAAATGCCTGAATAACATACAAAGTGCTGTGAGGAGAGGCAAGGAGTACAGACTACTGTTGTTGTGGTGGGTGATCCATCCTTCCTTCCTTTCCTTCCTTTCCTTCTTTCTTTCTTTTTTGGAGTGGGAGTGGAGGGAGATCCGGGAAGACTCCACATAGGAAGAGTCACCTGAATGGAATCTTTGAGAGGAAATAAGGATCCTGAGGGGGGAGATGAAGAGGGAATGTGCTCCAGACATAGTAAAAAAAAAATCTACAAAGGCATGGAGAGGGGCGATGATGGAAAGTCAAGATCAGCAAAGAGAGTCTAGTCTGGCAAGCACTCAGAACACATGAAATACGGTAATATGAAACAGGGGTGGGAAAGGAGGCTTGTTCTATCATAGTTATTTTGGTACATGTCTTCCCCAACTCCCACATCAGATTGAAGGCTTCTTGACATTGGTGTCAATGCTGTTTCTACACTGCACATTTTAGGCACTTTCAAACTATTGAATTAAAAGAAATTAAAACAGAAACTTAACAAACGTTTGTCAGAGAAACTGTAGAAGAGAATTGGGGCTTCAGGTAAGAATGAAATAGAAAACCTCAAGGTCTCTTCTGGGATTCTACAAAGCAGAAAGACAAAGGGTAAGTTATATGCACTAGCTCAATGGTGAAGCCAAGAATGAATGCCATTATGAAAAGAAAACAAATTGGCTATGCATTCTTCTCACCTAGGTTCCAATCACTGCTTGTGAGACCTCAGGTAAGTCATTTAACTCCCCTGGACCTTAGTTTCCTTCCTGTAAAATGAGGGGATTAAGATCCCTTTCAGCTCTAGATGATAAGCCACATTTCTCTCAGATTCTAGCAGGGTGTTCAGTCCCCTAGATGGTGATATGCTTTTGGACAAAGAGACTTTTCTGCAACAGATGTCTATGTGAATGTGAAGAGAATCTTTGATGTTCCTTGTGTGATCCTAATATATGTAGACGGGATATCAAAGGAGAGCTAGACCTACTGCTACATATCTTTCTGGGAACAGTGAAAGACTTGCACAATAGCCTCTATCCTTTTTGGCATTTGAGACAGAGATTGACTACAAAATATTACTTTTGGCCAAATACAGAAGTGAATTTCTCTTCTCTGTCAAATACTCCACACACTTTCAGTGCACTGGGGCTTTACTAGTTTTCATCTCTAGTATTCTACTATTGTATTTCAAATTGAGTTACAGCACCTTCCACTCCTCCTCCCCTTCCCCATATTCCCCATAACACCCCTGCCATGACTCTCCCACCTCCCCACTAACACTGGTAGATGCAATCACTTGTGTGATGGGTAATTTTTTGAGAATCTCTCTTGTCTTCAGAGTGACAGCAAACAGCTAGGTCTCATCTAGGAGGCAAAAATTAACCACAGCCACCTAGGCCTGCTGTCAAGTCAGCTGTCAGCATGCTGCTGCGATGATCGAGGCCCTGGGGTAATAACTCTGGTGCCCACTTCAGATGTAAACTTGACACAGAGCCCTACATTGCACCCTGGCCCCAGCTGGAACTGACCTTCTGCCATATACTGGGAGATCATTGAAAGAACAGGTGATTGCCAGCAAAGTCACTGTCCTGACGGCCCCCCTCTTCTATTCTGAGCTGGGGTGGGTGTGGGGGTTCCAGCTGCCTTAGAAGGAAGATCTGTTGACAGACAGTAGACATCTGCTTCCAGGCAACTGGGTCACTGCCCCAAAGCAAATCTACAAGACTAGTGATTGTCAAGCCATGGATGTAACAGAGAGAGAAGCCTCTGAAAAGTAATAGATCTGAAAAATGGGAAGCAGGCACTTGTTACAATATGTCACTTATATCTAGAGGATCAAATTGCTATGAAAATACGTATGTGTATATACAGAGGCCACATAATGTACTGGAAATAACACAAGGCTTAAGAGCCTTAAACAGTGCTAAGTCTAGGACCCTCAAAAACACTCTTAAGGTTGATGGGGGAGAGTCTCAGATAACTGCCTCATTAGGAAAGCAGCTGACTCTATCTCAGAATGGCTTCATCATCACAGATGTGTCTATATCGGAAAGCTAACTGTCCCTTAGCTCTAAGCTACCAGGCAAGGTTCCAAGAAGTACCAAGATGTTTCATATAACATCCAGCTCTCCACCCGGGCCATCTTGCCATCTGCCTATGATGTTGCCTGCTTCTCACCATCTGGCACAGTTCCAGTCTGAAACCATTCAAGAACCATGGACCCAGTTCCTGGAGGAGCCAATGCACTCAGCTTTGGAATTCTTGCCCCTAGACTGAGCTGGCATCATTGGTAAGTGAATGCAAACTCATACAGTCCATTCTATCTAGCTTACCCAAGGCCCAGGCACTCTGGCCAGTTTGTCCTCAGCTCTGTCCTGTCTAGGTACCCCTATTCCCTACCCCTCTTTCCAGCTATTGCTTTGGGCACAGTGATGCACTTTGAACGGGCATGTCATTTAACTTATCACTCCTGGGGTCTTCCAGACCACAACTCCCTTCCCTTGTGGGTACTCCACTATATATACGTTGTCTTCTTATTAGGGTATAAGATCTTTGAATAGAAAGCAAGTCTCACTTTTGTAGTTGCATTTGACACAGAGCACTGTAATGAAGAGGGGAACTACTCCCTCTTAGAATTTTGGGTGTTTGAGCTGGAAGCTGAGAGATTGCTTAGCTCTACCCCAATAATAATAATAAAAAGGAAGTCATATTTTTCAAGGTGCTTTTACATTCATTGTTTTTATTAATTCTCACAATAACACCGAGAAGGGAGTAGAGCAGAAATGCTTGTCTTGATTTTGTAAAAGAGGAAGATGAGACCTACAGAGAAATGACTACTAAGTTCAAAATGGCCAGTAAATGGCAGAGTTGGGGCTAGAGATCAGGTCTAATGATTTCCAGCACGTGCTCTGAAAGAGGCTGCCTCTGTTCTCTCCCTTGGTGTCTTTTTGTCTCTGTCTTTCTGTCCTGCTCTCAGTCACAGCACACTTTGTCTGTTAATATGCCTGCCTGCTAGTTTATATGTCTCTGTCTGTCTCTCCCTCCCTCCTTGACTCTGTTCCTCTTGTTCAAGCCCTTACTGATCTCTGTTCTAAAAGAACAGAGTAACATGTAAGAGGTCAGTGTAGTTGTCTGACTCATCTGACACTTCTGACATTATAGACATTTCTTTAGTGGTTAAATCTATGGTCCAGCTATCCCTGGATTCCTTGTATTTATTCAGAGTCATGATCCAGTAATTTGGAAACTGATGACTAGTGAAAAGGACTCCACTTCTCTTCAGGTATATGGCATCAAAAAGTCATGCCCTCAACCTCTGTCCCAGTGGATGAGAGAGAATGACTGGTTCAGCTTCTTGAACCCTTAAATTATGCCCCCTAGGCTTCCCCTGGCTCCTAAGGACTCTGGGATTAGGAAGGTCTGGCTTCCTGGGGTGCAGACCCTTTAAATAGGCCTATGCTTTCAAGAAGCTGGTAATTTGATGATGGGCTATAATTCTTGTGGGCTATAATTCTGCATTAGAGGAGATGAGAAGAGAAAGTTAGGATGAAGATGAATTTATCTCCACAACATGACTCCTTGAATCAGTGAGACCCCTCAAAAGATGGTAGTATTTTCCAGGCTACATATAGATATAAAACAGTCCTCAATCCTCTCCTTTTATTCCTGAATTCCCCTCATCCTCCTTTTGTACCTATAAATCCATTGCTGGGTAACACCACATGATAGTCACCTGAGGTTAGGAGTATTTTCTGGCAGGGAGAGGATATTCCAGATCTCAGTTGGGCACAGATCTGTAGAGCAGCAAACTCTCTAATGAAAAAATAGTATAAACAACCCAGGAAAGAAAAAAAGAAAAAGGAAACATTTCCTTGTCTGCCAGGTGCTTAACTCATCCACCTTTAAGCATTTGAGTAGGGAGGCAGTGTTGTGCAGGGCAATGGGAAGATGACTAACCTTTGAATCAGAAGACATGGTTTCTAAGCTACTATATACGAAACACTGGACTGGGAACTGTAGGACAACATAAGAAACTGTAAGCTACAGTCACTGCCCTCAAGGAGCTGATTAAAATCTAGTTGTGATAAGAGATTTATATACTTGTGAAAACTAAACCATAAGACAATGTAGTCCATGGTTTAAACATCAAATTGGTGATATAGACAGCTCAAGAAAGAGTAGAAATGTCAAGCAGGCTTGTGGGGAGGAAGGAATTGGGCTGGCGTTTGAAGAATGAGTGATTTTTTAAAATAAATGAAGACAACAGGCATCATGGAGAGATGGAATGGTATGAATAAAGGCACGAAGATAGGACAGAAGGGGGAAAGAGCTTTGGCTTTATGTCCCAAAGCATCAAGAAATAAAGCTCTGAAGGTAGGTAGGGGCCAAAGTGAGTGAGGAGTGTTTTGAATGTCAGGCTGATAGGCTCACATTCATTTAATATTGAAGGCAATGGGGAGCCAATGAAGGTTCCTAAGTTGAAGAAGCATGCTTATTATGGTGTTTGAGGAAGAATAATTTGACAGTGGTATCCAGGAGGACCTGGAGAGGAACAGATATATATTGCATAACTGCAGTGAGGAGAAGGAGTTGCATTTTTCCTTTATTGTAAGAACAGGAAGACAGAATTTTCATTCTAATCAGTCAGAGAAGACTTTGTATCCGAGGTGAGTTTCTAGAGTCTGAATGAGGTAATGGCAGGAGACAGCTCTCTTCTGTATTGCTTCTCACCCTGAAGGATCAGCAACTGAGTAGTATGGTCAATGCTTCTTACTCCTATCAATTAAAAAAGCAGAGATGAGCAAAAATGCAATTCCTCTGAATGACTCTAGAGCTTTGGAAAAGATGATGAGAAGAAAAAAATGAGAAATTTCTATTCTTGACTGCAAAGAATTATTGTTTTACTCCATAAAAAGAAAATTATAAGTAAAAAAAAAAGACCATGTCCAGTGTAGCAGCCACTTGCAGAGACATTTAGTAATAGGCAGTAAGTTATGGTAATTAAACACTAATTAATTCATTTACTGAACAATGTCCTAAGAAATACTGCTACTTCATAGCACCAGGGTTATCTGCAGGCAATTTAGTATATATTTTTTTAACATAGTGAGAATGACTGGGTAATTGTCCTTTGTCCCATCACTAGCTGGGCACATAGTAGGCATTTAATAAATATTCACTGGAGTTGGCTGAGATGCTCCTCTTGGATATTCAGAGGCTAGAAGATTGATTTTAAAAAAGGAATCACAAACTATATTTGCCAGCAGCTAAGAAATTCCTTTGGTTCTTTGCAATGTGTCTTGTGAGTATTTCCATCTTCTGAGCAAACTCATTATGGACCTATGGGAGCTGGGGTGTTGAATGCAGAAGCTGGGTTTCAGTGGGTCAAGCACATTAATAACTCTGGCTCGCTTTGGCTGTCATCTGCTGTCTGTGAAAGCTAAGAGCAGGCAGAATGCCAGGGAGGAAGATTTTTTTGCCACGGTCGTGTCTGTCCTACAAAGAGAAGGGGGCCAGGCACAGAAAGGGAGGCAGGCAAAAGAGAGGTTCGAAGTTCAGTTTGGCCAGATTGTTTACTGATGACTAATCATGAGCTAGTAAAAGCCTGGTACACAAAGACAGAAATATGCTATATACAGGAACAAATTGCAGCAAAATCATAAACTAAATCAGATGATTGGATGTTAAGCTTCTTGTAGCAAAAGAACTGGAGTCAAGAGGAAGAGCGGCCATTCTCTTTTTCAAAGAGGGTACCTTTGTTCATTTCCATCTTATTGTCTAATTGTGGTTTCCTTGAATAAAGGAATGAAATGAACGAAAAAAAAAGGTACTTATTAAGCTCTGTGCCAAACACTGTGAAAAGAGTTGAGGATACAGGCACAAGTGAGACAGTCCATGCCCTCAAGGCTCTTACACTTTAATAGTGATAGACAAGACATAGGCTGCCAGAGCCAGAAAGAGGTACTTTGATTTAAGAAGTCAAAAAATGTGGAGTATCTCCCCAGGGCATAGTACTCAGGAACAGTAGATAAGTCTTGTCTGCTCATTAGGAGGTAGACCTATCTATCCCTCATTCTTTTTCTTGAAGGGGCTAGGAGACATAAAACACTGAGTAGCAGGGAGCTTAGTCCTAAAAATATCTGTTCCATATGAGAAATCTACAGCTCAGGGGAAAATGCAATTACACTTCCAAGTTTCCTCCACTCACCTTGTTCAAGTCAAGGCCTCTATTTAGCCCAGCAGGTAAGGGGAGGGGAGAGGTAGAAGCAAAAGAATGTTCTTTGTTGGTTGATAGCATAGCTAGTGCATCCCAGAACTTAAGGTCACATGGTGGAAACTTTGATGATGGATTTCTCTCTGCTGGAAACAAATAGCCTTTGTTCTTCACAGCCGGCATGACCACTCCCCATATCATAAACATTGACAAGCCACATTTCATTTGTGACTGAAAAGGAATTATCATGGAGAATTTAATGCATCATTTAGTGCCAACTTTCTGCATCCCCCCCCCAAAAAAATGTCTTAGTATCACCATCCAAAGCCACCCGAGCACAACTAAGAAGTCATAGGAAGAATGAGATCGGACAACGAGGACAGAAAGGAGCTATAGGGTAGGAGGAAAAGGAAGAGGAGGAGGTGAACATACAGGTCACAGTGAGGCAATGCTAGCTGGACTAAAGCGCAAGATTATTATAAGGGATTAGTAGGAGATAGGGGCACCTAGGTGATGCACTGAATTGAGCACTAGTCAGGGAGTTAGGAAAACCTGAGTTAAAATCTGGCCTCATTTACTAGCTATGTGACCCTGGGCAAGTCATTTAACCCTATTTGCCTCACTTTCCTCAACTGTAAAATGAGCTGGAGAAAGAAATAGCAAACCACTCCAGTATCTTTGCCAAGAAAACACCAAATGGAGTCACAAAAAGCCAGACACAACTAAAATGAGTGAACAACAACAAAGAGTGGGAGATAAAGTCATGCTGAGAGAGAGTTTTCAATGCTAGGTTAAAAGACATGTAGGTAATAGGTAACCCTGCATTGCCAGTTATCCTACTCCTTTATGCCATGGTGAATGTTCCTGGGGTGGTGGGGGGAGGAATCAGCCTACACAATGAGAATAAGGGGTCCCTTCATAAATACCATGAATGTTTAAGTCAGTATAGAGGGCAAGGAATGAGAAAACTACCATGGATTCCTATAAACTATTCTTTGATGTCTCTGTTTAACCCAGAACCTTGGGATGGGGAAGTACCATGACTTAATTTTCCTTGTGTGTCCTGTAGTACCTAGCATGGAGCTTTGAACATTGTACATAATTAATTAATGGTTGCTGAATAAAGAGATGAACGAACAGAATAATGGGGCTGATATGAATCATCCATTTAGGTATATATAAGTACATATACATACATTTACGTATGCATATACACATGTGTGTACATGTATATGTGTGAGTACATATATATTATATATAGTTACTTTCTTTAAGCTCAAAACCAAGATCAGAAACAAAAGAAATGAGGCTAAAACTCGGATGAAAGAAAGAGGTGTTTCTTCTTCTCTTGCCCCAAGTAAAAGTTGAAGGAGCATTTCACTGGGATAATATTTAGCTTAATGATCAATATAACTTGTCTATTGAACTATCTCCTATTGATGGGAACATTCAGCCTTCAGAGAGGATAGAAAGCTAGTGTACTAATACAGTTTATTAGTTACATCTATAGCATGTAAGCCACTGTCTGTGCCGGGGGGCGGTGCAAGACGATCTTTAATTTCTGGATTTCGTCACAGTAACATTTATTATGTTGACTGACAGGTTCATTTTAGAGATTCATCAGGCCTTTTATAAACTCCCTGATTGTTCTATGCATCTAACTGCACCTGCCACCCAAGTGATTGGCCGGATGGAATACACATAAACATTTCAAATTGCTAGCAACAGTCCTTCGTGGTAGTTACATGAAATCTTCTTGTTATGTTATTATATTACCAACAACATCCACATTTACTGTCTGCAGCCTAGTGGGAATCTTGAAGCATCTCATCTCTTTGGACATATCTAAGGATAATTCACTCTTCTGGTTTTTGAAGATTATACACTAGTGCTTCTCTATAAAATGGCAATCCAGAGAACACAAAATAGAACAAATTTCCTATCCACTCAATGGGGCCTTGGACAGCTCACTTTAACTCAACAATGAACCTAGGATCATAGATATAGAGATGGCCTTTGAGGTCAGCTAGTTGACCCCTCTCATTTTATAATTGAGGAATATGAGGCCCAGAGAGGTTGAATAACTTGAGCAAGGTCACACAGGTAGTAACTTGTTTGTAGGAACCAAGATAGTAACCCAGGTCCTCTAACCTCAAACATACCACTCTTATAACCTTTGACCATATTACTATCCTACGAGTCTTACATCTATAAAATGAATGCTCAGTGAAAGGATACCTATTTTCATGGTATTATGGGGAAAGTCAAATGAGATAATGGGTATTATGGTACTTTTATGAAGGTGCTCTGCAAATTCAAGGAAGTATGAGCTAGTGGAAAGAACATCTTTCCTCTTAAAATCATGGAAGCTGGACAAATGCCAGCTGTGATCTTTACTAACTGACCCAAAGCCACTCCCTTCACCTTTCAGCTTTGGCTTCATCGTCAGGAAAGCAAAGATCACCATACTTATAGTATCTTCTTCAGAAGATCGTTGTGAGAAAAGCTCTATCATGTTGTGACCCAGAAACATGTGCTTTATGACTGTTATCTCACCTAAGTCTGGTCCCTTAAAAGTTTGGTTCATAAGTCAAGGGCAACATAATAACAAAATGCCAGCTTTATGCCATGGTCTACATGTGGGAACTTACACAGAGTCAAGTAGACCCTGCCAACTCAATTCAAGACCAATACAAGTGAAATCATTTTGGTGGGGTTTTCCTATCTGTACCATACGTACATCTGGGCGGCTGTATGGCTCAGTGGACAGGTCAATGAGGCGCTTGGAGTCAGCAAGACCTGAGTTCATATCCAGCCTCATACACATACTAGTGGTATGACCCTGGGCAAGTCCCTTAACCTTTATTTGCATAATCTACTGGAGAAGGAAATGGCAATCCACTCTGTCTTTGCCATATGGGTCACATAGAGTCAGACAACTGAAGATCTAAACAACAACATATATAAATATATGTATGCATGTATATGTCTGTATATGTGTATATTTATGTGTTTGCATATGTATATGTGTTCGTGTAGCTATATATTTATTTCTGTGTGTGTATATATTTATATCTAAAACCTGGAAGGGCCCCAAAGATATACAATCCAACCCATCAATTATTCAATTAGTTTCTACTACATACAAAGCTCTGATAATTGCTGGAAAATGGTTTTTTAAGTCATTGTTTTCTAATCCAGAAGTCACATCATAACAGATGAATCACCAAGTAAAAGAAATTCAAGTCAAAGAGGAATCATTTTCTTAGTCCAGCTGCCTGGACAAATAAAGAACTCTAGAAATGGTCTCGTTCTTCACCATGTTATTGGCTGCATTGGATTTCTCCCATATGGACCCATAAAAATAATAGCTCACATTTCTAGGGCACTTTAGAATTTATAAAACATTCCCTGTACAATAAACTATGAGGTAGGTAATACAAAATCCCCACTTTACAGATGTGAAAATTAAGACTCAACAATATCTAAGTAAATGGCCAAAAGTTATAGACCTATTAGCGATAGTAATATAATTACTCCTATAAGTACTCAGCAAGTAGTAACTTGTGTTTCTATAGCAGAAGCATTTTAAAATTAAATTTCCATTCTTTACAACTACCTGGGAAGTAGATCTTGCAAGGTTTTTTTTTATTATTAAACCATATTAAACATAAGGAAATTAAGAGTATTTAAACAACATGCCCAAATGTTTTACAACGAGTTAATGACGGAGAGAGAATTACAAATTCCAGTCTTCTGCCTCAGAAAAAGGACTTTTTGGGGACTAAGGAGTTTCTTTTTGCTAATGCTAATTAAAGGTTTACAAAACACTTTTCTCACAACAACAACAACATCTAGCATTTATATAGTGCTTTAAGGGTCATAAAATGCTTTACAAATACTGTCTCATTTGACAACCCTGTGAGGTTGGTGCTATTATTATATCCAGTTCTTCAGATGAGGCAGCCTGGGCAGCGAGAAGTAAAATGCTTTGTCCTAGCTCATACAGCTAGTAAGAGGCAATGTGGCATAACAGATAGGAAGACGGATTTTGAGGTAGGAAGATGTGGGTCAAGGCCTACCTGTGTGTGATACATAATGGCCTCTGAGATCCTGGGTAAGGCACCTAATGTCTCAGTGCTCTAGGCAACTCTTGAAGACAATTTTAAAGAGAAAGTACCACCTTGAATTTATAGACAGAGTTTCCTACAACAATTCAATCCATATTCAGTCCTCATCCTTATCTAAACAGCTTCGGAGTTGAAATTAGAACACAGACCTCCTGACCCTTGAGCCCATCACTCAATGCACCAGACCAGGCTTCCTTTAATATCGTTACATCGTTTTCTGGGAGTAAGCTCATGTCAGTTGACTCATTGGACCATGAAGGAAATCTTCATGAATGACTCAGTGTCTTATAATTAATGAGCTTTGTTGCTTCTGGTATAATTTTCACTGAATCAAATTTGCTGATATTAGAGTAGATGGCAAATGAAGAACATATTGATTTTCTGCTATGGTCAATAATAAGAGAGAAATTGACCAGATGAACTAAATACTGATCAAAGTGAAATGAACATCAACATTTAGTAGAAGCAGAGGGATGGCAAATATATACATATACATATATCCACACATATATATATTTAGCAAGGAAATATATATATATGTACATATACATATACATATACATATACATATATATATATATATACACACACATATATTTAGCAAGGAAATGTCCCCCAAACTGTATTATCACTTATGTCTATACAATAAATATTATACAATATATGTTAGTGAACCACAGTAATGGAAGTAGTTTTTAGCTTTAAACCCATAGCTAACTTTCTGCTAAAGGATTCAGATCTTAGACAGACATGTGCACTCTCTAAAAAGACAATATAATTAAGGCATTATAATGATAATAAATCCAAATTATTTGAACTAATTTCAGTAATCAAACAGTTTTTAAGCACCCACTATGCATAAGCCATGCTGCTAGGTGCTGGAGATAAAGACAGCAGCTTGTGCTTTAGCTAGTATTATTGTATCTGGTTTGCAGATAGAACATGTATGGGGAAATGGCTTATTCCAATGGCAAGAACACTGGCACTGCATATAGGACTAGAGGTCTATTCCCACCTTTGACACTGACTACCTTTGTGACCTTGGGAAAATCACTTAAACCCCTCAGTTTCCTCATCTTTAAGATAAGGGGACTTTACTAGATAGTCTCTGAAATCTTTCAGCTATATTGTTTCTCCAATAATACTACATACAAAAAAATGAAATACTCATTAAAGTGAGGAAGGAGAAAGCTCTAAATGAGTGAATTCAGAGAAGAACCAATATCTGATCTGAGGCTTGAAGAAAAATTAAGCCTGAGCAGTAAAAGTAAGTATCGAATGCATTTGAGGTAAAGGGGACAACCTGCAGGAAAGCACAAAAGTTGTATGGCATAAGGCACAGCAGGGTAGCTAGATGGCACGATGGATATAGTGCTGAGCCTAGCATAAGGGAGATTGATCTTCCTGAATTCAAATTTGGCATCAGGTTCTTACTGGAGGTGTAAATGTGGGCAAGTAATTTAACTCTGTTTACCTCAATTTCCTCATCTGTAAAATGAACTGGAGAAATAGCAAACCACTCAAGTATCTCTGCCAAGAAAACCCCAAATGGGGTTATGAAGGTTGGACATGACTAAAAAATGACTGAACAACAAATACTGTGTAGCGTACTATCCTTGGAATTAACATGATCTGGGTTCAAATCCTTCCTCTGACATTTACTAGCTGTGTGACTATAGGGGAGTTCCTTCTCTAGGCCTCAGTTTCCTCACCTATAAAATAGGGAGATTGGAATTAATGACTTCAATTCTAAACCTTTGATTCTAAGAGTGAAAGAATAGCTAGTAGTACAATTGACCTGGAAAAAGGAACACATAAATATAAAATGAGGCAGGGAAGATTGGTTGGAGCTGGGGTGTAGAAGACCTTCAGTATCAAGCAAAAGAGTTTGTACTTTTTCCTAGAGGCCTGAAAGGGTCATAATCAGACATGTGAATCAGGAGAAGGGAGCAGGAATGGGGAAGGAAGAGGAAATTCTGCTAAGTTATAGAAACAGTTTTATCACATTAAAATACACAAATAAACTTGAACTAGACTAGTAAAATAACACTGAGCAAAAGTCTTTTGGGGATTTATTGTACTGAAAAGATAACAATGATTTATAACCACTATATCCATTGAATGGATGAGAATACTGCCAAAGTGCATGAAAATTGAAAGGTGTTCTTTCTTTTAAAAAAATACATACATATATACATACATACATACACACACACACACATATATATATATACATATATATATATATATATATATATATTTAGCTTTCAACATTCATTTCCATAAAATTTTGAGTTCTAAATTTTTCCCCCTTCCCTTCTCCCCCCCTCCACAAGACGGCATGCATCTCATATAGGCTATAAATGTACAATCATATTAAACATATTTCCACATTAGTTATGTCATAAAGAAGAATTAGAAACTGAAGGGAAAAACCAAAAGAAAGAAGAAACAAAAAAAGAGAGAAATAGTATGCTTTGATCTGTGTTCAGATGCCATAGTTCTTTCTCTGGATGTAGATGGCATTTTCCATCGTAAATCTTTTGGATTCCTGCATTGCTGGAAGAGCTAAGTCTGTCAGAGTTAGTTATCACATAATGTTGCTGTTACTGTGTACAATGTTCTCTTGGTTCTGCTCATTTCACTCAGCTTCAGTTCATATATGTCTTTCTAGGTTTTTCTGAAGTCAGTCTGC
>CM053581.1:263604741-263694668 GCA_028627135.1 Pseudochirops cupreus | reverse complement strand
ACATATATGTTTATAACACATATATGTATATATATGCATTTATATAAATACATATATATTTCTATATGACTTTTTTTCCCCTTTTTTTTTCTTTGATCTCATTGTGTTAATAGGCCTAGAGTAGTGCCTTTAGGACAAAGAGTATGCTAAGTTTAGTAACTCTGGGGACACAGCTTCAAATTTCTTTCCAGAATGGCTTTACTTCCTGATAATATATTCATGGACCTGTTTTCCTGCAGTCCCTCCACCATCTGTCATTTTTCTTCTTTGTTCCAATCCAGCCTTATACGTTTACTAACTGTGTAACACTGGGCAAGTCACTTAACCTCTGTTTGTATCAGTTTCTTCATCTATATAATGAGGATATTAATAGCACCTCTCCAATGGTTGCTCTGAGTATAAAATAGAACAATATTTATGAAGTTCTTTGCAAACCAGAAAAACTATAAATATTTGTCCCTGTCATGATCATCATCACGGTCGTCATCATCGTCATGGCCGTTATCATCATCATTGTCATCGTCACCATGATCATCATCCTCAATTCATACAATCTGAAGGTAAGGCAAAATTTCAGAGTTGGATTAATTTGTATTTCTCTCATTTTTACTGACCTGGAGTCTTTTTAAAAATATTATTATAGACAGTTTGGATTTCGTACCTTGAGATTTGCCTGCTCATATCCTATGACCATTTAGCAGTTGGGAATGGCTTTTATTTTAACAAATTTGAATCTATTCCTTATATATATTGGAAATGAGGTCTTTATTATGGAATCTTACTGTAAAGATTTTTCCCACTTACCTGCTTGCCTTCTAATTTTTTCTTAAATAAATGTTAATATTTTAATTATTACAATTATGACATAGTTGTAAGATAACATGACTGGGAACCAAGGGTCTTCTATTTTATTCTCCCATATAGTATTCAAAAATTTTATAATCTTGAATGAATCACTTCTCATCTCTGGACTTCAATTTACCCCTATGGAAAATGGGGATGATATTGTTTGCATTTTTCCACTAAAGCCTTATTTGAAGGATAACTGATTTTACAAAGGAAACAACTCTGTATTCTCAGAGGTTAGAAGAGTGAAACACAAGCTCTGGTCGGTACTAACCTATCAGATTAGAAGAGCTTCAAGTATATGCACAATGGTACAAGGTCAGCCAAGGATCAGCCTAGATAAATGTTCAGAAAATAATGTCCTGTCTTCTTCCTCATTACCTATCAAAATCTCATTGAACCAAAATAAGAACAAGAGAACAATAATAATAACATCCACAGGAACTCTATCAACAACGCATATGCAAAAATGTGTAACTAATGACTGAGTCTTGTGGATTTGTTTACTGAAATGATAGGGTTTATGATAGGCCTATAGAGCCATGTCATTTTTGGTGGAAATTACGGAAAAAAAAATTGTTCTTCAGCAGGATGACTTTATCAACGTAGATTATAAAGGAAATGGTACAATCTAAGTAACATTATCCTAAGTTTGAAAATATATCATTTATTGAATAGCTAGAAAGCTATAAACAGGAAGTCAGAATAATACACTAGAAGCTTGCACAAAAAATAACAGATAAAGCAGAATCTCTACTATTATAAATACAATCCCAAAACATATCTTAGAGAATTCAATAAATAAATTATAATTGAACATGAGCATTATCATAGGAATTACTTGTTGCACATAACTGCCTAGATTTAATATTGATCACCAGAAAATTTAGAACAATCTAATAAATGTTTTCCTTAAATACGTAGAAATTTCAAACTCTGTACCATGAAATCTGTCTATGCATTAGTCTGCAGAATATTAAATTCAAAAGAAGAGTAGTAGGATAGAAACTTGTTCTGGACCATTTGCTTTAGACATCCTTTGCAAATAAAAAAATAACATCAATCCTCCTAATAATGACATGTATAGAGTTCTTTAAAGTTTGCAAAAACACTATATATGTTATATCTCATTTGTGAGAATGATAGTACTTGGTATCATTGTGCCCATTTTACAGATGTATAAATTGATGCTCAGAGGAGCATGCACCTAATAAATGTTTGCTATGTCCTCACACCTCCAACTCAATGGTACCACAGCATGTAAGTGAACAGTCCTAAGTAACCCCCAGGAATGACTATCTAATGCTCCTAATTAATTGATTACTTGGGTTTTTTTGGGAGGGCGAGGGGGGAAGATCATCTTTCTTGCTTCCTTGCCTAGAGATACAACCCAGTCTTGGATTCTTTCTTTCCGTTGTTGGAGTGGACATCATGAGAAAGATACACAGTTTGAACAGTAATTCAAGAGTAGAGGGAAGCAAGAGGTTGCTGCTCTCCTTGCCTGATTTGATTTGTCAAAAGTCATCCATCTGAATGATGCTTGGAAAAGGATTCTGACAATTTTTTTCTTTCTTTTTGGCAATTGGAGGTCAGCTGTGAAAGGGAAGATACAAATCCAAATAGTCAACAAAGGTCTTTTGTGCAGCTCTTTGAAGATACCGTCCCTCTCTCATCAACTCCCTCCTCCTTGGAGCTGGGGCTATTTAAGGAAACTGAAAGGAACACCCTCAGAGCTAATCTGGTACTTCTGTACTCTGGTGCTGGGGAGGAGTCTGGGGAGCTGATTGTACAGAGGAAAACGCGTTTCTTTTGAAAGGTACTAGAAGAAATAAATGTATAGTCCATTGTTGGCAAGGAGAAGCCACCAGTAGGAATCGGTATGATACAAAAGGGGCATTTGTAACAGTACAAAACGCTTACCACTTTGTGGAGATATGCACTGAATACAAAAAAGAGATGGGGAATCGCCAAAGGAATCCAACTGAAAAGCATCGTGCCCAGCATGCGGGATGATGTATCAAAACAGCCATAGACACAAGGTCTTTATCCCTTCAACTAAGCAACAGGTTTCTGGAGTGGGGACAGCAGCTTTGGAATGTCATTACAAAGGCAGCAGCCCTGAGTCTGCTTGGTACCTCCCACTCCCTCCCCATTCTTTTGGCTTTGCAGGGAGGGTTACCCAAATCAAAGCTAAAAACAAATTAAAAGAAAAACAAAAGCCACAAATATTGAAAACAGGCTTAGCAGAAAAAGCAATTGACTTCAGTGATTTTTTTAAAAATCAACCAAATGGGGTTACTGATCTTTTCTAAACTGAAGGATGACTTTGGGAAAAGTCTTTTTTTTTTTCTCTTGGGGAGCTTACTTTATTTCTCCCATAAAACAAAGGGGTGAGGTTGGTCTGTATATTCTCTAAAGTCCCTTCTAGCTCTTTCTTATGAATTTTGTACCAGCTTTAATTTGTCCAGGTCAGATTTTGAATCATCAGCTGACTTCTTAATTTTATGACATAGGATAAAAAGCACCAGATTTGGAACCAAGAGAAAAGTGAGTTTCAGTTCTGATTTTGACACCAATTAAATGTGTAGCTCTCAACAAACCAATTTCCTTCTTTGTAAACTTGGCATCAAGACACTTATACTACCTGATTTTTTAAAAATGTTTTTCTTGCTCTCTTTTTTTATATTACTGTCACTTTCCAATGACCACCCCTTCTCCAAGAGAACTCCACTTTGTGAGAAAGAAAAGGAAGCCAAACAAATCCACACACTGAACATGGCAGACAATGTAAGCCTCCTTCTGTGCCTTAAGTCCACCAGCTCTATGCCAAGAGATGGGACAGCTGTACTATTAGGGGTCCTCTTCTGAAGCAAAACTGGTCACTGCACACTGATCAGGTACATTCCATTTTCATCACTCACCTCTGTAAGCACCTGACAGTGGTACAGCAGGGCGTGGAGTCAGAAAGATCTGAGTTCAAAACCTGACCTCATCGTGTGACCCTGGGCAAATCACCTAACCTGCATGATGAGGATAATGATAACATCTGCCTTTCAGGGCTGTCGCAAGGATCAGATACTAATCATTTGTTTGTTTTTTTAAAGCACTTAATGTGCTTATACCCTTCCCTCCTGATTGTTTTGATTGAGTTTTGTGTTCAGCTGAGGGGAGAGAAAAATTGGCCGTGAGAAGGAAAAGGAAGGTGAGCTGCAGGTGGCAGGAGATGGCCTTCTTGAGACACTCATGTAAGGATCTTGCTCTTTTCTATCAGCCAACTTTCCCCATATTGCCATCGATTCAGAGTTATATGCTTTGGGGTTTTATAAGAGGTCATCTTCATGTATGTTTGGACCAAGTATACACACACACATAAGTATATATGTATATGTACAGATGTGTGTACATACACACATGTGCACAAAGACACAGGCAATACTGCATACATGCGTGTATGTATATGTAGACATATGCAAATATGTGTATATTTGTATACATGTTATGTATAGGCATATATACCATGTGTACATATATGTACACACATATTGTGCATGTGTGTATCCTAGTGGTAGTATACACTAGGCAAGTACAGTATAGGTAGTATATACTAGGCAAGTCACATAACCTGTTTCCTTAACTGTGAGATAGTGATAATAGTAAACCACTTCTAGGACTGTTGTAAGGATCAATTGCAATAATATTTGTAAAATGCTTAGAAGAGTTGCAAAATATAAATGGCACATAGTAGTTACTATATAATTTCTTCTAATAATAATAATGATGATAACAATAATTTCTTCTTCCACCCTTTCCATTCATATAGTCCTAGTTCTGCTTCAGGCCCTCATCACCTCTCTCCTAGAGTACTGCAAATAATCCCTCCTCCAAAGCTTTCTCTACTCCAGTCCATCTTCCATGGAGTCACCACGCCATATTCCTAGAATAGCGGTATGTCTGTGTTACTCCTTTACTTGATAAACTCTAGCCATTCTCTACAGCCTCATATTTATAAACTTCTCCCATATTTATATAGAACATGAGTAAATATATACATATATATAAACACACACATATCCACATATGTAGATATACACACATACAGATAGATAAATGGATAGATGTAGTATGTATGTCTGCATAACTTGATCCCTTCCTACTTTTCCAGACCATTTAATCTTCACTTCTTTCTTCACATTCTGCCACCCAGTCACACTAGCCTATTCAATTTCCAGCACATGGGATACTTATCTCCCATCTCCATACCTTTGTTATTCCCCATGCCAGCTGTCCGCACACTTTTCCCTTCTGCTGCGTAAAATCTCTGGTTTTCCATAACATTCATCTCAGCTCCACCTCCCACCCAGTGACAAGGGCATCCCCTCAACTTTGACCTTGTATTTTGTATACTTCACATACATGCTTATACCTGTGCCTGTTGTCTCTTCCATTAGAATTTAAGCTCCTTGAGGGCAGGGATTACTTTGTTTTTTGGGTTGGGTTTGGGTTTTTTTGTGTGTTTTTTGTGTTTTTTTTCTTTTTTGTATCCTTAATGCTTAAGTAGAGTGTCTTGAAAGGACTTAATAAATATTTGTAGATCCATTGATATTATCATTAGGTGTTGACACCAGCTCCATTCAGCACTTCTAATTGCTAATTATAGAGCAACAAAGCCTAAGGGATAAAGGGAGAGAGAGGAGGGCTCAATTCTAGACACCAGGAAGAGTCAACAGTATTCCAGTCTAGCTCCAGTGATCATAGGGCCATAGGATTGTAGATGTAGGTCTTGAAGGGACCTCAGAGGTTAAGCTATGTTTTGTTGTAAACCTCTGTACTGTTTTCCCTACTTTTACACCCTCCATTCCAGTTATAATCTATTTGCATTTAAAAATCAGGACTATCTTTAAGGACTTTCCATGTCTGTGCTAATCATGTTTAAAGCATCCTTTGCCTAAAAGTAGGGCCAGCTTATGAAACATGGATGGGGGAACTAAAATCTTTTACGAATACCTATAAAAGTGTATAGAAATCCATTCTTCAGAAAGGTATTATGTTAATTCCTAGGCCAGCGCAATTTACATCTGAATAGAATACAGAAAGGGATATGGAGAATAAAAAAGTAAGACTGGGTCAAAAATTGTGGTATGGTTGGGGGAAAATATGAGTGACAGGCAGGAGAAGGGAGGTCTTATCTTGGCTCTGCTATTTTATTGTTTTTGTGGTCTTGGGCAAGTTGTTTTGTCTGTGTGAGCCTCACCTTTCTCATTTGTGGAATGGACAGATTGGACTTGATCAATAGAGATTTTGTTCTGTAATAATGTCCCACTACTCTAGGTAACTAGGTGGCCCAGTAGATGGAATGATAGACTTGGAATCCAGAAGACGAGTTCAGAATCCTGCTTCCAACACTTAATTGACAACACAAACCATTTAGCCTCAATCTGTGTCAGTTTTCTCTTCTACAAAATTGGGATAGAAGTCACCCCTACGTTCCTTCTGTCCCTTTCCCTTTTGTTGTGAGGTTCAAATCAAACAATATAGGTAATCTTTGTAAACCTTCACGTGCCGTTAATATTCAAGTGCTAGTTATTTTTTATTATTGCCAAGTCCAAGCTGTTTGTAAAAATCTTCATTTAATAACAAACTTTTTTTTCCTATGGGACTAGTTCTTGTTTTTTTTTTTTAATATGATGCTTTTAACTTAGTTATTTGACAATGAGACAGGCTCCGAATGTCGTTGTTGATTTGGTTGTGTCCAAAACCATTTAGGGTTTTCTTGGAAAGGATTCTTCAGTGATTTGCCATTTCCTTCTCAAGCTCAATTTTACAGATGAGGAAACTGAGTCAAATGGGTTATGTGACTTGCCCAGGGTCACACAGCTAGGAAATGTCTGAGGATAGATTTTAATTCACAAAGAGCAGACTTCCTGCCTCCAAGCCCAGCCTTCTATTCACTGCAATACCTAGCTGCCTATTTGAATATCTGAATATCCCCCTTCTAGGATATTCACCAACTATCCCAAACTGGACCTTTTCTTTTACCACAATGTCTGGATGTCTTTGTGTTATACTCTGGAACTCCCTTGACATTCTATCCATTTCCTGCCTTTTACCTACGGTCAAATTACACAAGCAATCACCTTCCCCTCTAGACTTTCTTCCATTGCTCATCAATAAAATCTTTCTCAACCTCTTATCTTTCTCTGCCCTCCTCTAACTAGTTTCTCCTTCTCCACAACCACTTGGCCCTGAGCCCTGGCCAGAAAAGGAAACAGTTACCTAAGTCCTCATAGAAAGAAAACTAAGATCAAATTTGGGGACAATCATGCTATATCAGTAAACCCAGCGCTCTCTGATCATTCTGGCCTTTGTAAGTCAATAACCACGTGTCAGGCATTGTGCAAGGTAGCTCTCCTGTCTTCTCTCAATCCACCACCTGCCTTTTTGCACATGAAATTTCAAATCTTTTTTTCTATCACATTTTACAAATGAAGAAATTAAAGCTCAGAAATAAACTGGTCCATGGTCACACACTGATAGAAAAAAACTTAAGTGAGATTCAAACCCAGGCCCTCTGACTCCATAGCCAGTGTTCTCTCCTACATCATCACAGCTGTTCTTCCTGAAAAAGGGAACGGCTTTATGTTTAATTCACAAGCCAGTTTACGTAGTTAAATTTTAAATAATTCGCACACCTTTCCTTTTAATATTTGTAGTTGTTGAGTTTTCCTAATAAAACATTTAGGGATTCCCCCCACCACTCATGTCTCTTTCACTGGGAGAAAGATTTGTTTTCTGAAATGGAGGACTTTGCTACCCTCTCACTATTTCCTTTGCTCCTTCTGATCCTGTCTATTGCTTTAGCAAGAATGAAAGACTCTTGTGGAATTTGGCATTGTTTAGATGTACCGTCAGTATTAATAATTCTCTCACCAACCCAAAGTCCTGGAAAATCACAGAGTATTGGTCTTGCTGCCATGGAAAGACATTGGATTTGCTGGGGCATTTGAGGAGGTGGGCTCCACAAATGTCCTCAACCATGAGGGTCCTGGGCATGAGACAAACTTCCCAGGTGCCAATGGCTGTGTTCAAAGAATATACTTGCTTTTATGGCCCTTATATTTCATTCTCTACTGCCGGAATGGAGAACCATGCTGGGTTTGTGCATTTGTAATTGGGCAGGAACAGATGGGAAGAGCACAGTTGGAAGTAATACAACCATTAAAATAATCTATACTGCTCGTAACTCTTTGATGTGGGAGAGGTGAGTGGAGCCCCATGCATGGAGCTTCTAGTCACCCACTCCTCAGGGACATTCACTTTGGGGGAGGGGTTGTAGCTCTCACAGTTGGTGACACATTATGAATTCAAACTAACTTGGTTGGGTCTTCTTCTGACTTTTCTCTAGTTCCTAGATGCGAAGGATAGAAAATGGGAGAACTTTAATTCAATTGAACAAACATTTAAGTGACAAACACTATGCTAAGAATTAGAGATACAAAAATATAATAATTAAACAGTTCTTGCCCTCAAGGAGCTTACATGGCACTAGGGAGATGTGATTTGGATCACGTCTTTGCTTTTAGTCTTCTCTCAGCTACTCCATCTTCTACATAGCAACCAAAATGATAATTCTAAAATGCACATCTGACCATGCTGCTCCCCTGCTTACCAGGGTCTAGCAGAGATGAAATACAACTCCCCTGTTTAGCATTTAAAACCTTTATTATCTGGCTCCAGCTTTCTGGACTTATTGCATATTAGTTAAATGATCATAGGATCATTCATCCCAGCCAAACTACGCTGCTTGCTGTTCCACAAATCCAAGATTCCATCTTTTTCCTCTGAGTCTGTCTGTGTCCATGCTGGTTGTCTTATGCCTTGAACAAGCTTTCCTCTTCACTTCTCTATCAGTGAATCTCTAGGTTTTTTTAAGGTTCAGCTTAAGAGCCACCTTTGACATGAGGCCTACCCTGATGACATATGCTATTAGACTTCTCCTAAATTACTCTGTACATACTGCATATTCATTGATCTGCATGCATGTTGTTATTCCCTCCTCTCCTCCCTGCTTCAATAGAATGTCAGTTCCGTGAAGGCATTAACAATTTAATTTATATTTATATACCCAGTGGCTAGCATAATGCTGGTACAAAGGAGACAATTAATAAATGCTTGTTTAATGAATGAATAAATAAGAACAAAGTATATGCAAAGTAATTTCAAGATGGAGAAAGAAATGATTTCACAAATTTGGATTTAGACCAACCATATTCCAAGCTTGTGAACTCATAACTTTTTCCCCCTGGAAGTTTCAGAGGGAAGAATGGGGGAGCAGAGTTTCCTTTGAGCAAAAATGTGCCACATTTTATTAAGGATCTTGACAAATGAGAACATATCCAGAGCGATAACAATAGAAAATACAACTACGACCACTCATATTTGTTCAGTGCTTTTGGTTTTCAAAGTTCTTTTCATTTTTGTTATTGTCATTTCAGTTATGTCTGACTTTCTGGGACGCCATTTGGGATTTTCTTGACAAAGATACTGGAGTGGTTTGGCATTTCCTTCTCCATCTCATTTTACAGATGAGGAAACTGAGGAAAATAGCATTAAGTGACTTAAGGGTCACATAGCTAGGAAGTGTCTGAGGCTGGATTGAAACACAAGTCTTCTTGACTCCAGGCCTGGCACTCAATCTATTGCACTATTTAATGTCCCCTCAAAGCTCTTTGCATGGTTTCGTTAGAACCTCCCCTGAACTCTGTGAGACAGAAGTGAATATTACCCTGCTTTTATAGATGGGTGGTCTCAGTTTCCTTATCTGTGAAATTAGGATAGAAAGAAGCATTTGGTTGAGCTGTAAATTGGTGCAACTATTATGAAAAACAATTCAGAATTCTTAAAGAACAGCTAGTAACTATCCACACCCTATAAACTCATAGCATTGTCATATCTGGGAATACGCCCTGAGGAGATAAAGAAATGAAGACTGGCTCTATTACGTGCTCCCAGAGAATTGTAGATAGACTCTCTGTGGAAGCAAAGGACTGGAAACAAAGCAGGTACCAATCTATTGAGGAATGGCTAAAAATTATGTAATACTAATTAAATATTGTATTACTCTGTCACCCTTTTCAGATCTAAGGGCTCTGGTGGTGTGGTGACTCAGTGGATTGTGTGCTGGGCCTGCAGTCAGGAAAACCTGAATGTATCCCGCCTCAGATATTTGCTAGCTGTGTGACCCTGGGCAAGTCACTTAACCTCTGTCTCTTCCAGTTTCCTCATCTGTAATAGCAATTACCTTCCAGAGTGACCCTGGGCAAGTCACTTAACCTCTGTCTCTTCCAGTTTCCTCATCTGTAATAGCAGTTACCTTCCAGAGTTATTGTGAGGACCATATAAGATATTTATAAGTCACTTAGCACAAGGTGTGGCATGTAGCAAGTTATATATAAATATTATTATTATCATGACTACAATGCGTGAGGTTTTGGAGAAATAAGCACGAAGGATAAAACAACATCTACTTGCAAGGACCTTAAATTCTAACGGGGAAGAGAATAAGCAGAAAAAATATATACGCGGCATAAAATATAAGCTTAAGAACACAGCTCTGAAGTGGTTAAGTACCAAGCAGGCAGGGAAGAAAGGTGCTGGCGTTTGGCAGAGAGGAAGAAGAAAGGCTTCATGAAAAGATTATACTTCAGGTGTGTGTTCATGGAAGAGGCTGGGCCGCCTCCAGTTGTCCTAATCTGTATTTGGCTACTGGACCCAGATGGCTCCAGAGGAGAAAATGAGGCTAGCGACTCTGCCAGCCTCTCTCATTTAATTCAATTCACTTGCAAGTCATGGCTTCGTCTTCCTGATGTCATGGCCCTCTTCAAGAAAGAGCCCATAGACAATGGAAGAGGTTACTCTATGAGGTGAAGGTAGGGATGACCAGGAATGTGGGATGGCCAATGAAAAAGCACAATGGGAAATAGAAAGTCATGTGTGAGACACAGAGAGAAGACCAGTTTGACTGGATTAGACAGTACAAAAGACAGAGTAATATTCAATAAGGATGAAAAGATAGGCTGGGGCCAAGTTACGTAGGGCTTTAAATGTTAAACAGAGGATTTTGTAATTTATTCTACAGGCAGAAGGAAGCACTGGGTACCATTAAGTAGGGGAGGCACATAATCAGATATATGTTTGAAGAAAATGACTTTGGCAGCAGTGTAGACAATATACTATAGTGGAGAGACAACTGAGTAAGGGAGATCAATCACAGGGCTATTGCAATAGTCCAGGTAAGAAGTGATGAGGGCAGGGAGAATTGTGGCAGCTGTGTGACTGGAGAGGAGTCAGATGCCCAAAATGTTGTGAAGACAGAAAGGGCAAGATATGGCAACTGATTGCACATGTGAGGTGAGGGAGAGTCCGGAGTCCAGGTTAAGGAGCTAGAAGACTAAAGATGGTGGTGATGACTGACAGCAATAGAGAATCTTCAAAGGAGGGAATTTTGAGAGAAAGGATAACGTAACGAGTTCAGTTTCTGACATGTTGAGTTTAAAATCTCTCCAGAACATTCAATTGGAAATGTCTAATCTGTGAAGCTCTGGGAAGAAAGAGGGTCTGAATAAAAATCTAGGCATCATCTCCATAGAGATGGCAGTTCAAACTAAGTGAGCCAATGAGGTGAGAGAGAGAGAGAGACAGAAAGAGAGAGAGAGACAGAGAGAGACAGAGAGAGAGAGAAAGAGAGAGAGAGAGAGAGACAGAGAGAGAGAGAGAGAGAGAGAGAGAGAGAGAGAGACAGAGAGAGAGAGACAGAGAGAAAGAGAGAGAGAGAGAGAAGCTAGGCAGCAGCGGTTCTCAACCTGTGGGTTGCAACCCCTTTGGGAAAACACATATTTCCGATGGTCTTAGGAACTAAGACACTGTCTCCAGGCGGGTCCGCCCACATGCAGATATGCCCACATACGAGTATTAAAGGGTCAGGGCATTAGGAAGGCTGAGAACCACCGAGCTAGAGGAAGAAGAGAAGGAGGAAGAGGCTAAGTCAGAAACCTGTGGAACACCCACAGGTAGGGGGCATTCTATAGATGATGAGCAAGAAAAGGAAAGAGGAAAGCAGCAAGAAGAGAGAAGTGTCACAAAAACCCAGAGACAAGAGAGTGGTCAAAAATGTCAAATGAAGGAGGCAGGTGAATGAATAAAGATAAGGGCTGAAAAAATACCATCAGATTTGGCCATTGTAGATCACTGGTAACTTTGGAGACAACAGTTTCAACAGAGTGCTGAGTGTGGAAAACAAATTAGAAAGGGCTAAGGAGTAAATTAGAGTGGAAATGAAAACAGTGAATGGAAACAGAGTTTTTCAAGGTATTTCAGCTAAGAAAGGGAGGCTAGATAGAGGGTGATAGCTTGAGGTCATAACGTAAGATTTTTTTCCCCATATGTTGATTGCTGTTTTTATTCTTTTTTTTCCTTTAGCATAATAGCTTTCTGGGAGTAGATGGGAATTGTAGATCACATAAAAAGAAAAGATATCAATAAAAATCTGTTCTAAAATTTTTAATAGAAAAATTATGTATATGAGAAATTAATCAAAATTGGGAGGTTTTGTAGGAACTAACACAACGCAAAAACCAATATACCCAATCATCCCAGTAACATAAAGAAAAATAACATGAAAACACACCATAATTCAGATTAATGTAATGGCCCATCTCAAGCCCAGAGGACTGTTTAGGGCACTTCCTGCCTCTTGTTAGAAGTAATGGAATGAAATCGTATAGGCTGACAGTCATGGACACAGAGTCAGTCTGGTTTTGTTTTTTCTTTATTATGAGGGAAGGTTCTATTAGGGATGGGAATGGTGTTCTGGGGAAATGATATTTTATACACATGTATGTATATGTATGTGTATGTATATGTGTATATATGTGTGTGTGCATATCTATCTATCTATATATACATACACACATATATACTTAATGAGGCGAGTTGGATATCTAGAGTATTGTGTTCAGTTCTGGATGTCGAATTTTAGGAACAATATAAGTTAGAGGTTTCCAAAGAAGGGTATTGAAGAGGTGGAAAGGATTTGAAAACATTATCAAATGAGTATTGGTTGAAGGAACTGGAGATGCTCATCCTAGAGTTGTTCAGTCACTTTTTACCTGCGTCCAATACTTTGTGACCCTTTTTGAAGTTTTCTTGGCAAAGATATGGGAGTGTTTTGTCATTTCCTCTGCCGGTGGATTAAGGCCAACAGAGATTTAGTGACTTGCTCAGAGCCACACAGTTAGTGTCTGACACTGGATTTGAACTCAGGTCTTCCAGACTCCAGGCCCAGTGCTCTATCCATGGAGCCACCTAGATTCCTTTTCCCAGAGCACAGAAGCCTCAGAGGACATGGTCATTGTGTTGGATTTGCAGGACTTTCTTGTAGAAGAAGAAGAAGAATAGTTTCACAGACCACAGCTTTGTACTCTGTCCCTTGATCTCCAGTTTAGATGGGTCAGCTTTTGCCTCCTCTTTCTGGGAATCAAGCCAGCACGCTATCTCTACGCAATACCATGGTCTTGTCTTTTCCATCTTCCCTTTATCTCTTTCCACCTGCCATTAGAATTTAAGTACTCAAGAGCAGGGGCTGACTTCCTTGTTTGTATTTATATCAACACACTTAGGTTAGCATACGGCATATAGTAAGTACTTAATGTTTTATCCATCCATCCATCCATCCATCCATCCATCCATCCATGCATCCATCCATCCAGCCGATTTTAATATGGAGAACAGTGAACAGACAACAGCATGATCTGCTTCTGCAAACCCCACATGGAAGAGACTGGGGAGTCTGCTTCCAAGATGTCATGATCCCATGTAAGAGAATTGCATTTGAAAGATGTGTAGCACACACAGATACTCTATAACTGGTTCCAGTTTTCTAGTCATATAATCAAGAGGGACCTTTTTGATTGTCTGTGCAGCCAGAGTTTGGGACATTCAAAAGGCACTAGTTAGAATCTATCCCTTCTTTTTGGCCTGACTCCTTCCTGCTGGGCTGTTTCTGATAGAAAAGAGACAACTCATCCCGTAAGAGCTACTCCTAGATTCCTGAGGGGGAGATGTATTCAGGCTAAATCAAAGATTATGAGGCTATGAAATCTTTGCTATGGAGCCAAATGTTAGATGGGGAGCGTCCAAGGCATTTCCTCTTATGGTATTTTCTTTCCTTTCTGTCCAGAATGCAACCAGGAAGAAAGGAGTCAATACAAGAGGAAGGGATGCATTCTAGATGGATATTTATCCTTGAACTGACAGGATAAAACTAGAAAGAATTTACAGATGTTCTAAAGAGATTTGAATTTGATGTAGTGGAAAACTGCTTTCCAATTGGAGCAATACCAAGGCAGGATAATCACCTGTTAGATATATTATAGAGGAAGTGAGGAAGTTAGGAGAAGGAAATAGCAAATCACTCCAATATCTTTGCCAAGAAAATCCCAAATAGGGTCATGAGAAGTCAAACATGACTGAAAAACAACAGAGGGAGTGAAAATTTGAGTATGTTGCACGGGGTTTTTTTGTTCAGAATATGGTCAGGTAAAACGGCCTTTGACATCCCTTCCAACTCAAAAATTTGGTGACTCAGTGATCCTCAAGGAGGTGTAATCATTTGCTCATAGTCTTAAAATTATTGAGTGTTGGAAGAGATTGAAAAGAGTGAAAAGGGACAAAATCAATCTATAAGAGGATCATTTGAAGAAAGAGAAGACATTTAGGCTGAAGAAGAGAAGACAAATGGGATATATGAGACTTTTTTTTTTAGATTAAACCCAACTGTTTCCAGTCACCATCACTTGATTGTGGGCCTCAATGGCCATCATTCAGGACAGAACCCCGCTGAAGAAGGAATTTTATCATCCTCAGGACCACCAAAAGCTGACCAAGTATGACCAATATGCTGATTAGTCTAAGGACCCTAAAAACACCCACCAATACACCCAAGATCACCAGTCCTGCTTCTACCACATTCCCTGCAGGAATACTTGTGGAGATGTGACTGCAATACTTGCCTCCTTACTAGTCACAGCTAATGAAAGTTTTCACCACCAAACTCCTTGCCCCATTAAATTGTTCAATAGATGGAATCTGATCAATGGAAATGACCCTAGAAAAGATGCACTCCCAACCTGCCTTGCTGCTGCAAGCTAAGGACCATGGGGCATTTCCATCTGATTTACAGCTGAAACTTCCAATATATGTTGTCTCCCTCATTAGAATTTACACTTCTATTTGTATCCCACTTAATAAATGTGTTTTCCTTCATTAATTCATGAATGATCACTATCTTCAAATATCTCAGAAGCTGTCAGGTAAAAGTGATTGGATTTCCACTTTGTCTAAAGGGCAGACCTAGGAGCAGTTAGTTGAGGCTGGTGAGACGATTGACATCAGAAAAAGAATTTAGGCATAATCCAAGCTTGCCAAAAGTGAAATGGACTGCACGGGGAGGTGGCAGTTTCCTTTTCACTGGAGGTTTTCAAACGAAGGTTAGATGACTTTGTTGGGGATATTTTAAGGGGATTTGTGTTCAGGTGCAGTTGGAACCAGAGGGTCTCTAAAGGTGTCTTCCAATTCTGCTAGTCTGTAATTCTCTGATCTCCAGATGTCAGGCCCTGTCCTACCAGTTTAGTTCCTGATGTTACTATTTTGGATTTTTCTTTTTTTTCATTGCCTCGCATTCTGATCACGACTTTCTTTTTCAGAGCAATTTTAAAGTCCTTTAAATATACTTACCAAGTTTATCCTCCCAACATGTGAATGAATCACAGAATCTCAGATTTGGGAGGAACCTCAGAGGTCACCTAATTTAACCTCAACTCAAACATAAATGCCATCAAAAAGATCCCTAATGAGTGATCACCTACCTTTCATTTAAAGACCTCTGGTCCTGAAAGAACTAATAGCCACTGAGGCATCTCATTCCATTTTTAGAAAATTCTAATTATCAGGAAGTTATTCAGTATATTTAACTAAAATCTGCTGCCCTATGACTTCTACCCTGTAGTCCTAGTGTTGACCTCTAAAGCTAAGAAGAAGCCAGCTTTCTCTTTCTTGTGACTGCCCATTATGTAGTTGATGGTCACTACTGCATAATCCCTTCCACCAAACTCCCACCTTCATATCTTCTTTCCTTTTGACCACTGTAGGGCAAAAGTCAAAATTACAGTTTCCTTTGAACAAAAGAAAGAAGCTAAGGCTCAGAGGAAAGTTTCATTATCACTTCATGTGTCTGGAGTCAGAGGGGACACAAAGGCCATCTAACCCAAACCCTTCCTTTACAGATGAAGAAACTAAAACATAAAGAGATCAAGTGACTTGTTCGAAGTCACACATGGAGTCAGGGACAAAGAAGATTTCAACCCAGGTCCTCTGACTCCAAAGCAGATTTTATTTATTTTTTTCCCCATTATACCATAGTCACATAATATCTAGAACTGAAAGAGATATTCCTTAACCATTAATTGTATTTGCTATGAACACATTCTGTCTCCTGGAAGATTCATCCAAGGTTGCATATACTTAAGACTGACTCCCTTTAGTAATGTCTTGGAGTGAAACCACCATCTACTTCCCCACAATATCTGTTGGTTCCACTGTCTCAGTCATGTCCAACTCTTCATGACCCCATTTAGGGTTTTCTTGGCAGAGACACTAGAGTGGTTTGCTGTTTCCTTCTCGAGCTCATTTTATAGTTGAGGAAAGTGAGGCAAACAGGGTTAAGGGACTAGCTGAGGGTCTGAAGCCAGCGAGGGTCTGAAGCCAGCTAGTGTCTGAAGCCAGATTTGAACTCACAAAGATAAATGTTCCTGACTCTAGACCTGTTCTATCTGCTGCTCCTGGCTGTCCAATTATTATTATTATTATTATTACTAGTATTTTATTATTTGGTCAGTTTTAGTCATGTCTGACTGTGACCCCTTTTGGGGGGCTTTCTTCGCAGGGATACTGGAGTGATTTGCAATTTTCTTCTGTAGCCATTTTATGGATGGGAAAACTGAGGCAAAGGCAAATAGGGTCACATAGCTAATAAGTGTCTAGGGCTTGGATCTGAACTCCGGTTTTCCTGACTGCAGGCTGAACACTTGATCCATTGCATCACCTTGCTTCCTACTGTTGGAAAGAGAATAATGAGCTGGATGAGAGGACTATAGGTTTAACCCTAGAGCAGCAGTTCTCAACCTGTGGGTTGCGACCCCTTTGGGGGTCAAATGACCCTTTCACAGGGGTTGCCTAAGACCATCAGAAAACACATATTTCTGATGGTCTTAGGAATGGAGATACCACTCTATCTGTCTCCAGGTGGGTCCGCCCGTGTGCAGATACACCCACATACGAGTATTAAAGGGTCACAGCATTAGGAAGCTTGAGAACCACTGCCCTAGAGGAAAAGGGTTATTATTGTTTTTCTTCTGACACAGATAGTACCTAGCAGCTGAGAACAGTGGAGAGAACACTAGATTTGAAGACAAAAGGTTTAGGTTCAAGTACTGGTTGGCAACTTATTAATATTATGTTTTTGACAAGTGGTTTTTTTTCTCTGTGAAACTCAATTTCCCCACCAATAAAATAGGTATGATGGTGGTGGTGGTGATGATGATGATACACATATACTTGTAGAGTCCTCTGAAGTCAAGGAAAAAAGCTAGCTCTTGTGTGAAGATCAAATGAGTTTAATGTATATGGAACACTTTGTGACCATAAAGTGCTATATAAATATTAATTTTCATTGTTATTTGAAGCATAGAATCTAAGTTTACACAGACTTCCTGAAGTTATCATGTATAACCCTTAACTAAATTGAGAGCTTTGTTATCATCGCTATTATTTGTTTTTATTTTCAACCTTACTTTTATCCTTATTAGATCAAAGATTTAAAGGTGGAGAAAAGAGACCAAAGGGATGATTGATTTCAACCTGATCATTTTACAGACAAGGAGACTGTGACCCAGGACAGGGAAGGGACTTACTTGCTCTTACTTACACAAGTAAGTAGAAGACTTCAAGTCTTTCAAATCTAAATTTAACATTCTTCTACCACATTATGATTTGATAAAATCACCACCACTATCACCGCCATCATCACCATCCTCATCATCAATCATTTATTCCACTATAAAAAAATCTCTTCAAATTGCATGGTACAATGGAAAGAGCACTGGAGGCTCTTTTTGGAGGCATGAGACATGAGTTCAAATCCTGGTTCATATATTTGTTCATTGTATGAACCCAGACAATTTACTTTTCTGGGGACTTAATTTTTTTACAAGTTGTAGTTGTGAGGGGTGAACTAGATATAATGGAATGGAAAAGCACTGGGAAATTAAATAGAAAATTAAGACAACATCTATTTTCAAGGAGTTCACATTCTAATTTAAGAACAAAGATTGAACAACAAGAGCAACATTCTAATTGGGGGAGACATTTACAGGAGGGTTTGTGTCCATGTTTAAGGTTATAGTGGATGGAAAAGCCAAGCAGCCTTTAGGTTTGGTGAGGGAAGTATCAGAGCAGATAATATATCCCCAAAGACCTTGGTGACCTATGGCTTCGGAGGTCCCTTCTAGCTCTCCAAAATCCTATGATCATCCTCAAAAAAAAAAATACATGCAGCACATAGGAGCCTTGAAATTTCAAGGTCTTTGGAATGTGAGGGTGAGTGTGTGATGGAAAGAAAGGAGTGGCATTGGGGATGATTCTCCAAATAACATCCTTGCTGGGGACTTTCAGTCTTTTGGATATGTTTTTTTTTTCTTTTCACCCAAGGCTCACAGTTTAAGCACCCTCAAATCAAACAGCCATTGGGCTAACATTCCCCAAAGCATGTAGAGAATAGAGGCTCTGGGCTAGAAGTCTATGGTCTCAATCCAACCTGGACAGGAATGCTAACCAGCAACCAAGATTTCCTATTGTGGATTCAGCAAGTTCCTTTCACATCCTCCAAAACTGCAAGATAACTTTGCACTCTATCCTCATGACTACTAACTTACACCCTCTTCTTCCTTCAAGATCCAGCTACCACTCTCTCCTCCATTGGCATCCCCTGATTGCCTCAACTAAAAAGTGGCTGCTTCTACCTCATTTTTTCCTATCAAATGACTACTATGTCCAAAATAATGTGGAAGGCACTGCGAGAGAGCTAGATAGCCTGATTAAAGCATGGAAATTCCTCTCCAGTGGAATGGCTTTCTCTTCTCTGTCCTCTACAATTATCACACTCAGTAATACCTCATAGTATGCTCTTCTTCCTTCCCTAGACTATTTTGGCTCTCCTATCACTTCAAACTTTACCCTTCCTCCAATGCAAAGATCAATTCCTTCATCTCTTCTAGGAAATCTATCTAAATCATTAAAATTCTAGGGCATATATACCATACACTTAAAAATAATTATACTTCATTTTAATATTTATTTTTTAAAATTAGAGTTACCAATTCTTTCCCTCCTACCTGTCCTTTCCCATCCACTGACAAGTGACATTATGTCAATTATACATATGAAGCCATGCAAAATATATATTTAGGTGTTCCCTAAACAGCTATTATTAGTTGTTACCAAAAAAAGAAGTAAAAATGAACTAAGTAGAAAAAGTGTGTTTTAACATGCAGCTTTATCTCTGGATATAAATAGCATTTTTCTCTTTGAGTCCTTTGGAATTGCCTTGGATGATCATATTGAGTGGAATAGCTAAGTCTTTCATAGTTTATCATGTATATAATATTTCTGTCACTGTGTATAATTATCTCTTGGTTTTACTCACTTTACTTTGCATCAGTTCATATAAGTCTTCTCTGCTTTTTTTCTGAAACCATCCCATTCACCATTTCTTATAGTACAATAGTATTGCATCACAATCATATACTACAACTTGTTTGGCCATTCCTCAATTAATAAATTATTTACTTGATGATACACTCACTGTCTTGTTCTGGTCTCTAGTTTTTCCATAGGTACAAGCCTTGTACTTCAGCAAAAGTATAAATCCTCCCCTCCCCCAGACAAGTATTGTCTTCATTGTCTTTTATATTTCCATTTCATAAAGCATATATCAATCAAGCAGTAAATAAGCATTTATTAAGCACCTAATGTGTTCCAGGCATGTGTTAGGTGCTGGGGAAGCAGACTGAAGCAGTTTAGTCTAATTGAGAGACAGCACAGTGCTTACATATACAAGTATATACACTATAGATCACAGATGATTTGGAGAGGGAAGGCATTAGCAGCTAGGGAAGTGGATCAGGAGAGGCATTGAGGTGATATTTGAATTAAGCCCAGGATGAAGCCAAGGATTCTGGGAAAAGAAAGTGAGAAGAAAAGGAATTCCAGTCATGAAGGAGGGAAATGTGGTACCTTGCATGAAGAGCAGAGAGGAGGCTGGTTTGGCTAGGCTACAGTACTCATTCTTATACAGTAAGACTAGAAAAGTGGAGTGGGGCCAGGTTGTAAAAGACTTTCAGTGACAGAGGGCTTATATTTGATCGTGGAGGTAATGAGGAGAAATGTTTGTTAACTAACAGGTGACATGGTTAGATCTGTACATTGTGCAAGTCAATTTAGCATCTAGGGGAAGGAAGAAATGGAGAGAAGAGAGATGAATCAAGGAGAACTGACTCCAATTAGGTGACTACTGCAATATAATCCAGGCCAGAGGCAATGAAGGGACTGAACTAGGGTGGTAGCCCTTTGAATGGTCAGGAAGAAATGAAGGATTAATGCAAGAGAGAAGCTTGTTGAGAACAGGAACAGTTTTCCCTTTCAGAGATAATAGTAATAATAACGATAATAATGGCAGCAAGGTGGTGTACTGAATACAGTAATAGTTCTGGAGTCAGGAAGACTCATCTTCCTGAGTTTAAATCTGGCCTCAGATATTTACTAGCTGTGTGACCCTGGGTGAGTCACTTAACCTTGTTTGCTCCAGTCTCTTCATCTGTAAAATGATTACATTGTGTTTGTCCTTCATTCTTGAAGAGGACCATGGAATTAGGGAAATGATGACATGACTGGAGTTGACTGATTTGAGTGAGGGAGGGCTGTACAAGGTCACCAACCTCACTTTCTCATCCAGAGTCATCTGGTTCCAGTGGTCAGATATTCATCAGGATGACTAGAGATGTCCCAGGATGCAATGGGAGACCCTGCCACTTTTAGGTTAATATCTTTTCAGGTTTTTATTTTGACCAAAGTAATGCCCATTCAGTGAACAGGCTCCTTTAAGAAGTTTGTCAAGGGATGGCCCTTTTAATTAAAAAACAAAATCAAACTGGGAGGGGAAGACCCTAAGGGTTGCTGGCCAAAAGAGGGAGCTAGGTGGTACAATGAATAGAGAGCACTGGTCCTGGAGTCAGGAGGGCCTGAGTTCAAATGTGACCTCAGACTCTTAACACTTACTAGCTGTGTGACCTTGGGCAAGTCACTGAACCCCAATTGTCCTGCCTTCCCCCCTCCAAAAACAAGGCAAAAAAAATAGAAAAACAATTACTATTTACATTCACTCTGAGATAGGAGGGCCCAACAAAATAACCACTAAAGTGGTGCTTGGGCAGGGATGTATTGTTCAATCTATGAGCTCCAGACCAGAGAAGGGAATGATAAACCACTCCAACTATCTCTGCCAAGAAAACCCCAAATGGAGTCTAGAAGAGTTAGAAAAAACTGAAAAGCAACTCAACAAAATCATAATAACACTACCAACAACATATAGTAGCACTTTAAGGTTTGCAAATCACTTTGCAGATATTACAGAAACCCTGGGATACAAATGTCATTATTATCCCCATTTTACAGATGAAGAAACTAAGGCAGACAAAGAGATGAAGTGAAGTGCCTAAAGTCATGAGGTAGGAAGTTTCTGAAGTCAGATTTTAACACCTGTCTTCTTGACTCCAGGCCAAGGGTTCTATTTACTGAGTGATTTTTGTTATGCCCAGGACATGGTAGAGTATTTGGGGCTGGCACTTACTGAATTTGTTTATAAATGAAATAATTTACATATATGTGTGTTTATATAATCCCTAAGGCACATTCTTAAAAGATTAGAGAAACAGGAAAAGTTCTTATTTGTAAAAATATTATTTATAGCAGCTTTTTTTTTCCTACAAGCAAAACAAAACAAAACAAAAGGCAAACCTGGAAATCAAGAAGATTACCATCTACTGGGAAATGACTGAACAAAATGGGAGAAAGGAAGGATACCGGGCGAAATTTATTCAATATGAAAATAAAGTTATCAACAAACTTTTTTTAATTTGAAAGAATCTTCCAAATCACTGATAATAAGGGGAATCAAATCAATCAAACTCCGAGGTTCCACTTCCCAGAAAATTGGCAGAAATGGCAGAAGATAGGAATAGTCAATGCTGGAGAGGTCCTAAAAATACACTTAATGTGCTAAAAGTCAGACTTCCTCTTTTCATATGTTGGTTAGTTTCATTTCATTTTTTTCCCTGCCCAGAAGCAACTCCTGATACCATCAACTAAAGCATGAAAGGGCCTGGATCAGTAGAAAGGAGAACCAGACTAACGAAATCACGGCTCTTTAGAAGTACTGTATTGAAAAGAATGCTGATTCAGTAACCCCTTGTTTCCAGCCCTGCTTGTCAATCAGTGTTGGGGGAGGCGTCACCCAGTCTGCAGTTCTTCTATTATCTGCTAGACATCATTTAGCAGGTCTTTTCCTACCTTTTGGTCCTTGACTACAGGTAATTGAGGAGGTGGTGAGGTGGAATAGTCCATGCTCTTTTACTGATATGGACCTAGCTGAATTGTCTTTATCTCATTATGAAAGTTATCAATGAAAGCCGGCACCATCTTGAATTCCTTGCTGATCTCCAGTGAGGGGCCCCACCAATGTGTTGCTACCTGAACATATTTTAATAAAATCTTTTAATTCTCTTTCCCTTGAGTTTTGCCTCATTAATTGGGGTAAAACTGTAACAAAGAATTTTCTTTTTCACAACTGACACATGTAATTATCTTCATAATGAATTTTACATACGTAAGATACTGAAACATATGCATTTGAGCATTTTAATGGGAGACGGGAATGGTAGAGCTTATTACTTCCACTATAAATAAGGAAATGAAGGCCAGGAAAAATGAAGGTGCTTGGAAAAGCTCCTACAGCTGGTAAAGGGTGGAACTGGGGTTAGAACCCAGGTACCCTGACTCCTTTTTTATCCTTCCAATCTATAATAGGTGTTTCTCAATAAATGCTTCTTCATTTTCCATTTTGGGCACTCATAAGGGGGAGGAAGGGGAATAAATATATACTATAAATGTATATATGTATGTGTGTGTGTGCATATATATGTAGAGTTTCAATATATGGTTCCTTTTAGGTGCTAAGCACTTTACAGCTACTATCACATTTGACTTTCATATTAAGTAGCAACATGACGTGCTCAGGTAGGTGCTCTAGGATCCCCATTTTATTGTTGAAAAAACTGAGGCAAACAGAGATTAAGTGACTTGGCCAGGATCCCACAGCTAGTAATTGATGTTGGATTTTGAATTTAGATCTTCCTAACTCCAGGCCCAGCACAGTGGAAGAGAACACATCAGGACATGAGAACAAAACAGTAGTTAGTGAGTCTCCACAGGGAAGCCTATTTTTCTGAGCCAGCTTGTAGTCTCCTTTACTTTAAACCCCTCCTCCTCCCCCTATCCTTCTACCATTCTCCTCTCTCTGGAAGGTGCTGGAGCTAAGAGGCCATTTACTTAGCAGCTGGCTTTGCTTTACTGAGCTGTAAATATATATTTACAGCTATTTTTTTTAATAGCATGAAAGCATAAGAGCTGCTTTCCAGATCCTGAAGGAACCAAAATTAACTGAGATTAATTTAAGAGGTAAAAAGAGAAAGGGGGAGTGTATAGGGGGAGGGAAAGAGGAGGGGAGGGGTGGTTCTGAATCTGGAAAAGTAAAATCTTGAAAAGACAAACAGAATTCTAAGCTCCCTAAAAAGAATTGAGAAGGAAGGGGGACCTTAGGGCCAAGAAAGAAAGAGACCTCAGGCAAAATGACTCACATCAATCTGACACGTTTTACTCCTTTCAGCCCCAGAAATACATCCCTCATGGTACTCCCTATTTATATAACTTCTCATCTTTTTCCCTTCACCCCAAAGTCTGTCCTACTCCCTTACACCTGTTCAAATCCAACTCACTTGTTCCCACTAGATAAATGTCAGTTGTTATTGTTCACTATTACTATTTCTATGCTCAAGTCTCATTGCTTCTGGGAAATTTTCTTTGGCCACCTCTTCCCTTCTGCCATCCTCGTATGCTTGAAGTCTCTATCAGTGGTTCTCAGACTTTTGGTTCTCAGCATCCCTTTATGCTCTTACAATTGCTGTGGCTCAGCCTCCCCCACCTCGAGAGCTTTTGTTTATGTGCGTTAGATCTATTCATATTTACCGTGTTAGAAATATGAAATGACTGAGTATTATGAGGAAAACATTTTTTGACCTTGTGGACTCCCTGAAAGTGTCTTGGGTTCCCAGAAGATCCCTGGCCTACACATTGAGCATCACTGGTCTATAGCAGAGGTATCAAACTTAAATGGAAAAGGGGCTCTGACACAATCTGCCTTACAAAATCTCAAATTAATATTATATATGTATACATATATTTATGTTTTTATTTATTTTGTTAAATGTTTTCCAATTACAATTCAATCTAGATCTCGGTTTTGTAGGTCCGTGTGGGCCTGTGGTCTACTTTTTTTTAACTCTGGACCTCTTTCTGCATTTTGGCAGCTTTGGTTTGTTGGCATTTCATGTCCTGAAGGCATGCACAGTGCAAAGAGAACATGCTTTGTGTTCAGAACCAAGGCTGTAGTGAAGTTGCAAGAAGCAACACAGGCAAAACTGTCAGAAACACCTCTGTTCATTACCCATTTGATTTTTAATTAATGTCTGGTCATTGCATGTTCCTTTTACTATTTTTACTATTTCCAAATTTTTCATGACCCCATATGGGGTTGAGATCCAGAGTTTATGAATTACTGTTCTATGTGCTATAAGATATAGAATCAGGATACCTGAGCTAAACTCCTAATTCTGACCCTAAGAAGCAGTGGTAGGATTATGAGTCAGTCATTCAACGTTTCTGGGCTTCAGTGTTTTTTGTTGGTTTGTTGGGTTGTTTTTTTTTTTCACTTCTGAGTGAAAACCACCAGTTAGAAACAATCACTCAAATGCTGGAAGGCATTTGTGTGTGGAAAGTGTTACCTTCCTAGGTGATGTAAGGCAGTATGATACAGGGGAAAGACACTGATTTTAGAGTGATAGAATCTAGAGGAAAAGTAACTTAATAGACTATTCAATGCAGAGGTTCCTGACTTGGCAGACAAGTCGTTTTTGTCTGTCCTTCATTCTCCAAAAGGACCATGATATCAGGAAGGTAATGCCATGACTTGCAAGTGAATTGGATTCAAGTGAGGGAGGGCTGTGAAAAGTCACTAGCTTCACTTTCTCCTCCAGAGCTAATGGTTCCAGTGGCCAGATATGGATCAGGATAACTGGAGATGGACCCAGATGTAATGGAAGACCTTGGCCTTTTTAAGCTAAAGTCTTTCTGATTTCTCACTTTGACTGAGGCAACACTCATTCAGTGTTTAAGGGCAGATAAGAAATGAGTCAATGAGCCTTTTTTACCTAATTAAAAAAAAATAAATCTGGGAGGGGAACACTCTAAGGGTTTCTGGCCAAAACAGAAACAATTTACTATTTACATTCATTCCGAGCAAGGGAAGAAAGGGAGGGAAGGAAGGAAGGAAGGAAGGAAAGAAGGAAGGAAAGAAGGAAAGAAGAAAGGAAGGAGGGAGGAAAGGAGGAAGGGAGGGAAAGAAGGAAGGAAGGAAGGAAAGAAGGAGGGAGGGAGCAAGGGAGGGAGGGAAAGAAGGAAGGAAGGAAGGAAGGAAGGAAGGAAGAAAGGAAGGAAGGAAAGGAGGGAGGGAGCAAGGGAGGGAGGGAAAGAAGGAAGGAAGGAAGGAAGGAAGGAATGAAGGAAGGAAGGAAGGAAAGAGCTGTGCTGTTCACCTTGAACCTGCAGACAAGTAACCACCAGGGGAGGGGGTATCAAAGCTTATATAAGAAGTAAAGGGAATATTTAATAAGTACTGCTCTAAAGAGTTCAGCCTAACCATTGGTTGACCTAAGGGAATAACAAATGTCTATTATCCAGGTTGCAATATGGATTGAATGAAGAACCCATAAAGCTAGTAATGCATTAGTACATATATCTTGTATAGACCTGCCCGTGGACAATGAACTAGGCCTTGAGTGGAACAGGAGGAAAGCAGGTTGGATTGCCTTTGGGAAACTGGGCAGCATTTTTAATTGCCTCATGCTTCTCCCTGAATTAAATGGCCATGATTTTAACAACGATATTCTTCCAGTGGTGCTGAATGGATGCAAGTCATTAAATACTAGATACTCCAAATAAATAAACTTGAAGGTCACCCAAAGGGCAACAGAGTTGTGCATTGTGGCCATGAATAGGCTGCCAGACATTTCCAAACAAGAATTTTGCAGGAAAAAAAAAAGGGCAGAAAGAATGTTATCAGAAAGAGGTATGACTGGGGAAAAAAGTCATTTAAACAGCAAAAGCAGAGGAATGAATGATAATCAATGAATGATAAAGCAATAAACATGTATTATCTGCAGACACTGTGCTAAGTGCTAGGGACACAAATAGAAACAAGAAAGTCTCTTCTCTCCAGGGACTTGTATTTTAATAGAAGAAAATGACACAGCAAGGGGAGCTAAGAATCTTAGGAATGGGAGGGGGCAACAGAAGATGAGGGGGACGGCTGGAGCGCAGGTGATGTGGTTTAGAAATGGCCTCAAATTGATCGGAGGTCTGGCTCTAGACAAGACGAGGCAAAACGTCCCTAATCAGAGCCCAGGGCTCCAGGGGATACAATTAAGATTTCAGTGACAATAGAATGAAGAGGATGGCTTGAAATACAGGCGGTATGGTTTGGAAATGACTGAGAATTGGGAAGGAGAAAAATCTTTGATGGGAAGGGATCTATGCTTATCTACCTAATGTCAAGAGATCATCAGGGGAACTCTTTTGAGAGGATTCATAAGAAGAAATGGACAGGATTCTCACAGGATAGGTAGGCATGGTAAGCAATCTGCATATTGGGAAAAAGTACCTGCAGTAAGGAGATCACAGATCCATTGAGGTATTAAAATGTCCCCCTCTCATCACTTAGAACACAGTTTAGCTCACAACACAAACTTCCTACTTATTGATTTAATAGATTGATTGATCAGGTCAAAACTCTCACTTGCTCTTTATATTGCATTTCACAGTTTCACAGACTTAACAGTCACCAAGGGTAGGAATACTTGAAGGGGAAGTGAAGCACTGACATGTTGACTCATGAGGCGGTTGCTAAAACTTTTTAGAAGGTTGGAATAACAGCCCCCAGAAAATTTGCTAAGTAATTCGGTTCAATGGGGGATGTCTACCCAGACAATTACGTAAATATTGACTAACCTTGCCTATTTTTAAATCTTGGAAGTGAGATGAAGAAACTAATAATAATAATAAAAATATATTCTCTATAGAGTATAATATATTTATAGTATACACGATATAATTTATGTATATAAAAATGCACATGTACACATTTCTTCATATCTTTTTTTCCATGAGTTAAAAATCAATTGGGTGCTAAGATAAAGGACTCAAAAATAATTACTGACATCACAGTTTGGTAGAAAGTTAACCCAGGGGACGGCTAGGTGGCACAGTGAATAGAGCACCAGCCCTGGAGTCAGGAGGACCTGAGTTCAAATGTGGCCTTAGACACTTAACACAAAGCTAGCTGTGTGACCTTGGGCAAGTCACTTAATCCCAATTGCCTTGCCTTCCCCTCTCCAAAAGAAAGCAAAAAAAAAAAAGTCAATCCTGGTAGGGGAAGAACCTTAATGGATGTTAATGACAGGTGCAGAAATAAAACCACCTTTCAAGTAGGCGTAGAGTCATACAACTATAGAATTGCAGAGCTGGAGAGAACCTGAGATCATAGAATGTTAGATATTAAGGGAACATTAGCATACAGACAAGCATCTCTGAATATTAGATCTGTTAGGGTCTTGAAGCAATGAATGCTAAATTTCAGAACACAGTCAATCAGTAGACATTTACTAAGCATCTACTACATTCCAGGTACTGTGCTGAATGATGGGGATTCAAATACAAAAAAGGAAGAAGTACCTACCCTCAAAGAGCTTACAATCTAATGAGGGAAGACAATATACAAAAGGGAAATGAAAAGAGGATATGGGTAGCCACCCCCTGAAGAGGTCTGACTGAGAAGACAGGAAGAATGCAGGCAGGTGAGAAAGGAAGAGATGACTGGACACCTTAATGGAGGTTTGGGGAAGAGCTCTCTGGCTCCACCCTTGAATCAGAAGGGCCTCAGGGCAAGAGGGTATACTGATAAGGTGCTAGAAAGAAACTTAGAGTTCATCTAGACAGGAGGTATTAGAAACCAGACCTGAAGGCCTGCTGAGTTGCACAGCCCTCCTGAGTGACTGCCAAATCAGATTAAAAGATAATTGGGAAATATTTAACAAAATAAATAAAAATATAATACAGAGAGAGAATGTTAATATGTGGTTTCCTAAGTCTGTATGTAGCCCACACAGATCCTAACGTATGATTCAGTGGCCAGTGTTTCTATTTTAACTTGACACCACTGATCTAGACCAATTCTCTAATGGTATAGATGTAAAAGCCAAAGCCCAGAGAGGTGAAATAAGCAGTGTAAGGTCGCCTGTTAGGTTAGTGGTAGAACTGGGATTGGATGGAGCCTGCCTGGCTCTTACATTTCCTCTAGCATTAATGATCTCTCTCTAGAGCACCTTTCTAAAGTCATTTCTTTTATCCTACCTGACCCAACATGCAGGGCAGGGCTCAAACAATGGTGAATTCAGGTGCTTTGGAGGTGGTGATTAGACTTGTCTTTCTCAAAATGTCTCTTACATGGTATAGAAGTTTTGTGTGATATTGTCACATCTCATCAACTGGGTCAGCCCTGCTGCAGGCAATAGTAATAGTATTTTTTGTCTCTCATGAAGAAACTTGTTCTAAAAAGGAAAGCCACACATCCATGCATGCATACACACACAATAAAGCATTACTAGTGAGTTGAAACCATTCTCTCAAAGCACATATAGACACAGGATAGCTATAGCCTTGGGAAATCCATTCTTACCTTCACTCATAATATATGAAACTTATTTTGTAGCATTGAGAGGGTCTTCTTTTATAACAAGCTCAAACCAAACCGCATCGGCTTATTTTTGTTTTGAAAATACCACCCACTACCTGATCACTGTGCAGACTTTAGTCACTAGAATCTTGGCCTTGCCTAACCAACTTCACTTTCTTATGATGTGACCTATGGACATGCCCCTAGTTACAGACCCTCTGGCTCACCCTACTCCATGTTCTGCATAGTCTCCTGAGGTGTTCCATGTCTTTACATTGTCCCATGTCTTTACATTGATTTGCCCCAATTACTTATTATCTCTCTAGTGCAGTGGATAAAGTGCTTGACCTGGAGTCAGGAAGACCTGAGTTCAAATCCAGCCTCAGACCCTTAACAGCTTTGTGACTCTATGCAAGTTACCTAACCCTGTTTGCCTCAGTTTCCTCATCTGTAAAATGAGCTGGAGAAGGAAATCATAAACCACTCCAGTATCTTTGCAAAGAAAGCCCCAAACGGACTCACAAAGAGTAGGACATAACTGAACAACCACAGAACCCCAACTTCACTTCTTATGTCTTTTCCTAAATAGCCAATCATACAATTTCTCTCCTAAAGAGACAGGCCTTCTGCTTTACCCATTCACACACATACACATACGGATGCATGCATACATTCATAAGTGTCCATCCTATTTAGTTCATTCGAACATATATTTATTTACTGTTGTTGCTGTTTAGTCATTCTTCAGCTGTGTTCTGCTTTTCGTTTCTCCATTTGGGGTTTTCTTGGGAGCAATACTAGAGTGCTTGCCATTTTCTTCTCTAGTTCATTTTACAGAGAAGAAAACTGAGGCAAACAGGGTTAAGTGACTTGCCCAAGGTCACACAGCTAGTAAGTGTCTGAGGCCAGATTTGAACTTTGGAAGATGAGTGTTCCTGACTCTAGGCCTGGCACTCTAGCCACTGCACCACCTAGTTGCTTTAAATTTGTTTAGTACCCACTACCAAATGTGGGTTCTATGTCAAGTTCTGGTGAGGAAGCCCATTTTGATCAGATGAAAGGGAGGAGAAGAGGGAAGCAGGCTACTCCTCCTCAATGACCATCCCCCTCAAAAGCCTAGCCTGCAGAGACTGACTACATTTATCAAGACGTGTGAGTGTGTGTATACATATGTTACATACTTACATACATACATACACACATACTATTGAAAGTGATACTGACTCAGTAATCTATGATTCCCACTCCTGCTTATCAATCAGTGTTGGGGGAAACATCAACCATTTTGCAGTTTTTATGTCAGCCGCTATCCAGCATATATCCCTTTTCCTTAGCATCATCTTCTAACTGTTAAACATCACATACAACAAATTGGGTAGGAGATGAGATATAATGGCCCTTTTACTGATGTGGACCTATCTGAATTGTCTTTATCTCATTACAAAAGTTATCAATAAAAGCTGGCTTCATCTTGAAACCCTTGCTGATACCTAGTGATCGACCTGTCAATGTGTTGGTACCTTGATGTATTTTTTTGGGGTTGTTTTTTTTTTTGCCTTTTGGAGGGGGGAAGGTAGGTCAGTTGGGGTTAAGTGACTTGCCCAAGCCCACATGGCTAATTTTTTGTGTTAAGTATCTGAGGCTGGATTTGATCTCAGGTCCTCCCAACTCCAGGGCCGGTGCTCTATTCACAGTGCCACCTAGTCACCCCCTTGATGTATTTTTAAGAAACTCTTTTAATGCTTTTTTTCCCCTGAGTTTTCCCTATTAATCAGGGTGAAAGCCCTAGCGAAGAATTTCCCTTTTAAACGTACATGTATACGCATACTCTCCTATGAACATAATATAGAAGGTGTATATAGAAGCTGTCATATAGATAAGTCATTTAACTTTCCTGGGTCTTAGTTTTCTTATCTATAAAATGAGGAGATTGTACCAAATGGTCTTCCAACTCTAGACTTAAGAGCCTGTGAACTAGGAGTCAGAAGCAGGATTTGAAAGTTGACAGAGGAGATTGTACCAAATGGTCTTTCAACTCTAGACTTAAGAGCCTGTGAACTAGGAGTCAGAAGCAGGATTTGAAAGTTGACAGATTTCTACTTCATGCAACCAAATATTTCCTAATTGTCTCAACTGCTGTCCAGCTGTATAATGTGCCTGTCACTTTGGTGGGGTGTTGCAGAGGAAAAAACTGTTTGGGTACCAGGTGGGACTAGATGAATTCTGAGTTACTCTTCAATTCAGATTCTGTTCTGAATCTGATATCAGTATCCTCAGAAAGTTGGAAAATGGTCCATCAACAGAGCTCTAAAGTCAGTTACAAAGCCTTCTTCAAAACAAAGTTCCTGGCTGAATGAATGCAAAGAGCCAATCAGAAATCCTTTTCTTGAGTTATTACTGAGAGATGCTTTCTCCTCTAGTTCTCTCTCCTAAATGAAAGAACTTTGTCTGTGGAGTCTTCAAGAGAGAGTGATGCTTGTTCCCAAATGTCTAATCTGACTAACCCTTTACTGACTAATTGAATTATGCTGGCCTACAAAATTGACAGACAGCTGTTAAAAATGGTTATTGCATTATTAATACGCTCCAGTAATTTCACATTAAAACTATACTGTTAATAATTTTTTCCTCTATTTCTTCCCTCTTAATTAGACTATTTAAAACTTGGAGGGACTATTCTCCCCACACTAAATGGAAGCATCGACCAAAATTACATTTTTGATTGAATACTTCTCTGATAGGCCAGCAAATGAGACTGCTGAGTTGTTAATTATTGTCAGAGTTCTGCCTGATGCCTGCTAATGAGGCAGTCAGTCTCCCTTGCCATTCCCAGAATATTAATGGAAGATGCTGGGAGGGACTGGAAATGTCTCCCAGAGTTCTTTGGTGGGTAAGCCAGAGGAGAAAGCTTGTCCACCTTGACAAGATGCTCTGGGGATAGTCCAGAGTGAAAAAAGTCTTGGAATTGGGATCAGAAGACCTGAATTGAGGCATAATGTTGTGAATTCATCACAGTATAACTTTGGGCAAACTAGTTTCACCTCTCTGAGACTTGGTTTTCTTGTCTGTGAAATGTAGCGCCAAGACTAGGTGATCCTTGTGGCCACTCACACCTCTAATATTCTGTTATCTCCATTACCTTAGTGGATTAAAAATCTGAAAGGTCTTGAGCTTGAGGAGGAAGAAGAGATGAAGACAGAGAAAAGTCATGCAGGAACAGCTGGGAAACTTTTAGTCAGTGTTCAATATTTATTACCAGCATCTTAGCCCTGAGAAAACTCATTAGGAAGGCTGAGTGAAGTATTCTCCTGAAGCTATAGTGACTATGCAGTCCCTGAAGAGATGCACTGGAAGGGGCAAATGTCTCTGGCATACTGAGTGAGCCTCAGTCTTGCCCAATCCCATACACAATCATGGAACAATGTCCCATATCGCCTGCCAGGCTCCAGTCAGTTGAGCTGGCATCATTGTAGAAAGTGAGAGTCATTGGGGAAGGATGGTTGCAATGACATGGTTGAAATGTTGGATTAGGAGAGCAGAAAGTTCAGAGAGTGTAATGGAGGGGCAGAGAGAGGGAAAAAAGAAGTGGTAGTCATTCCAGAAAACTGGAAGAGTGGAAGAGTAGGAGCACTGCCTAAGGAGAAAGGGGATGGTAGTTCCAGTCCCAACTCTGCCCTTATTAGCTATACGACCTAAAGTAAATCACTCTTAGGAACTCAATTTCCCTTCAACAAAGGCACAGGGATAGGAACTGAACTTGTGATTTCATTTTATTGGGAATTCTCAAGTAAGGGCATCCCTTCTACCTACCCTATATTCTTTGCAGCTTATAGTCTTAGTTGCCTTGAGCACTGAATAGGCAAGAAAGACTCCCAAGGTCACACAGCCAGTATGTGTCAAAGGTAGCACCTGAACCTTAATTCAGGTTTTCCTGGCTCTGATGCCAGACCTCTATTCATTACATCATACTATTCCTTCATGGAGATAAGTTCCAAAGACAATGTCTCCTGATGTCCTTTTCAGTGATAAGATCTCTGATATTTTGACCTTAGAAAGAAAGTTGCTTTAAGGAAAGAAACAAACATTTTTCAAGTGCCATCTCTGTTCCAGGATCTATGCTAAATGCTTTACAATTTTTATCTCATTTGAGCCTCACAACAATCTGTGAGGTAGGTGCTATTTTACTATTGAGGGAACTGAGGTAGATGTGAAGTGACTTGCCCAGGGTCACTCAGCTTGTAGGTATCAAAGGTCAAATTCAAAATCAGATCTTTCTGAATCCAGATCCAGCTTTATACACTGCTCCTGCTAGATACCTAAGGAGACAAGTGATAAAAATAAAGTGAATCAATCATCCTTTGGAAGTGCTGTAGAAGGTATATGAGGAAGCATATATATATATATATATATATATGTATATATATATATATGCGTATATATATATATATATATATATATATGTATATATATGTCAGTAGGTTTCCGATAGAAGAATAGAATAGAAGAATGATGCTTCTGGGTGCACAGGAATCTTCCTATTCAAAAAATGAGATTAGCTTCAGACCACTTCAGCCTACAGTGCCAGGAAAAAAAATCTAACAATTAAAATTGTACAAAAGTTGAATAGTTTCCCACTGGAGACAATAACTTTCTTTATCACTAGAGGTCCTCCAGCAGACACTGATGACCTTTTATTGGAGATACGGTATAAATATTTTTTGAACAGCTTTGGTTGGACTTCATGACGCCCCTGGACTTTTCCAAATCTGTGATTCTCTAAACTGTTCCTTCTGTAATGTTAGACTAGAAAAGCATCACTTGAACAGAGTCTTAGGGCCAAAAAGGACCTTAGAGGCCATTTAGTCCACTCTCATTGCACACATGAGGAACCTGAGACCCAGGGATATTGTGATTTGTCCAAATTTGTACGGGTAGTGACAGAGTTGGAATATAAACCTAACTGCTCTGACTTTAAATCCAACATTTCCATCTATATTTCTAACCTGTCCTATTCTACTGATATTTAGCACACTCCCTTGTGGCTTTTTCAATGAAAGATGGATGAATTTTCCATTAGAAGATTGATGAATCTATGACCTCATCAGTGTGAGGTGTCTTTCTATCACTGTGGATCACAAGGTATCAATTCTTTCTGAACCCGTGAAATTCATACCTGCATCTTTATAACATTACAAACACAAAGTAAACATTGGAAAGGATGCATGACATGGAAATCAGAGTTCTGGACTTGACCTCAAGAGACCTGGGATCACTCTGATTACCTGGGAGAACATGGGCAAGTCAATGAACAACTCTTTGTATCAGTTTGTTCGTCCATAAAATAAGCACGATAATTTTGAGTGAAATAGTGTGTGTCACACACATACTCCTAGCCTTAAATGCTACAAAATGCAAATCAGGAATAATATTGTGTACAGATGATCATAATAAGACATGACTCCTGTTTGGTGAGAGGCAGAACAAGACATGACTCCTGTTTTTAAATAACTGAAGTACAACAAAAAACACCTATCCTCCTAGTTGCACAGTGGATAGATCCCTGGACATGCAGTTAGGAAAAAGAGTTCAAATCCAGCCTCAGATACTTACTAGTTGTATGTCTTTGGGTTAATTCACTTAGTCTTTGTCTGCCTCAGTTTACTTATCTGTAAAATAGGAATAATAATAGTACCTACCTCTCAGGATTATTAAAAGGATAAAATAATATAATATTTGTTAGGTACTTTTCAAACCCTTAAAGTACTAATAAATTATTATTATTAATTACTATTGGACATGTAATATAACATAGCACATGGAAAACTGGTTTAGAAGCTAGGAAGACCTGAGTTTGAGTCCTGCGCCTGGTACATACTGGCTGCATAGACTAGATGAGTCACCTAACTTCTTTGAGAGGCTCCTCTAGAAGACTACAAGTTTTATAGAAGGTGCCAATCTGAATTGAGAAAGAGAGTTTCTTCTGGGAGTTTCCTATATTAGTGAAATCAAAAGTCTAGTTCTCATCTCTATTCCCCCTGTTTATATATTCTCATAAATGCTCCAGAGTCGATATGTGCTGGAGACTTTCCTCTTGTTCTTTTAATTAATAAGGGATTAAGTGAATCTGCTTTGGGTAATTTTTAAAATCTGTAAAATTATGTCTCAATGAAGAGGTTGTAGTCTAATATGTCATATCATTGCCAAAAATTGCATTATTACTAGAAATAGAAATAATATTGAAGCCATTTGAGATTATCACTGTGTCCTTTTCTTAACCATAGATTTAGAAATATGGAAAGGCTCTTAGAAGTCAACTAATTCACTACCACTTCCATCTTACAGAAAAGAAAATTGAGACTCAGACCACATAAGTGACTTGACCAAGGCCACAGGGGTAGAAAGTAATGGAGTTAAAATCCAAATTTAGGTTCTCTGATTTTAAAGCCAATATTCTTTTCATTATGTCACAAAAGACATTCCATCCCCTCCTCCTTTATTCCCTTCTGACTAGTTGACAACGATTTTTGGCCAAATGTGGTGGTTCCTCCTACTCTCTCTGGTAAGCCTTCTGCTCAGCGATGTTGAACATAGATGAGGAAGTCCCAGGAGATTGGCCTCCCCTCAGCCAGTCCCAGGTCCTCTTGAGAAAAGCCTATATCTGAGTCAGTGCTCCTGCCTCTTTTCTAGCTTCCAGTGAGCCACTGCTGAGTAGACCAGACCTTTCCCCAGTCCTATCAATGCTCAGGTTGTCTGTGTTAAAAGGAACTTTGGTATAATACTAACTCACATTTCTATAATACCTTACCACTATAAAGTAGTACATATATACTATTCCATGTATACACACATCTGCACAGTATACACTATATAAGGAACAGATATAAATGTCATGTGTATATTTATACATACATGTTTTCTACAAATAGATGTGTGCAATTTAATTCTATTTCTTACTGCACCTGTTATTTCATCAGCATGAGGAACTCCCAGTGATGTCTGCTCTACAATTTGTGGTCTAGGCAGCACTTCTTAAACTGTGGGTTGCAATGGTTGCAACACACTTTTTAAGACATTTTGAAAGGGTCATGAGCGGAAAAGGTTTAAGAATCCTTAGTGTAGAGAAGAGGTGTCAAACTAGCACTCAAAATTCCCCAGTACACCTGAACTAAGATTAAAGTGTAATTGGGAAACGTTTAACAAGAGAAATAAAAACAACAAAACACAGTTTATTTTAATTTGTGTGTTTTTAAGTCAATATGAGACCAGCAAAGATCATTTCTATTTAACTTTGATACTGGTCTAGAGGGTTGCCAGAGGCAGAGAGAAATGAAGTCACTTGCCCAGAGTCACACGAACAGAAATGGATCAGAACCTGAATCGGTATCTTCCTGATTCTGAAGCCAGCTCTTAATCTTCTGTGCCATGCTGCCTCCCTCGCTATCTATACATCAGTGATTTTCCCTGATGCCTCATTGTGGCATGCAGAGGAGCCTAATTCTCAAAGGAGAGTGCAGACTCTAGCAAGCAGGTCCTACACTACACAGAAGGAGTTTGAGTATGGCTTCAAAGGTAGACCATATGTCCACTGTTGAGAACCCTGCTAGCTCTACTTAGATAGACTCATCACCTTATAACTGGTTATGGTTAATGAATGTTTCTGGTTATAGCTATTAGTAAAGACTACCTAGGGAGCTGAGGGGCTGTGATCTGTATCACTGGATGGAACTGTCACACAAACACAACCACAAATGTGTCAAGAGCTATAAGTAAAAGGTACTTTACATGTCTTTTCCCATTTGATCCTCTTGGATACCTTGTGAAGTAGGTTGTGCACCAATCATGACCGCCATTTTACAAATAAAGGTAATGACAATAATTCCTATACTATAGAGCTTTAAGATACACGAATTTCTCCACATATAAACATCTACTGATATAGATAACAACAAAAACAATAATTGTACAAGTAATGGCATGTATACAGATATACACATACACACAGTGCTTTAAAGGTTGCAATGTACTTTATAGACACTATCTCATTTGAGTTTTACAACAACACTGTGAGAGGGGTAATATATCAGCATTCTTGTCTCCATTTTAGGGATGAGGAAACTGAGGTAAAGCTATGCCTTGCTCACTGTCACTTAGAAGACAGGATCTGCATCTAGGCCTTTTGGACTCCAAGTCTAGCCCTCAATACATTACAATCTTCTGTCTTTGCTATGCTACCAACTAGTAGGGCAGTGGTTCTCAACCTTCCTAATGCCATGACCCTTTAATACTTGTATGTGGGAGTATCTGCATGTGGGCGGACCCTCCTGGAGACAGATAGAGGAGTGGTGTCTCGGTTCCTAAGACCATCAGAAATATGTGTTTTCCGATGGTCTTAGGTGACTCTTGTGAAAGGGTCATTTGACCCCCAAAGGGGTCGAGACCCACAGGTTGAGAACCACTGTGGTAGGGGCATGTGTGTGTATGTGTGTGTGTGTGTGTGTGTGTGTGTGTGTGTGTGTGTCTGTGTCTGTGTCTGTGTGTATATATATATATATATATATATATATATGTGTGTGTGTATAAGTATATATGTGTATATGTGTGTATACATATATGTATATATCTACATCTATACACACATATATGCATGTACATACATAAGCATTTATTTACAGTTCCAAGCAATGGATGAGGAAACCAAGGCTCAAAAAGAGAAGTAACCTATAGGGTTACCAATTTAAAGCTACAACTGACATTAGAGGTTATCAAGTCCACCCCCCACTTTTAAAAATAAGGTAACTGAGTCCAAGAGAGGTGATGTGGCTGTCTTTAATACAGGATTCAAACCCAAGTCTTTCTGATTCCAAGTCCTATTGTCTACCCACTGTACCATATTGCCTTTTAATTTTCCTATGATCACATGACAGAGCCAGGAATCTTTTCTCCCTGAGTTCAGAAATCTTTCCTATATTCCATGCCTGTCTCTTAGTAGCTTTTTAAATGAAAGTATCATTGTATTTTGTACCCTAACTACACTATTCGATTCCATGAAGGTAAGAGCCGTATCATATCCATTCTCCACAGTGCCTAAGTAAAGCCCTGTGCATAAAAGACACCCAATGAATACCTTGCCTGGAATAGCTATGAAATGTCATTATGCCTATTTAATGGTAAGAAAAACAACAATTGCAGCTGAACTTGCTATTTAAAACTTGCTTAGAGTTCCTGGTGTCCGTCCCCATGTCCACATTCACCATTGCAAGATGCAAACATATATGCCTCACGTTCCAGATGGCAGCTGGCTTTTCATTGTGTTCAGGTATGTGGTAGCAGACTTAGAGGTAAACCCCAAAATAGGGACTTCCCTTGGTCACAGGGAAGAGATGTGAAGACAGATTCCAAACTAAGAAGAAAACAGGCAAGGAGTACATCTGGGTCTGTTTTTTAGCTGTTGCCTCAGGTTGTTTTTTTGTTTGTTTGTTTTTCAGGTTTTGGTGGGTTTTTTTTTTTTTTGGCTACCTTGAACAAAATGAAGGAAAAAGCTCTCTTCCAAGACATGGCCACCTTTGAGAACATTTTTCCTAATGCGAAGTTATTAAGGTTTCATGATTTTATCAGAGGTTACTTTCTTGCTTCACCTCCCTCTTCTCCCAGAGGAATGACACTTTTGCTTCATTTGCCTCTTCCTTGACCACAATGGACTGAAATGATATCTATTCAGAATTCTCTAGCTGATTCTGCCTTACAAGTTATGGAAACTTAAGCTGGAAGGCACCTTACATGCCACCTAGTTTTATCCTTTTATTTTGTAGGAGAGGAGGGTGAGAATTATAAGATTGACTTCCTTAAAGTGACACAATGAGGTAGTGACACAGATGACTCAAATGCTCATTTCCATGTCTAGCTGTCTTTCTACTTCACTGTGCTGGTTCATATTCTTGATTGCCTATTTATGTGAGGTTATTTTTATCTCTCCAAACTAAACTGTGAGCTCATTGAGGGTAGGTACTGAGTTTTACCCTCCTTTGTAAGCATTTGGACACTTTTCTCAGCATGATAGGTGCTCAATAGAAATATCTTGATTAGTTGACCAACAATATTGCATTCCAAGGTCAGCCTTTGAGGAAAATATGCGAATCTTCAAAAGATGCTCAAGTCCATTTGCTTTTCAGTTTTACCACAATAATGACTCCTACTGGGACTTCCTAGAATTCAGCCCTAGATCTCTTTCCTATGGATCACATCTAACAGATATCTTTCCTCTGCCTTCCTGGCTTTATTTGGATTCTCCAGACAACATTGGAATGACCCATCCATCCCTCCCCTGGTGTAACATGCTGTTGCTGCTCACCACCCTAGAGTGCAGCTGCTGCTCTCTCCTGGCCCCAGTGAAATCTGTGCCCCTTTTGATACCCTGGACAGCTCCTGTTTTCCCTGTGGCTACTGGTGCTCTGTTCTGAGGTTGCGAGTGGAAGAATAATGATTAAAAATGGAAATGACCTTCCCGCCCCCTTTCTTATCCTTTAAAATGGAACTTTGTGATATAAAAATGAAACAAAGAAGGTGGTAAGGCCAAAGGGGAGTGACAGACCAAGTATTCTAGGGTATTTTGAGGATTACTTTCAGTTAGAGAAGAGGTGATGGTAGGGGACCTCAGTGAAGACTTCAGTATGTGAATTGACTTGAGGATGTGCCTGAATTGGTACTAGAAGGAAAGGAGGAAATTTAAAAGTTGGAGAAAAGTGAAGAGGAGAATATCTCAAACATGAGGCACTAGGAGAGACCAGCATGATATGGAAGCATTTAGTCTCCATCCTAACTGCCTTGATCTAACCATAGTCCATCTACAACGTGGCTGACAGCTATACTAAACACTTGCCCTTTCCCTCATTTTGGCAGTCTTCATCTGGGATCCAGGGCAGCAATGAGTGAGAATTGGGCTGGAGCTGAGGGCATGAATACTGCTCATAAAAGAATCTGGAATACCGTACCTCTCCCTCTAAAGTACTAAGAAAGCCTGGGGCCTAGCTCAGAGGAAGGCAGGTTTGCAATTCACACCTGCTATAGCCTAAGGATGTTCTAAAATGTGCAGAAAAGGGCTGCTTCTCTTTACTTACTTCTTGAAAACATCCTCATCTGTATTGAAATGAGAGATGGAGAGGGAGAAGAAGATGGAGAGGAAGAAGTAGAGGGAGAGAGGAAGGGAGGGAAAGAGGGAGAGAGAAAAGAGGACAGAGTTGGGGGAAACCGAGAGAGAGAGAGAGAGAGAGAGAGAGAGAGAGAGAGAGAGAGAGAGAGAGAGAGAGAGAGAGAGGAGAGGATTAAAATAGAGAATCTTCACACTCAGGACAACTAGAAAATCAAGTCATCCAGAACCAATCAGTAGGTGAGAACTCAGGCACTGAGCTGAACATGAGCTAAGAACTAACAGGAGGAAAGAAGTGGAGAAGAGGAAGGCAGAAAGGCTAATGAGCCCTATCTTCCTGCCAGGCTGACTTCCCTTCATCATAAGTATGAAAAAGCTCCCCTTAATTAGGTCACACCACTGATGATTCTGGCAGGAAGCCAGGTCTAAGATAGGGATAGGTGCTACTATGGTGATCCTTCTCTTCCCTCAGCTTTGACCCAGCACTAGGTCCTGGTCTCTGCCTTTCCTTCCAATCTGCAGTACCTCCCAAACTATATTCTGCAACAGTCAGCAACCAGCAGCTTCACTTACTTATTCCAAGTGACATCTCTATAGTGCTCTAAAGGTGTAAAGTGCATTACAGTTAATTTGAGTCTGAAATCAAGCATTATGAGAAAGTACTAAAAGTATTATTGTCTCCATTTTAGGGATGAGGGAGCTGAAGTTCAGAAGGGAAAGGAATAAGCATAGATTAAGTGCCTACTACGTGCTAGGACATGTGCTAAATGATTTACAGATATCTCTTTTTTAGTTTAAATTGAAAGGTTAAGTATCTTGTTCATGGTCACACAGCAAGTAAGGGTTATAGGTGGGACCTGAATTCAGATCTTTTTGCCTATTAAGTCCAGCAATATACTATCCTCTCTACACTTGTATGTCTCAAGTTCCTCTGATCTATGACACTTAACCAGATAGAGCAGCTTGAGGTGAATTTCATTTCATTCATTCATTCATTCATTGAAGACTTATTAAGGACTTACTCTGTGAGAGAATTTGGTATAGCAGAAAGCACTATATTTCAAAATCATAAAGTCCTAGGTTTAAGTCCTGGTTCAAACAATTGCTAACTGTGTGGCATTGGCAAAGACCCTAAACTTCTCTTATCATTAGTTTCCTTAACTGTGAAATGGACATAAAAACAGATCTTATTACTTCAGTCACAAAATTAAGAAGAAAGAACTATGAAAACTTTTAAAATGTTTTTCATTTAAATAGATTGCATTATGGCACTGTGTGGCATTGGGCAAATTCCTGTACTCCTCTGATCCTTAGATTACTTATCTGTAAAATTTGTATGAAGTTTATATTTCTATCACAGAGTTATTATGATGAAAGAGCTTTGAAAAAAGTCATATAGATACTTATGGGCTACATAGAGTGTTGGATAGAGAGCTAGCCTCTGAGTCAGGAAGATATTCTCAAGACCTGTCTTTGACACATATTTTAGCTGTCACTTAATCTCTCAATGCTCTAGATAGATAAGGCTATAGGTTTCAGAGGAAGTGATGACCTCCATTCTAAAAGGAGTTCAGGTAAGGAACTCTCCTTACCAATTACATCACAGGTTTTCACTAATTCAAGGAGACCGACAAATATACATTGCAATACCTCTGAGGAAGAGATGATGAGGCCTTGACTAAGGTGGAGGGTAAACAAGGGTGAAAAGGAGATCACGATCTCAGGAATTACTGCCAATATATGACCCTTGTCCTCAAGGACCTTATGTTTAGTATTCATCATACATATCCAATCAGTGGCCAAACCTTGTAATTTCTATCTCCACAGCATCTCTTGCTTTCGTTCCTTTCTCTTCAGTCACCAAGTACAGGCTCTCATGAACTTTCCCTTCTACTATTACAATAGCCTTGTCATTGGTCTCCATGCCTGATCTCTTCCTACTCCAATACATCTTCCATTGAGCTGCCAATGTGATTTTCCTAATGCTCAAGTCTAAACGTATCACCTACTATCTAATAAATTCTAAGGGATTTCTATCATCTGTAGATCCAATATGAACTCCTTTGTGTGGCATTCAGAAGTTCTTATAATCTGGTCCCAACTCATCTCTCCAACTTTATTACCTATTATTTTCTCTCACACTCTATATGACCAATCTCATTATTGTTCTTACACAATACTCCATCTCATATCTGTGCATTTGCATTGTCTGAACCCCACCTCCCCCCACCTCCATGTTTGGAATGCCTTCTCCCTTTATTTCTGTTTTTCAGAATCCCAAGGTTGTTCATGCTTCAGCTCATGTACCATTTCTGTACATGAGACCATTCCCCATGTCAATCATCTTTTGTCTGTCGATGAGGCAGTATGGTACAATGGAAAGAACATATAGGTTCTGAAGTCAGATAAACTGGGTTTCAAATACACTTTCAATGCTTACTCTCTGGATGACCTTAGGCCACATTTTTTTTTCCATCTGTAAAATGTAAGGCTTGTACTGGGTGGCCTCCAACTTTAGACCTATGAGCTTGTGAGTTCTGATTGATCTTATATATACCTATACATTAACATATTTCCCTCCTCCAATGGGATACTAGCTACTTGAAGAATGAAACTTTTGTCTTGGTATCCCCAATGCCTAAAACAGTGCCTTGTCCTTAGCAAGTGCTTAACACATGCTTATAGACTTATTGATGAAGACAGTTGGATAACCTACTCAATGGAAAGGGAACTTGGCTTTGAAGAAGCAGCTTGTTTCATTATTAAATGACAACTAGTTTAATTTTATTGGATTAAAGAAGTGGTATAAAAGTAGAAAATATTAAAAAAAAGAGAGAGAGCTGGTAGGTACTAGGCCATTCCTGAGGTAATGTAGGAACAGATAAATGGAAAGGGACTTCAGAAACACAAAATCTAGACTAGCAACAGAAATCTCCTTTACAATATTCCTAACAAGGAATCAATGTCTCCTTGAAGATCTGAAATGAGAGAGAATAGACAAACTAGCTCCCTAAGGGTTAGATTCATTTTGGGAAAACCCTAATTTTCACAAGCATCTTTCTACTCTGAATCAAATTTTCTTTACACAACTTCCACTTATTTTTTCCAGATCTTCCCTTTGGGGCCAAGTAGAACAAGTCTAATCCTTCCAGGAGACAACTCTTCACATGCAACAAGACAACCATCCAAATCCCTGTAACAGTAATCAATTTAGCAGATATTTAGCACTTAGCAACTTAGGGCTAAGTATGGAAGGTGTGAGCTCTTCTCCTCTCCTGAAGTGGCAGGAGTGGGGTTGGCTGAGACAGGAGGCCAGTGTGTGTATATGAGAAGAGTTCTAGAGACAGAGAGACAGAATCAGAATGTTTCTCCTGGTGGCTCCTGTTGGAGGAAGCAGAATTGTCCCAGCATCTGGGAGCTGGGCTGCTGGACTGAAGAAGTGAGTTGGAGTTTTCTTGAGAGAGAGAGAGAGAGAGACAGAGACAGAGACAGAGAGACAGAGAGAGACAGAGAGAGGGAAAGAGAGAGAGAGAGGGAAAGGGAGAGGGAGAGGGAGAGAGAGAGGGAGAGGGAGAGAAGGAGAAAGAGAGTTTCTCTCCCAGCATCTGGAAGCTGACTGAGAACTCAGTTGGAGTTTCCTTGAGACCAGAATCTGGTGAAGGGTGAAGTGGCTGTTGCTGCTGTCTGGAAGGCTGACTTTTCTACTGGGTCCTAGGGCCAGCTGAACTGCTGGAGGACCATGCTGAAAGAAGCATGACCAGGATAAGACTTTGTTTGTTAGTGGCCTGGCTGATCCTTGCATTCCTAGCAACAGAAGTGGTGAAGGGTTTGAGATGCACTGGACCCTGTGAACTTCAATGTGTGCCAGGGACTGTCCTGAGTATTGGACAAGGACCTGGGAGCTGTCTACCTCTGAGGACTGGACGAGGACCTGGGAGCTGTCTGCCCCTGAATCCAGGTGACTGGAGTAGAAGCTGAGACCATGGAAGGGGATCCAGGGAACAAGTTAATGATTGCCCCATGACTAAAAGATTGATCATTGTATTGTGAATTGATTGAATGATTAAGTATTGATTATTGTATTGTGAATTGATTGTAAATGCTTGCCTTGATTTGTAATGAAATAAATGGAGTGTTTACTATACTGTGTAATCCAAACTTTAAAAGCTGTTTATAGTAGCATTCTTTTGGGAATCTGCTTGTGCATGGCCTTACAACCCCCAATCAAATGTAAGCTCCTTGATGACAAAAACAGGTTTCCATTTTGTCTTTGTATCCTAAGTACCTAGCACAGAGTAGGTTCTTACAAAATGATTGTTGAACTGACTTTTTCTCTTTTTCCAATTAAAAATCCCTAATGCAAGGGAACCTGCACTCTTGAGGTCACATGTGGCCTTCTAGGTCCTCAAGTGCAGCCCTTCAACTGAATCCAAACTTCACAGAACAAATACCCTTAATAAAAGGATTTGTTGGGGCGGCTAGGTGGAGCACTATTTAGAGCACTGGTCCTGGAGTCAGGAGGACTTGAGTTCAAATCTGGCCTCAGATACTTAACACAAAAAAAAATTAGCTGTGTGACCTTGGGCAAGTCACTTAACCCCAATTGCCCTACCTTTCCCCCTCCAAAAAGAAAAAAAAAGGATTTGTTCTATAAAATTTGGACTCAGTCAAAAGGTCACACTCAAGAATCTAGAGGGCCACATGTGGCCTCAAGGCAAACCCTCACCATTCTAACTGGTCTTCACTTATTCCAGTTCATTAGCATCTGCATCCTTCCTAAAGTGTGGTACACAGAACTGAAGAAGATATTTCAGATGTGATCTGATCAGAGTGAGTAGAACATGCCTTTTACCTCCTTCACTCTGGATACTTTGTCTCTATTAATGCTTTAGAGAGAGGGAGGGAGGGAAAGAGAGAGGAGGGGGAGAGGGAGGAGGGAAAAAGAAGGAAGGAAAAGAGAAAAGGAGAGGGAGAGAGAGAAAGAAACGAAGGACATCACAGTGTCTCTACCCATGATGTTACTATCCCAAAATCTGCCTTGGAGGTCTTTTAAGTAAATCTTTGAAGGATATATGAAGAGACAAAGACAATAGGTAGTACAGACACCATGAATGCCTATGCTCTCCTTTTATAAGATTTTGACTCAGAGAGGCAAGTCACAAAGATTAATTCCAGGAAATCAGAAGTAGCCAAGCATGGTAGGACACAAGATTATTAGGTTTTATGGAGAATTAAAGCATCTTTGTTAAAACTTTAAGTTGGCTTTGAGAGGTATCAATGACCTAGAGCAAGCATGTATTGTTCCTACATTAAGGTGGCTGAGTGGATTAAGGAAGCCAATAGCAAAATATAAATTGAGAAAAGTAGAGATGCTACAAAAAGTGAGAGGAGCCACAAAATCTTGAAACAGAATTTCTGTAAAGTCAAGAATTATCTGATTTCAAAAAGGGGGTATATTTTGTTTGAAGGTAAGTGTTTTCTGTTGGGAAATTTGTCTTGGAAAGCACAAAAATGACAGAAAGAGTAGTCTGCTGCCTTCTTTCATCAGTCTGTGTCCTAGGTTCAAACACCAACCATGCTCCCCAACCCCAACCTGCTTCTCTCACCCACCACCATCATGTACTGCCCATTGTCTAAAGTAAACAAGGCCCCAATACTGGCCTTCAGTTTAGGAAAATTGCCTGACTGGAGTGTCTCTGCTCAGCTAGGGACCTGAAGCATTAAATAGGTTAGAGTGTGCAATGTCCCAAACAAGTGGGCAGTAAAATGGTTGGGTCAAAAATCTGAGGATGTTTAATTAGAAGATAAGGCTTCAGGTAAGATGTGATAGCTGTCTTCAAGCCTGCAAAGAGCTGTCACATAGAAGCAAAATTCAACTTCTTCTTGGCAGTTGGGTGAACTAGGAAGAAAGGGTGAAAATGGCAGCGAGATAGACTTCAGTCCTAGGTAAAGAAACACTTTTTCAAGAATTAGAGCCTTCCGTAAGTAGGATGCATTAACCTCAGTCAGTAGTGAGCTCCCTAATGTTGAAGCTTTTTAAGTTGAAGCTATATGATCACTTGTCAGGGATGGAGAGGGCATGTCTAGTTGGGTAGGGAAGAATTAGGTGATGCCTGAGGTACCTTCCAAATCTGAGCCTCTCAACTTTATGCTGAGTTGAGGGGCTAGAGGTAGACTGATCAGAAGTGTACTAGGATTGGAAAAAAATACCATGAAGAAGCAAGTGAGAAGATGAAGGCTATTGTTAAGTTGCAGAATGGTCTGAGTTCCACAAGCACTTTCTTCATTTTGCTGCTCCTTAGCTTCCTATAGGTATATTTGGGCTTTTATGCTTTCGGCCTGTGCAGTTGGCTCTATCCTCCAGTGTTTAGTTCCTAATGCTAAGGTTACTTTACTTTCCAAGGAAATAGTAGCATCTAGATGGCAGTAGACTCTAGCCCCTCATCCTGCTCGGCCCCCAGCACAGCTGGGATTAGAGAGAGGCACAATAGACATCTTCTGCCCATGCCACATGTAGCAGAGATCAAAGAGGCGCGCATTAAATTTGACTTATTATGAGGGAACATATTTTTGTGTTAGAAAATTTCACTGTCCGTGGCTCATCATTATTTATTTGGGGTGACAAGGCACGTTGCATATGTTGCAGTTAAGTCTCAGAGCTTAGAGTGAGCGATATCTTATACAAGGTAAAACATTCTGAGCTTATCTGGAAGGCTCAGAAAGTCTTGTTCTGACTCTGTCTCCATGGCAGGGAACAGATAAGAATAGAAGTAGGATGCAAGCTCCATGAGGGCAGAGGGCATTTCAGTTTCTGCCTCTGTCTCCCCAGTATCTTGAACAGAGCTTGGCAACAAATAAATGGTTGAAAGGAGTTTGGGTGGTAGTAGGAGACTGGGTAGTGGAAGACTGAACCAAAGGAAAATATTTGATTTGGAAGGAAGCCAGGGGAGAGTAGAGGGGAAAGGAAGAAAAGATAATCGGGGAAGGAATCAGGGAAAAAGGAGAGGGGGACAGGGTTTGTAATTGAAAAGACAACTAGAAGGGGAGAGGAAAGAAAGAGACAAAGGGATGGGTGAGGGGGAGGGAGAAAGAGGGAAAGGGAGGGAGAGAGACAGATAGACAGAGACAGAGACAGAGAGAGAGAGATAGAGAGAGAACAAAGAGGAGGGACAGTTAGAAAGGCAGGGAAGAAGAATTACAGTGGGTATTTTTCCTTAATTAAAAGATTTAAATTCCACACACATACCACCCATCCCCCAAAGAAAAGGCATTTATAATAACTCATTTTCTATCACGTTTTAAGGTTCACAAAGTGCTTTCCTAACTGCAAATCGGTGAAATAAATAGTATGATTTTTATTTCACAGATGAAACAAAAAATGAGGGTCAGAGAGACAAAATGACTTTCCCGTGGTTGCCTAATGGGTAAATATTAGAACCTCACAGCTGGGATCTGAACCCTAGTCTCGCCAACTTTGAGGAGGCTTTCCACAACACCTCACTGCTTCTCTACCATACTCCCTGGCCCTAAGGTACATCCCTTGATATGTACTTTCCTGCCTTACTCATTCCCTGCCTGAAAGCCTCAGGAATGTGGCATCGTACTTTCAACTCTTCCCCACACTCAGTTCACCAGCTTGGTAATTACAGTGGCTGGGGAGTCAGATGTTTAATACTAAATCTCTTTCTACCTCTATTAAATCTCTGTAAAGCCATGACTGATGAATCGGGAAATCACATCTTCACCACTCCCCCTCCCTACCAAGCTCTATGTTAATACCTTACTCTTTCTTACCACCCAGGTTAAAGGAAGGAAACAATCTTTTCTTCATGTCCTTCCCCACAGGGGTCAGGCCAGGCACCAGCTTCCCCTCTCTACACCATCTCCTCCTACCCCCAGGAATCTTCTCCAGGGAGTCTTATTCAAGAAAATACTTGAAAATGAGACATATTTTATTACAGATAAATTCCTTTCTGAAGGAAGGAACCAGCATTTGTACCCTAAGTTGTAACAGAAAGGACCCTGGAGATGTCAGTTCTAGATTTTTCTCTACAAATAAATCACCCTGTGACCTTGGGTGAAGTCACTTCCCCTCTCTCAGCTTAAGTTTACCCAATTACAAAATTAGAGGATTATATAAGATCATCTCTAAGGTCACTTTCAGTTCTGCATTCGAATATTCTATTTTAGATAAATTTCCTGTCTTTTAGAGATGACTAATTTATGTCCTTGAGAGACAAAGAGATGTGCCCTATCCCAAGCCTTCACTCCAGCCAAGCTGATTTATTCACTATTTCCCATGCACCACTGATGCTTTCCTGCCTCCATTATTTTTTCATATTATTCCCTCTACCTGAAATTGCCTCCTCTCTCCATTTTCCAGTCCTACCATTCTTCACAAGAAATCCCATGAAGCTTTCTTGCCTGATCACCCCACAATAATATGCCTGTTCTTCTCTACACTGGATCTTATACCAATGCTATATGGAATACACAATTCAATTTATAATTTAAAATGCCATGTCTTTCTTTTGAAGCCTTTAAATTGTTGCCATGAACTGTTTTTCAGATATTTTCTCTGCTATTTAACTTTGTGTTTACCTCGCTAAGTAGATCATAAGCTCCTTGAGGCCTGAGATTTCCAACAGTGACTAGAAAGGGGATCTTCTATGCATTAGGGAGCTATCAATAATAACAATTCACATTTATGTAGTGTTTTCCTTGGAAGAACCCTCTGAGATACACAGAACAAGGTTTATTATTCTCATTTTACAGGGAAGAAAACTGAAGCCCATGTAAGTTAAGTGATTTGTCCATTGATACATAGGTAGTAAGGATAGCTAGGGGCCCAGTGGATAGGGTGCTAGGCCTGGAATCAGGAAAACTCATTTTGCTGAGCTCATATCTGGCTTCAGACACTTACTAGCTGTGGGTCCCTGAGCAAGTCACTTAACCTTGTTTGCCTCAGTTTCCTCATCCGCAAAATGAGCTAGAGAAGGAAATGGCAAACCACTCCAGTATCTCTGCTGAGAATACTCCAAATGGGGTCAGGAAGAGTCAGGCATGATTGAAATGACTGAACAACAATACATACCTAGTGAATGTCTCAGCCAACTCCCTGATGTAGGTGTTCACTCAAAGATTAGCATGCTTCCCAAATACTGTTCTGATTTGCACCTCCTGCCTCCCCTCCCCCCATTTATTTTTCTCTAAATCTTTGTTGCTATTGTTCAAAGTCATAGAGCTCTTAGGAAGAATCCATAATAGGGATCCCTGTCCTTTTTCCACCTCATAGTGCTGCATCATCAGAAAACACAATAACTAGACCTCACAAAATTTGGAGCTGAGACAGACTTTAGAAAGTATCTACTCTGGGCCAAAGGATATACACCATTTTGTAACTCTTTGGGCATAATTCCAGATTGCTTTCCAAAATGGTTGGATCACTTCACAGTTCTACCATCAGTGTATTAATTTTCCACTTTTTCCACATCCCCTCCATCATTAGTCATTTTCCCCTTCTATCATCTTAGCCAATCTGATAAGTGTGAGATGATATTTCAAAGCTGTTTTAATTTGCATTTCTCTAATCAATAGAGATTTTAGAGCATTTTTTCATATAACTATAGTTTTGATTTCTTCATTAAAAAATTGCTTGCTAAAGTCCTTTGACCCTCCCTTCCTCCTTCTTCCTCTTATCCCTCCTTCCTCTCCCTTTTTCCTTCCCTTTTTCTCCCTATGTGTGTAATTATATATTTTATGTTATACTATATTCCAGTATATTAATGATATTATATTAATATGCACTGAAGCTCAGAGAGTGACTTTCCCAAATTCACAGAGGTAGTAAGTTATAGAAATGACATTCAACTCCAAGTCTTAAAACTCAAAATTCATTGTCTTTCCATTATACCATATTGCCTAAGTCTGACCTGGGGGACTATGATCTATTTTCTCTCATGATACAAAGATCACTGCATTTGGAGTCAGAGAACCACTTTCTTTCTCTGTAACCTTGAGCAAATCACTTGGTGGCTTTGAGCCTCAATTTACTCAGCTATAATATAAGGTTATTAGACGAGATAACTGCTAAGGTCCCTTTCAGTTTTAAATCCATGATCCTTCTAAATCTCCTTCCCACACAAGGGGCTAGATTGATTGTGAAGGCACATTCAGTTAGATCTGCCTTAATCTTAATCTTAACCTCACTATTTTCTCCCAAATACTCTACAAGTCTGAGTTACACTGGTCTCTGCTGCCTAAGGTCCTAATTTCTTCATACTACCTGCATACTACCTTGCAAGAAAATCATGTGTGGGGATGTTTGTATGGTTCTGAATTCCTCAGTACCCCTCCCTACCATACCCCCTGTTTGTTACAGACAAGGCCTCTTAAATATTGTGAACTTACCTAAAATTCCTGGAAAGAGAAAGTGAAAACAACTCAGAAAGAGTGTTGTGCTCTGTGACCTGGGACCATTTCTATAAGAAATATGGATGATTTTACCTTAAAGAAATGTTATAGTTCTTCCAAATTCCCTCATTTGCTTCCATAAAGAGAAGATTAGTAAAGAAGCAATTTGTCGCAGTCCATTGCAGCTGCTTTGGCACTTAAAGGTTTTCACTAAAGAGTAAGACAGGCCAGTAATGTTAAAAGCAATAGACCTTTATTGGGTGTCCATTTTAACTTATTTAAAGGAAAGCATAAAGGTGAACTTGAGAGAGATCCAGAGGCTAAGACAGGAGGAGTAGAGAGAAGAAGGGTTTATGGTACAAAATCCAAATGGATAATCAGTCATTTTGGGAGAGGGGTAGGAATCATAAGACCTAAGCTTTAAGTCAATGATTGTCCCATGTACTTGAGATATCCAGGTCATATCAAACTCCAAACATCCTTCTGAGTTTAAGTAGGTTTTTAAAAAGGCATGTCTGACTGGTTCCCTATCTTTGATAATACAGAGATAAGCTAAGAATTTTCCAGAGATGTACTGCTCTCCTTCAAAGCACTGGGATTATAGTTTCTGGAATGGAAGGATATGGGTATAAAAGGAAGGGTTTGTTGGAGAGGATGAAGGGACATATCCAGAACCTTGTCGCCTTAGAGAGGTCCCCAAATTCTGCAATATGGTCTTAACTGTGCATGTATAAATATGATTTAAAAGAGAAGTTTGGGATTTACTTTGTTTTTATGAGTTGTATAGTTGAAAAAGGATTTGGAATGGAGATAAGTACATATAAGTAAATAAACTACAATATGTATTTTGATTTTGAGTTTGGTGAGTTGAGGTATAAAGTGAAACAGGTGAGCCTCAGTCATTTTCTTAGTACTATTTCCAGAATTTTCAAAAAGCAATAATAAAACCTAAAATTTCACCCAAAGGGAAGCATCTGAATTTATTTATTCTACAGAAAAAAACAATTAAGGAGAATATAAGTCATCTGTATAAATGATGCAGGGACAGGAAAGACAGACAGACAATGATCTGTGTAACTGACCTGAACAACTCTGTCTTCTGGCTAAGTAACTTTGACAGCCTATAAAGAGAGACTGGAAAATCCACATGCAAGGTGTTATGTCTCCCAAGAGAAATCTTGTTGAATTGGATAAAAGAAGGCACATCTTAAACACACACACACACACACACACACACACACACAGAGGTACAGAGTATCCTGCATGTTTTCTTTCCCAAACAACTTTGTAGAATCACTAATGGTCTCTCGAGTCTATTCCAGTAATGCCAACTATAGTTAACACATATAAAACACTTTGCAATTAACTGGATGAAGTGTGCCATTAAGACAACCTTATAAAGAAAGAAGTGCCCCTATGCACACCTCAACCCCTAATGAGCATGGTCAGGCTGTTAAAAAATGGCTTTTACAATAATTTGCCTCTGTGGGATAGAGCCAGTTGAATGGAAGAATGTTTGTTCTCTCTAAAATCATATGCTGATTATTTATATACATGTTATCCTTCATATCTGATGATAATGCTGCAGATTCACTATCTTCCTTGATTTTTTCTTTCTGTTTTCCAGCACTAGGAATGAATTTATAAAGTCATTTATATATTCTCAGTTAAATATTGTGATATTTCTCAAGTAAAATGAGCTACGTGAATCCAATGAATGGAGACCAGGTGGAAGAGGATGATTCAAGTCATGTGACAGGATAAACGTTCCAAAAGAACTGAGTAATTTAGGTTTGGCAGAGAAGGATGAAGAGGAGTATGACCACTTTATTCAAGTAGCTAAAGGGCAGTCATAGAAAAAAAATTTACTACATATCTTGTGTGTGGCTTCAAAAGACAAACTTGGGGCCAATGGGCAGAACTTAAAGGTAGGTAGATTTTTGTCACAGTATAATAAAGGACTTTCTAACAATCAGAATTATCTGTAATAGAATGGGATACTTTGCAAGGTAGTGAGTTTCCTGTCACACAAGCTGCTCAAGAAGTTAGAAGACACTTTATCTGAGATGTTATAGGGAGAATTCATGCTCCAAATAAAAATTATGATTTGATATTCTGAGATTTGATATTATTTGATATTTTCCCCAATTATAAATGGATGGGTGAATAGAACTTGGTGGGATGACCTGGAGACATTTATAAACTGAAAAATGTACTCGTTTACTATTCCGTTTGCCCCAAACACAATATTTTGCATATGTCTACAGTCAGGAAGAAAAACTAGCAAATCTTTGAGCTTTCTAAAAAAAAAAAAAAACCTAGCTAGTTATCTTACTCCTTTTCAATTCTGGACCTAACTCATTGTCAATCTACAGTATGTTTCATATATGTGTATACATATATAAATCTGTGTATATAAATATATGCTGATAAACCAACTCAAGAAATTGGCAGTTCAATTGTGTGCTATAGTTTGTACAATAAACAATAGATATTTTTTCATCCACTTAGTTTTACCTGTTTGAATTTTTAGAATGCCATATTTTGAATAATTATGAATCTTAGTGAAAAACCTCTGTGGAATGACTTTATCAGTATAATATTATGATTAAATAGGAGCATTCAGAGGACCCTTTGAGCCATAGTGGTGAGTTCTTAACTGAGGGTCAGTGAACTTAATCTACTGAAACTGTATTTCAATATAATTTATTTCCTTTGTAATCTTATCTATTCAATTAGTGAATTTAAACATCATTAAAATTTTAAATGTTTTATTACTTTTAAAATCTTTATTAATTTAAAAGCATCATTAATTGGTATGGGGTGAAGTAAGAAGAACCAAGAAAGCAAGGTATACAATGACTACAAGAATGTTTAAAAAATAATGAAAGAGGAACTTAATGTTTCTCTTCTAAAGATGAGATCTGAAAATCAGCTTCCCTCCATGTTTTGTAGAGGTGATGGACTATAGATATGGAACACTGTACATAACATTAGCCTTGAGTTATTTTGTTAAACTACATCTATCCCCTCTTTACTTTTTTTTAAAATTTATTTTGTTATAAGGGATAGCCCTCTGGATGGTGGAAGAGAGCTGGTTATATTGGGAAATGAAGTGACATAAGACCAGAAGATGGTCTTATATCTGAGGTGGCACAGTGGATAGAGCACTGGGATTGGAATCAGGAAGACTCATCTACATGAGTTCAAACACTCAGACATGTACTAGTGGTGTAACCTTGGAAATGTCACTTAACCCTGTTTCCCTCAATTTCCTCATCTGTAAAATGAACTGGAGAAGGAAATGGCAAAGAACTCTAGTATCTTTGCCAAGAAAACCCCAAAATCAGGTCACAGAGAGTCGGGCACAATTAATGTGACTGAATAACACCAAAAAGTGGATAATTTGGTTATAAAGAAAATGAGATATATCTTTCAAAAATGGAAGAAATTTAAAGTTGTATTTTTTTGCCCAAGTAAAATGTAAAAAGAAAAAAAAACAAAACCAACAAAAGAATCTACAATTAACAAATATGGCAGGATTTTCTGTTTTCCACATCTTCCTACTAGCTGTGTGGCTATACAGAATTGGTTTGCCGTAGTGGGTCTTCCAAAAATCTAGTTATTCCTTTATCATATTTTCATTGAGGATACTATCAATGTATGTGTAGATCAAACTTGTAAAGATTTGATAGATTTGAGAAAGTAGGCATATGGGTCATTAGTTACTGTTAACAGTGATAACTTATTCAAAGGATTTCCACATGCATCATCATTTCATTTGCACCATAACTCTGTAAAGGAGGCAGAGAAAGTATCACTTCTAAAAAAGGGGAAACTGAAACCCAGATAAGTTAAAATTAGTCACACTGTGAGTCACTGTTGAAGCCTGGACTGGAGTCCAGATCTTCTGATTCCCAAATCCAGTACTCTCCCCATCCTACTTACACAAAGAGCCTTCCAACAACAAGTCAATAAAGTGTAACTAATATTTTCAATGAGAATTCATGGAATCTCTCTACTATCACTGAAAAATTGCATGGGCAAAGAGCTAGGCAAGAACAGTTTCACTGTTCACCAAGGACATACCTAAAGTCCCCCTGCATTCTGAAAAGCAAGTCTGAAATCAAACCACTGGGCAGTATATTTTCCTGTTGCCCTCCTTTCAGCCAGTGCAATGCAGTCACATCTCTGGAAGGGCCCTAGAGACTTAGGGGAGAGGGTAGAGTTGAGTGAGCATCATGTTACTGTGTAGGGCTAAGACATTGGTCCAAACCAATCCACATAATGATGGAAGGCATTTGGATTAAACCTGCTGTAATTCATTATATTAAAAATGCTCCAGCACAAATCTGGACTAGAATTGATTAGTTCCCTGTTGCACAGTTTACCATAAAAACAAGAAAATTCCCAGAGCACATTTCCTTCTGCCTGAAAGGAAGATGTATGCAAGAGAACACTAGACAAGAGTAAGTTAGATCTAGGCACAGGACCTGACTGTGCCCCTAACTCACTGTGGGACCTTGAGCAAATCCATCTCTTTAGCTCCTCAGTTTTGTATTCTGACAAATGAGGAATTTGGACAACATGGCCTCCAAACTCCTTTCCAGGATTTCTGAGTTAATGAACAAAGTAGAAATTTCAAATGGTGGAATCAGAGCATATAAAGGAAGAGACCTTTAACTTTCTTTGGAGAAGGTGCTCATAGAACAATGACAATGGAAGCATTCGATTCACAACTCAAATCTAAGTATACACTATCATTTCAAAGGGGTGTGATGGATTAGAGGTTGGGTTTGTCCAGACTAATTAACCTGGGAAAAAGGAAGGATGAAGAGGGAATGGGAAAACATATACAGGTATATGTCTGTGCCTGATATGTGTTGTTATCCAAAATACAAAGAAGCTGAAAGAGACTATTTAGAACACTGAGTCCCTTGAAGGGCATCATGGTGCAGGAGGAAAAGTGGTGTGTCTCAGGGGCTAGAGGACTTGGGTTCAAATGCTAATTCTATTATTTATTAGCTGTATGGCCTAAACTGTAACTTAACTTTTCTGCAACTTAGGTTCCTCATCTGTAATATGAGGAGTTTTGACCAGATGATCTGTAAGCTCTAAATCTTGCATCCTATAAAATTCCAAATTATATGTAGGAATTCAACTTAGATAGAACCTCAGGAATCATCTAGTCTATCCCCTTCACTTTACAAATGAAGAAAATGAGGTAGGTCCAGAAAAAATAAGTGATTCACTCAAGGTCATATAGCTGTTGGGTAGAAAAGCTAGGATATGAATCCAAGACTTTGACTAAAGAGTCATAGTTTTAATTACAAAGAAAAACATTTTTAAGTAAGTATGCATACTTCGAAAAAAAGAGATGTTCTCTTTTTGCACTTTGTGATATATGAAAACACAATCCAGCACACATATCCAAAAACTAACCCACATGCATACACATAGACACATAAGCAAGTACACATTCCTTGTCAGAAAACCTTTTGAAGGCTTGCCTCTGCATATGTCTTCCCCTGGGCCTGAAGGAGCCAGGACAGAGAAGACAAACTGACATTTCTAGAAGAGACTTTGGTTCCCAGCTTCCTTAGTGAAGTCACATTTACAGTTTAGGGTTAAATTCAGCAGTATTCTGTTCTGGCCTCACAGATGCTCCAGGTGCAGTCAGGGCCACATGAGTAGCACTCCAAATGCGGCATATCCGCTGAGTCTATTCTTGGATTTTTATAAGTGCATGTGTATTTTGGTGTACAGAGAAAAGGTGCCAGACTTCCATTGTGTTGAAGATGTTGATTTATAGTAGGGAAAGGGGCATAGTGTCTGCCAATGGACCCTGTTTTCATTACTGCCCTCTTTGCATTCCCCTGTGAAGCTATGTTCTAGGAAAATATACACTACAAAGGAGTAATTGTCACATGCAATTACCATGGCCACTCTAAACTCTTCTAAAAATCTGTCAATCAAAAGATATTTATGGATACAGCATGGTATAGCAGAGAGAAAAAGATGGACTCATGGGAGAAATTTGTGTTTAAAACTTGATTTTGATCTTTACTGGCTGTGTGACCCGGGTCAAGTCATTCATCTTGGCTGAACATCCACTTCTTCATTTATTAGAAGGAGATAAAACACATATACACATACATATACACATATGTGTATATAGTTGTATACATACACACATATTTGCACCACCTCTTTCCCAGGGAGATCATTAGGAAATTGCATTGTCAACTGTAAAGTATAATATTAATATGAATAATTAACATTATCACCTTTATGCCCAATGGTTCATGATAAAGGAAACAAAGAAACACAAAACAAAGCTCCTTTCCACAAAGGGTTTATAGTCTAATGCTAAAAAATAAACAAAAAACAAAGCCTCATTTCTACTTCAGCTAGGACTATATTTTTATGTGGCTCAGTAGAAGCGAGAGAGCAAACAATGTACCTCCAACTGAGGTAACAGCGTCTCCAAGTAGGACAACGAACTCACAGCCAATATAGACTTGGATCTCTGTTCCATTTCCCCTGTAATATCCTTGAAAACAAGGATCGTTTATTAAATTTCTTAGTACTGTTGGTACCTTAAACATAGCAGGAAATCAATCAATACATATATACACATATGTACACACATATATACATATATGCACATATATATACATACATACACACATACATATATATAAACTATTTTGAAGATAATGGTTAGAATGAGGAAAACCTTATTCCTGGGAGATAGAGTAGAAAGTAATAAAGAAAAATAATTATATAATACTATTTATTAAGCCATATTTCATGAAAGCCTAGTAATTCTATTTCATTTGAATGGTAATTCTATGAGGATGATTCTATGTTGATGATAATGTTTCCTCTTCAGTATCACATATAAAATATATACTTATCTTTCATCATCATCCTTCAATATATATCATGGTATGGAGATGACCCTAAGTTCTCATGGGTGATACTAATGGGGTACAAATCTATCTTGGCAGGTGCTACCAAGATGGAAAATCTTCAAGCAGCATCCTCAACAAAGGACCATATGTCTATTGTCCAGAAACCAGACAAACTAAGCCAGAGAGATTCATCATTGGAGAGCTGACACACCTGGTGATTATTATTTTCTAGCCACAGTGACTCATAAAGACTGACAGTGGTAAGAATTGTGGTCTATGTCAAACCCCACATCTGAAAAATCACAGATGCCTGAAATATTGAAGCATAAGGCTACATAAAATGTCTACTACATGCGTCTTTGGGGAGGCATAGTAACTGGCATAATTTCTTTTTTTTCCCTCCAAAATTTCCCTGACACTATTGTATTCCAGTTGTATTCCAATTGCTTTGGGCCAACACTCATGGGATTATAGACTAAACACTGGATGGGACCTGGGAGGTCATCTAGTTCAACACACTCATTTTATAGGAGAAAAAACTATAGCCCTGAGAGGCGCGTTAACTTGACTAAGGTACCAAGGTAACACATGGCAGCATGGATATCTCTTGGCTTAGTATGTGCCTCTGGAACTCAAGTACTATGACTATGGACATTCTTTCTCCTGAACCACTTTGCTTACTGATCTATGGGTTCCTTCAATATATTTAAATGAAAAAGTGCTCAAAGACCAAAATTAGTTCAAAAAACAATGGTATAATACATCAAGGACTAAAAAAAATAATTATTTTGGACTCATCTGGTTGATGGGCATCATGGCACATTTATTTCTGTCACAAGGGAAATAAAAGGCAGCTTACAGGTTGTAGTGAAAAGAGTAATATACTTGAAGTTACAAGACCTGGGTTCAAATTCCAGATGACTACTTACTGTTTGACCTGAGACAAATCAATTTCATTCTATGGGCCTGACTGTCCACACATCAAAAATGAGGCTACTGGACTGAGTGGTCTTTAATTTCCCTCCCAGATCTACCATATAATAAGAGTAATATCAACCATAGCCACAACCACAAAGAAACCACACACAATCACAACTATCACCGCCACCACAACAAGCATTAATATAGCATGTTAAGATCTGTAAAATACTTTATAAATGTTATCACATTTGATCCTCAGAATAACCCTTGGAAATAGATGTTATTATTATGCCAATTTGAGGAAACTGAGGCTTAGGCAGGTCAAATTACTTGTCTTCGGCTAACAAGTGTCTGAGGCAATATTTAAGTTCAGATCTTCCTGACTCTGGGTCTCGAGCTCCATCCATTGTACCACACAGCGGTTCTCAACCTTCTTAATGCCACGACTCTTTAATATTCCTATGTGGGCGTATCTGCACATGGGCAGACCTGCCTGGAGATGGCTAGAGGAGTGGTGTCTCAGTTCCTAAGACCATCAGAAATATGTGCTTTCTGATGGTCTTGGGTGACCCCTGTGACCCCTGTGAAAAGGTCGTTTGACCCCCAAAGGGGGCACGACCCACAGGTTGAGAACTGCTGCTGTTATTGGATAAATCCAAGTTACTTGACCGTGAGCAAGCTGCTCCTCCCTGGTACCCCCTCCCCCACAAGGCCTGTAGATAAACCCTAGAAATGAAAATCTCTGACTTTAACAAATTAGGGTTAAGCAAACAATGAATGGGAGAGAAGAGTCATGGGAATAATAGAATTTAGAAAAGGAAAAGACTGTACAGATAGCCTAGTCTAACGTCTGAGTTTACAAATGAGAAAGCTGAGAGATAAAAGTGATTTGCCTAAAATGACAGAGTAAATAAATAGAAAATCTAAGATTCAAATCCAGGTCTTTGAAAGAGAAGTTCAGTGATATTTCTTACACAAAATACCAACTTCCCACAGCCTGGGATCTGGAATGATTAGAGGAAATCAACACTGCTGGCATGTCTGTGTCTGCACAAAGCCTAAGGCAGCTTTTCTGCTCCCTCTTCCCCTGATATTTCAAGAGATCTGACCTGCCCACCAGTGTCTCCTGTCAGATCTTAGTTCTGACACTTCCTAATTCTTGATAGAACATCAGTCTTCACACCCAAGTTCTTTTTCTTTCCCAATCTCTAGATTGAACAGCACAGAAATAAATTGGACTTTCTCTTTTACTTTTGACTTTTTTCCCCCTTTCCCTCTGTGTGTGTTCTTCTTGTTTGTTTGATTGTTTCATCTTTCATTCCAGCTCACAGTTACAGGTCATTATTAGATTCTGAGAAATGTTTCTGGCTAAGGAATTGATTAATTTTGCCCAACAGTTACAGAAAACCAATAATCTTTACCAAGGGATTAAAAACAACAACAAAGGTAAGGGGGAGAGAGAATTGTAGGGAGGTGTCAAGGAGAGTGCATTTCAATCCAATGTAAGTAAGTTTTCCATGCAGATACAATCATACTTCAAGAAGCTTTACATTTTCTCATGCCCTCCAGCAATCCATGATGGCCACCACAAAATCAAACCAGGATTCCAAAAAAGTAGAAACTCACTTCAGTACTTCATGGAACCATGATTTCTTTGGTGTGTGTACGTGGGTGTGGTGCTCTCTCCTGAGTCATACATCACAGGTCCTTTACAACTCAATAGATGGTTTCTTACACGGTCAAAAAATTCATCCCTCTGCAATGACTCTGGTAATAAGTATGAATTTAGTTAAGCTGGTCCCATGGTGGCAAACATATAAAGCCCTCATTAGACCATACCAGAGGACTTTCTAGCTGAGAAGTAACTGACAGAGTTGATGTTCCACTAAGGCAGCTTCTTGGAATTCAAGGTCATGTTCCCATTAAGATGAGACATTTGAGGACAAGCTAATATTGTTAATTTTCTTATGTATGATGAGGCTTAGCTCAAAAAATAAGTCCTTTGATACAGAAGCCATGTTCTATTTTTTTGCATTCCCCTAAGAAACCTCACACAAAATCTAGGCACAAAGCTTCTGCTCCATAGATACTTAGTGAATCCTCCTTGATAACTGATTTTATCATATAATCACTGATTAACAGAAAAAATAAAGTTAAGGAAAACACAGTTCTCCACGCCTTGGGATATCCAGGGGAGAGAAGTCCAGGAGAGAGAAATCAAAATAATCCAAAGGAATGTCAACTAGGACTTACAGACGGGTTGAAAAAAGTCACTTAGCTGGATTGATTTTTAATGGATGGTATTTATTTGTTACAAGGGAGGGCTTCTATTTGAGAAGGTAAATTAGTGGGTAGTGATAGAAATGAAAAAAAAAGAACACCAATAACAACGTTAAAAACTTATGGAAGAAAAACAAAAAAGAAGTCCATAAAGGGACACAAACACAGCAATTTTGTCACCATCATCATAATTTCATATATTTAAAATTGTACAAAACAGAGGTTCTGAGTTTATACACACACACACACACACACACTCTTTTTAAAATTTTATGCATATATAAATTTTATTATACATATGTATATCCTCTTTTTAAAAATTTCTGTATATCAACATATTCACAGTTGTTCATGATAATGAAATTCATAATAAAAAAATGAGTTTTTTGTTTTGATTTTATTTTTCTAAATTTGCTTAGCCTGGCAAAGAAATAGCTAGACTGTGAAGGACTTTAAATGACAGAGGGCTTTTTAATGTTTTTCTTAGAAGCAACAGAGAGCCCATAGATAAAGACATGGCCAAAGTTCTGCTTTAGGAATAGTGTATAGGCCATAGAGTGAAGAATGGATGAATTGGGGAGGAGGCACTGAGAGTAGAGAGAACAAATAGCAGGGCAGTGCAATAGTCCAGGTGAGAGGGAATCTCAGTATGCCTCAGGTACCTCCTGATAGCTTCTTTACTAAGCCTGAAACTAGCTGTAATAGAGGGAGTTCCTGTACCAGGAAGGCCTTTCCCCATTTTGATAAAAACATAGGTCCTTTGAATAATCGCATGGTGGTCACTGAGGTATACACTGCAGAGACAAGTACTTTGCATCTTAGTAAAAAAAATACTAAAAAATAAAGTTATCCTAGGACCCAGATGGCAGTGAGGTAGCCTGAGATATATAGAGAAACTAAACGGTAGTGAGCAGGGGAAAGAACAGTGTTGATCTGGAAGGTACAAGTTAGAATCTTAGCTCTTTCCATGTATACTAACTGTATGACTTTGGTCAAGTCATCCAAGATCCCTTAACCTATTTGCTTTTCTGGAAAACACAGAGTAGTACTTAAACTACCTGTCTCATAGGGTTGTTGTAAGGTAAGGGCTTTGAAAACATTAAAGACCAATCAAAAACATTAAAGACCAATTAAAGACTAATCAAAATTACTTTTTAACATAATGAAGCTTTAGAAAAGTAGACTAGATAGAAGCTTTTGTGGTCAGAAATAATGATTTTTCTTCCTAAAAAGTTATCGAGAAAAGGGAAAACAACCCCTTCCTTATGGCAAAGGGGATGTTCCAAATGACCCCTGGGGGTTCCTTTAGCTTTCCTAACAACTAGTAGTCAATGACCCCTGACTAAAGATGCCATAATTTGAGATGAAGTCATCATAATGATAATTGACACTGACATAGCACTTGTAAGGTTTGTAGAGCCATTTGCTTTAAATTATCTCACAGACTTGTGAGGGAGATACTAAAAATATTATCTCCCCTTTTTATTTATTTATTTTTTTTACAAAGGAAGAAACTGTCTGAGAGGAGTTAAATGATTTCTCAAGAGTCACACAGATAGCAAATACCAGAGTTGGGATTTGAACCCTTGGTTTTCTGACCCTAAGTTTAGCACTCTATCCACTATGCCACAAGGCTCTCAGGCTCATGACTGTATGTATTTAGATAATCTATAAATACCTTGGGTTATTATAGAATCACTGTCATTAATGATATTAAGGATGATGCTGTGATGCTGCTGCTGCTGCTTCTGACAACAACTCCTTAAGTTCAGAGTAATGGTATCAGAATTGGCCTCCAATTCAGGAAAACCTGTATTCAAGTCCAGCTTTAGATACATACTGGCCATTAGAATCTCACAAACTCACAAAACCTCATGGCCCCAGCCAGCTCTTTAAGATGCTAAATTGCAGTAGATGTTTGCTGACCTTCATTGGTAGAGAGTCTCTTCACTGCAGCTTCCCTATGCCAATAAAATCCCAGTTCTGTATAAATACAAAATAGCTCAGTCACAAACTAGTTGTGTGACCTTGGAAAACTCAATTATCCTTTCTGGTCCACAGTCATCTCCTCTGTAAAATGAAGGTGTTGGACTAGAGGACCTGGAAGGAACCTTGTCTTTTTCTCACATTTTTTAATTCCATGATTCTCATAATAAATAGACAAATGACTAATCATGAAAATGCCTGGAAAATATTAAGTCCCTGTGTAAATTTGAATCTTTAAACAAATGAATGCCAGTCTAGACCAAAATTACTTAGTTATCTCTTCAAATAAAAAAAAAAGGAAGAAGGCTTGCCCCAAGGATGGGACCTGGGAGTGGGTGGCCAGATGACAAGACAATGTCAAGATTCAAATTTGTGGCCCATTAATCATTAGAGCCCTAGGTACCAGGAAAATTTCCAATCAACAGGAAATGTGGTCCATTCTCCCCAAGTGGCATGGGGAGAGGAGAAGGTATGTCATTCCCTGTCTAGAATGATGTAACAGGAATCCTGAAGGATGTTAAAGTGAGAGGAGTCTAAAGACATCATTGATCCAAAACCCTGATATCCTGGGGTATCAAGGACTGAGCCCATGGCACTCCCAGTGGCATTTACATTTTAAAAGAACAATGAGAAATTAAAAGGTACATGGAGGCTGTTGACAGATTACAATATATGACCAGTGAAGCACTCTGAGAAAGAATAGGAGTAAAGATGATGATGATGACGGTGGTGGTGGTGGTGGTGATGGTGATGATAGACAGTATTTATACAGTTCTGTAAGGTTTGCAAAAGAATTCACACATATCACAACTGATCCTCACAACAAGCTTGGGAGGTAGGTGGTATTATTGTTTTCATTTTATTGATACAGAAACTGAGGCTGAGAGGTCAAGTGAGTTGCTCAGTACCTGAAGTCAAATTTGAACTTAGATCTTTCTGATTCCATGTCCAATATTCTATATACCATACCACCTAGAAACCGTATGACAAAAAAGGATAGTTTGGATTGGTTACATGGAGAGAGAAAGAGATGACAGATTGATCCCCCAGCATTCTTGAAATATCAGAAGAAATCAAGAAAGACCTACAGAATATATCGGGTGGACATCTTGTAGCAAACTTTTTGGGAAGACATGGGGGAAAATAACACAGAATGGTCAGGCCAGGTGGGCTGAGATCTGCATCATTGTAGAGACTTCTGCAGTCAGTGAGATTCATGTGACTATTTGAAGAATGATCAAGGTTTCATTTATAAGAATAAACAGAGGTATGTCAGACCACTGTGAGAAAGACATTTCAACATTTGAGTTTCACTATTTTCCTCAATCAAGCCAGAGAGTTAGATGCATTTTGTGTATAAATATCGGCAATTCAGACTAACAAATGAGTTATCCAAGGTCACAAATATGGTCAGTGATAAGTTATTTTTATATCTATATGGAACTGTAATTTATTGGTATACAGAAGCCCCAGGAAAGAAACTGATGTCAGAACCTACTCTACAACTTGCCAGGGAGAGGGGGCTGGGGCCTGGGAAGTTAAGTGATTTATGTGATTCTAATGACCAGTATGTATCAGAAGTTGGAGTTGAACCCAGGTTTTTCTGAATTAGAGGCCAGGACTAGAACCACCACTTTATACTTGTAAAATTGTTGTTGTTAATTACATTATTGTATTTAATGAATTGAATATTGGTGGTTACAATGATTTCTTGGAGACCTCTTTACAACTGAAGATCTTCATAACTTCTCTAATTATATACAAGCACATATATAATACATGGCATAATGAATGAAGTGTTGGATGCAGGGAGTGCTATGCATAAGACTACCATGGCCAAAATGGTAAGATCTTGGTAATCCAGACTATGCTGGACTTGGAGCCAGAAAACCAGATTTTGATACTTGACATTTGAATCACTCTGTAACCTTAGACATATTTCCACCCTTTGGGCTCCTTTTCCTCTTCTTTTCTAAGAGGGGATGAAGGTGTTGAGACAGATGATTGCTCCTTCCCGCTTTCCCATTTGGGGATTTTATGACCCTCCCTTTTGTCTCTCCCCTTGCCGTGGGATGAGTAATGCTAGGCAGGATGGAGCCCTGATGCTGAACAGAGCCCAGTTTGCTACAGCATCCCCCCCTGCTCACCTGCCCACCTCTGCCCCTGATGACCTCCTCCATCCCAATCAAGAGGCAGCAGTCAGGGTGGTGAAAGCCAGTGAGGCCAGAGGCCTTGGGCTTTTATCTGTAGTGATGACACGGCTGCGTGACATGTAGCAATAATGAATTACACTCTTTGCTGAAATGAATAAGTTGTGGTTGGTGATGCAATGATCAATTTGCTCAGTCCCTGTTAAACTGCCCATTCATCACCTGCACCTGCTGTCAGGAGCCCAGGGCTGCTTTTATTGGCCACCGGCACCTGCCATTACTGACAGAGCAATAGCCTTTGAAGATGACTCCTGCCTGCTCAGGACTGCCTGCCATTGATCCCAGGCCCTGATATAAGGTGTGCACTGTGCTCAGTCACTGACTTGGGCCCTTTATTTAGTCTACTTGAGGGCGAAGGGGTAATTCTTGTAATCAACGACCTCAGTTCTAATCAGGGTTATCATCTTTGGAGGCCAGGTAGGATAGCAGCCTGGGTTCTAGGCTCAACCCTTGGAGTTGTGTGAAAATGTGTGAAAATTGGCAAGCCATTAACCTCTCTCTAGGTCTCTATATTCTCAGGTGTATAAGGAGGAGGTGGAACTAGGTGTCTTTTGATATGATAGCTAGCATTCAAATCTGTAAAGAATTTTATATACAGTATCTAACTTGATCCTCATGGCAGCCCTATAAGGTAGCTGCTAGAACTATTCTTATTTTAAAGATAAGGAAACTGAGGCTGAGACACAAATCTGGTATCTGACTCAGGATTCTAGCACAGGTCTTCATGACTCCAAGTTCAGAATGCTATCTCCCCGCTCTACCTGGTTCACTTCAACGTACTTGGGATCAAACATCTAGAGTCAGAAGGGATCTTAGAGACCATATAGTCTAATTCTCTTGTTTTACAGATGAAGAAACAGTAGGCTAGAAAGACAAAATGTGTGAAATTACAGTCACAAAGGTAGTAATTATCCAAGGTGCTAAACAGATTTGGTAGAATTACCCATTTGAAGTGGCTCCACCATGGTCTCATACTTTCAGTAAGTATCTGAGCCAGGATTCCTGTCTACAGCCTGTTCCCTCTTCAATGTCTCTTCACAATGATGCCTGGACAATCTTCTTCAATCTTCTGGACAATTCACTACTCTGCTCATACTACTCTTCTGCTAAAAGAAAAGATACCCATCCATTCCCTTTGAAATGAAGTATAACCCCCTGTCTATCCAAGATCTGGGGTCTTTTTATTGTTTCATGCTGTCTTTTGAAGATGCTTATCATCTTCCAGAGATCAGCTGCTGGTAATTAGTTAATTATCAAGCACTAATGTGCTACTATACACACATAATTGCATTAAAAGGTATGGTGAGATGGAAAAAAGAAATAGGAGGCATGGCCTCTAATCCTAAGAAGGATTTTCATGGTTAAAATGGGGTATTTTATATGAGATTTACACATTATTATTACTAACAACAACATGAGAGGGGTAGGAATAGAGGGGACTGGATGTGTGATGGTAGAAGGAAATCTTGAGGGGGAAATTCCCTATACCAATGTAGCTGGGCAGCTGCATTGCCAGCCACGTCTCATTCTTCTGTAGGCTGTACTCTGGAGTTTCTCCAGCATGCACCTTCTGGGTGCCATCCTTCTCCTCCTCCTCCCCAGTCTTTCAGCTTGCTTCTATGTTTTATCTTCCACCATTAGAATCAAAGCTCCTAAAATTTAGGGACTGTTTTTCTTTCTATTTGTGTTTGTATCCCCACCACTTCGTAGAGTTATTGGCACCAGGTAAGTACTTAATAAATGTTTATTCCCTTGAGTTGTTGAGTATTTATCAGAAGTGGGACTTCTGAGACCAGCTCTCTCTTGAGGAAGTATATACCATATTGTCTCTACACGAATAAGAACTGACATGTATAGCTACCTCATTATGGTTTACAAAGAATTTTCCATCTATTATTTAATTTGATCCTTGTAACAACCATAGGAGGGAAATAATGTTATCCATTTCATAGGTGATGAAATCAAGACTTATGGAAATAAAGGGACTCATAGAGTAACACAGAGAATAAGTAAATGGTAGAACTGGTTTGGGAACTCAGGTCTTGTGACTTCAAATCTCACACTTTTTTCCGTATTTAAACTTAGTACAATGAATTGATACATACAATAGAATATACTGGAGAGCACAGTAGTCAGTCAGTCAAGAAGCATTTATTACATGCTTAATATATGCAATGGAACTATGCTAAGCATAGAAAAAGGTAATGCATGTTCCCTGCCCACAAGGAACAGCATTTTAATGGGGCAGACAGTATATAACTATGTAAATACAAGATTTGAACCAAGTCTTGAAGAAAGCTAGGGAATCCATGAACTGGAGATGAGGAGGGAGAACATCTCAGGCACTGGGGACAGCCAGTGAAATGGTAAGAAGATGGGAGATGGAGTGTCAACATCCAAGCAATGGCAAGCAGGATAGTGTAGCTAGATTGTAGAATATAAGTAGAGAAGTCAAGTATAAGAATTCTGGAAAGACACAGTCCATGAAGGGCTTCATAAATGATCCTAGAGGTAATAGGGAGACACTAGAGTTTATTGAGTAAAAGTGTCATACATCCTGCACTTCAGGAAAATCACTGTGGTAGCTTGTATTAGCAAGCACCTAGCACACCCAAGATGGGCTGCTAGCACAGGTTCTTTGATCTGCTTTTCTAAAGGAAAGACAGCTTTAAAGGAGTCAACAATCTTACTTTAATTAAACATATATAAGGAGAAAATACAAGCAGAGAAATCAGTACAGAGATTCAACAGATAGGGCTCCAACTGTCTGAACAAAGTAATATAGTCACCTACATAATCCACCAGACTGGGAGAGCACCAACATCTGAGTAGTGAGGGGGCTCTAAACAAATGGCTAATCAGAATCTTGTTCATGGGATCAAAAGGTCCTTCTCATGAATGAGTCCCCAAAATAAAATGACAACCTCCCAGTATATATCGTTTTCAACTAACAGACTGAGAGCCAGAAGGCATATGACTCATTGCCCAATTATCTTATTATCAAAAGGCTTGAAAGCCTTCCCGTAAGCCAGCCTTCCCGTAAGCCAGCCTTCCCATAAGCCAGCCTTCCCGTAAGCCAACCTCCCCCTAAGCCAGCCTCCTTGAGCAAGTTTCTCCTTGAGCAAGTTCCTCCTTGAGCAAGTTCCTCCTTAGGCAAGTTCCTCCCTCAATGAGCTCCATGTGACCCAAGATATATCACAGCTGTGATTGAAATACCTGTGTACCTTTAGACATGGGAATATGGCTCATGTTCCAAGGAACAATGGGGACACATGGTCATATAGGTCTATTAATGGAAGGGGAAGATCTTCATATTCCATTAACATTAAACAGCTAAGAGAAGGATAGATTCAAGTGGGGAGACACTTGAAACAGGGAAACCAATCATGAGATAATTTGCACCTGCACTAGGGTGGCAGTTGTGTGAGTGGAGAGAAAGAGATGTCTATGAGAGATGCTGTGAAGGTATCAACAGCAAGTCTTGACAACACATTGTATGTATGGAATGAGAGTGAGTAGGGAGTCATGGATATAATGATGAATTCATGCAATATGGCATCAGACATCATGGTAGCAGATTTGAGATACTATTGGAAGATCTCGGACTCAGTCACAGAATAGTAGAAGTGTATAAGTCTAAATAGAGGTCATAAAGTAACAAAGGACCCTGTAAGTGGATCAGCATGTCTATGGTGAGGCAGCAGACCCCTTTATAGAATAGCAGAACAGTTTGTAGGGCAGTACTGGACTGCATGGTGGGATGGCTGAGGTCAGGGTGTGACAGCTGACCCCAATGTGTAATGGAAGATTAATTTGGTGTTTGAGTTTTTTAACCAAGGTCCTTGAGAGAGCTGCTTCATGTCATATTGAAAGGAAGAAAACACACACACACATACACAAAGGGAAAAAATCTGTTGATTATTCTTTGCAGGAAGATACAGAGAGCAAAAGGGTTTGCTTGGGTGCAGAATGAAGATAAATTGAAAGTGAGTTCAAGAGAATTCATTCTTTCTCTGGAACACTTGCCTTTCCATCAGGGTACCTCAAAGGTCTGTCAAGCATGAGCAGAGCTTTTGTGCATGTGCATGTGTGTGCGCAAGAGTGCCTGTGTGTTCCTGTTGCCATAACAATGGAGTCATAAGTCATGTCGGCTATGACTACAGCTGGGCCCGGTGATTTATGTCTGCCCAGCTAGGATCATAAACTTTTTTTTTAATGTTAAAAATCAGTCACTAGGTATGAGGACATGGAGCTTCTTCCTCATTTAGGGAAGAGAAGGGAGGAAGAATGATCAGGAAGGGATGAGGCAGCACAGTGAAATCCCTGAGAAGAGGGGAGGAAAATTGTTTCCTTTGCTCCAGAGACATATTCTAGAATCATGTAGGGTGACAGGTCAGTCGGTGCTCTGATGGAATGGGTCATGGGTCTCACATATGGGCTCTCTCACTCTCCCGGTGCCCTTCTCTTTGGTGCCTAAATTCTAATATCCAACAATCTACAAACAGATATCTGCTGAGCACCTTTCATGCAGCAGGCCCTGAATGTAGAAAACCCCAAACAGCATAAGACACAACAAGTATTTCCCTAGAGGAGCTTGGAGCTTTGTTTGTGGGGGGCAGGGGAGGCTAAAGCTCATCCTTAAAGGTGTGCTGCACAAACTCAGGGGACCAACTTGACCTCTCTTGATTTGAGTTCCTTTGCAAAGTGAGGGTAATCATCCTTGTCCTACCTACAGTGTTGTTGGAAAGATCAGAGAAGTGGGTGAGAAGCATTTTGTAAACTGCAAAATGTTATATCAATATTTATTTCCTCTGTGGGGCTCTTCCTCCATTGACACATTTTGTAGCTCCTTCTTACTTAAGTAGACACTAGATGTGTGGAGTATGAGTGAGGGTCCCTAGTTAGAGTGCGGAAAGGGGGGCAAAATAATCTCCTGGTAACCAAAACTTTTCAGGGATGTAGAGCTTTGTCTTCTGCACTAGCTGGGCCAGTCCTGAAACGACTGACTGACTGATTAACTGACTCTCTCTCTCTCTCTCTCTCTGTATGTATATATGTATTACACACACATACATACATGTGTATATGTATATACATACACAATTAACATGCATATATTGTGCTGTGTGTATATACACATGAATGCATACATAAACACATGCACATTATCCTTATATCTATATTATACATTGTATACAATATAAATATATAGAGAATACATTTTACACATATTGTATTCATATGACATATGTAAACAAGCATTTACAAATCCATACTTGAGACATATGTGTAAATATACAGTGCATATATTTGTAAATGCACGTTATGTTTATATATACATATGTGTGTGTCTATATATATAGATATAGATATAGATATATAAATATATATACATATATATGTATGGAGAGAGAGACAGAGAGAGAGAGAGAGAGAGAGAGAGAGAGAGAGAGAAAAGGGGGGGTGTACAGTTGGAGGACCTTGGTGGTTCAAATACTATTTCTGACACATAGTACCTTAAACAAAGCCCTTTCCTCTTGGGTCTCAGGTTCATTTTTAAAGTGAGCATACTAGAGAGGGTGACCCTCTGAAATCTTTTCCATGCTGACATCTCTGATCCTTTGACTTCATACTGAAGGCCAAGCTTAAGTTGAGCCAGCCTAACAGGTTCCAGGTTTAAAATGAAATAAACATTGGCAGACAGTAAAGTACAATTAAAATCCAAGTTTACTCATTAAGAATTAAGAGAACACAATTTCAGTATTTAGAGGAAATATAATCCTATTCCCCTTCACTGTAACTACAGCAAATCATCTGCTGGATCAGGAAGGCATTTCCTGGAGGGCAGCTAGACCCTGCTAACACAATTTTACTCCAACATTAGTCTCTTACATTTCAAAAAGTAGAACCCAACCCTCATCCCCAATAAGGGAGGTCCAGTGGTTAATATATCAGGCTATTTTTTTGCATTGTTGTTGTTTTGAGAGGCAGAATATCATAATATCGTAGACTGAGGATCTAAAGCTGGTCTCAGAGCTAGGAAGACCTAGGTCTAAGTCCTGCCACTTGACATGCACTGGCTGAGTGAACCTGGGCAAGTCACTTGACCTCATAGTGCCTTAGGCAACTAACACTTTATTTTTTTTTAAAAGTTTTTTCCTAACACTTTAAATGTCAGAGCAAGTGACAACTTGTACTGGTAGACGATGTCTCATCTGGGAATTCTCTATCCCAGTGAAATCCCAGGTCCAGTTTCTATTCCAGTGTCTATTATTTTATCACTGACATAGGGAACTCATGGTGATGAAGCCTCTTCAGTCAAAGCCAATGGGCATCGGTTTCGCAATTCATAGTCACAGTTGTCTGAGATACTAGGAAACTAGGAGACTTTTCCAGAGCAATACTGCCAATACATGTACGAGGCTAAACCTGAATTTAGGACTTGATTCCTGTCTATGAGATTCTCTCTCTATTTACTATGCCATGTTGCCTTTCCTATATAATTGATGATGATGATGATGATGATGATGATGATGATGATGATGACATATATATACATGAAAATTGAAATAAAATAGTAAATCATGAAAATCACTAGCCTGGAGCTAAAAGACGCCTGACTGATCATCTAGACCAGTCCCTTATATTACAGATGAAGTAACTGAGTCTCAGGGAAATTAAATTACTTGTCCAAGGTAACATAGGTAGTTAAGAAAGAAGTAGGATTTGAACCCAAGTCCATTCACCTTGTTTGCTCAATTTCCTCATCTGTAAAATGAACTGGAGAAGATGGCAAACTGTGTCAGTGTCTTTACCAAGACAACCCATGAAAAATGGATCATGAAGAGTCAGATATGACTGAAATGATTGAACAACAATCATTGACTCCAAAGCCAGTGCTCTTTTTTACCATACTATGAAGGTGCCAAGGTGATGTATTATAAACTGTCAAATGAGTGGTAGAGACAAAATGAATCCAAAGGAGATCCTTGAAGGTCAGAGTGGTCTGGAAGACTTTATTGAGGAGCAAGGATTTATGTCAGAAGCCAACGCTTCTCTAAAGACAATATCCTCACTTAGGGGGTCTGTGCCCTTTGGCCAGTTCCAGTTTGCACTTTGTTACCGTTTCTATCTTCTTGTCATTTCATGAACCACAATTCCCTAACCCGCCTTTGTGCGAAGGAATACCCAAGACAACTTTCCTTGCCAGAATGACATAAAGTCAGGAAAATCAGGTCCAAATTTTGTCTATGTCACTTGCAAGTCATGGGATCTTTAGTATGTCATGTAAGCTTACTTTTTCTTAATTTATCATCCTTAAAATGAGGATAAGAATCCCCAAGAAGCAGGGAGAACCTCTAACAAATGGGAAGATTAGCAAGACAACCCACACCTCATAAAGGACTGGGTTCATCTTGATTTTTGGACCCTCCTTTTCACCTTGGAGATACAGAGAGCAATAAAGAATTCAACTCAGTAATCTGGGATCTAAAGAATCAAAGGACTTAGATTTATAGGAAAACTTAAAAATCCTCAGTGAGAAAATTTCACATTCTCAGGGATTTCAGAAGCTCCTCTCTTCTCTTCCTCTTTTTTTCCTCCTCTCCTTATCCCCTCCCTTCCATTCCCTTGCTCTTCCCTTCCCTTTCCTCCTCTCTTTCTCCTGCTCTTCCTTACCCATTCCTCTCTCCCCCCCCCCCTTTCCTTCTGCATCTTCTTCTACCCTCTTTCTTGTTGGAATGAGTCAGGGGACTTGGGTTCAAGTTCTGTCTATGCCACTTGCAGGCCATGGGACCTTTATTAAGTCATGTAACCTCCTTGTTTATTCCTCTATCCCTACTCCTACCCATTCTAATTTGTACTATATCCCTTTTAGGATTCAGAGCTGGAAGGCATCTTGCAAATATATTCTATTGCCTCCCATTTTGCCGATAAGGAACTTGAAATCCAAGGAGGAAAGTGATTTATTCAAGTCCACAGAGTTGGTAAATTACAGGGCCTGCATTCAAACCCAGTTTTCTTGATAACAAATCCATTGCTCTTAGTACTACAGTAAGGTATCTTCTCATTCATGTATGTCCCTATCGTGTCCTAAGCTTCATGAGAGCAGATACCTATATCTAATCCTGTGCCAATCACAGTGTGTAGCACCTAATCAGGACCCAATAAATGTTTGCTGAATATCTGACTGATTCATAATTTCTATGTTGCTCATGACTTAGAAATGAAAGAGATTTTCCTACAGTCACTCATGTAATAAGTAGCAGCACTTTCGACGCCAAATCAGGTGTTCTGTGCTTGACATATAGTAAGTAAGCACTTTAACAATTCCTGTTGATGGACTCTTTCAATTAATCCAGAAACATAAAACCAATCTGGTAGCTCAGCCCTTGGTCCCATTGAGTACATCTCATACATCCCTTCCTTCTTCACCTATCCAACTGAGACTGGATAACATCTGCAAAGAAGGTGTCATGGTCATAAACTACAACCTAAGGGGAACTCAATAACAAAATGAAGAATTCCTGACAGGGTGTTAAAAGGAGATCCCGGAATCTCTAAAAGCAATCTTGGAATCTCTATATGCAAACTTGAGACTTTCTCTTCCTAGGATCATTTGGAAACAGAGGAAATCTCCAAACTTTTTAAATATTACTGTTCTTCATGCTGTCTATAGTCAAGCCAAATTAGACTTCTTATTTCTACTCACACACAATGTCAAATCTTGCATCTCTGTGCCATTGTACTGGTTGTCCCTCATGCCTGAAATGAATTCCCTGCTGGTCTCTCAGTCCTGAGCATCAATTAATGAATCCAGAGCTCAGTTCAAATACCACCTCCTAAATAATTCCTTATTCTCTGTCTCCAAACTATAATACTTTACCCCTCAAAAAAGTTTTTTTTTTGTTTGCTGTTCACTCATTTTTTAGTCATGTCTGACTCTTTGTGACCCCATTTGGGATTTTCTTGACAAAGATACTGGAGTGGCTTTCCATTCTCTTCTCCAGTTCATTTGACAGATGAGAAAACTGAGGCAAACAGGTTTAAAGTGATTTGCCCAGGGTCACACAGCTAGTAAGTGTGTGATGCTGGATTTGAACTCAGAAAGATGAGTCTTCCATTGTACCACTGGCTGTCCCACAGCTCAAATTACCTTTTATTTACTTTGCATATATTCTGTCAATACTTGCACATATATACATGGTATCCCCTAATAAAATGTAAGCTTCTTGAGGTAAAGGAAGGTTTCATTTTTTGTCTTTGTGTTAAAGGGTTTAACCAGTGGTTCTCAACCTTCCTTATGCCATGACCCTTTAATACAGTTCCTCATGTTGTAATTGACCTCCAATCATAAAATTATTTTCATTGCTACTTCACAACTGTAATTGTGCTACTGTTATGAATTGTAATGTAAATATCTGATATGCAGGATGTATTTTCATTGTTACAAATTGAACATAACCCACAGGTTGAGAACCGCTGGTTTAGACCAATACTTGAAGCACAGAAGTATTTAATAAAAGCTTGTTGATTGACTGACAAATTTACCTCTTGAGGTGCCTTCTGGTTTACACTTCCATGATTCCTTCGGTATGCTATTATTGCAGTTGGACTCATTTTAAACACTGGCGAGGCTTTAGCCCAAACTAAATTCTTCAATTTTTAATACCTTACAAGTAGTGATTATACCACAAGATGGTTCCAGAGAAGCTCTATGATGGAGACACTACTCGGCTTAACTTGACTACAGCCCAGTATTTTGGGAATCCTTCTAAGGTTTAAAAGAGATCATCCAAGATACTTCTGAGATAATTTGTTGACTGTCAGAGACTTCCAGATAAGAAGCGACTGTCCTGAAGCCTGAACCTATGAACCAATTACTCTGAACTGGCCTTGTCTCCAGGTACCCCACTACTGCTTCCAGAGAGTGTGTGACCTGCTCCCTCACCCTTGTCCACTTCAGTCAGAATTCCTATTCTTTAGCCAGACACCAGACTTAGCCTTCAAGCTTCTTCCTTTCTATTGTGTGTGAGCGTTTTTAACCTAAAGAGCAATAGCTTTGTTTCAACATCAGAAGCCCCATTTGAAAAGTGTTTAACTTCTAATGCAGATCTAAGAGGCCATTTCTCAGTTTCACTGTATCTGTGAAGCTTTCTATAATTCAACATCAAATATTTATTATTACGTTTATTAAAGTTTTAATAATTTAGCATCTCCTTCATGTAAGCTGGAAGCTCAGCTAACTGGTTCTCTTTATCATACCTGGGTCACTCTAATATTTATATTCCTAAATCTCGTTTTCAGTTTCATTTAGTGAAGAGGTCTCTCTCTTCATCTAGTCCAACTGGGTACAATCTGCTGGCTTCCCCAAGGCAAAGACTAACAGAGACCTTGCTCTGGGCTAGATTTAAAGAGACTTACTGAGACTGAAGGGGAAAAACTCATTCTAAAAGGCTCAATTTCAAATTATGATAAAAATTAAAACAGGGGAAATACATATGTGTCTAGATTCACTGGGCTGAATGACAGACAGCTAGGCTACAAAGAGATATGGCACTCAAGGCTCTGCCCATCTGTGGGGGATTTCAGAGGCTTTGGTGGTAACCATTATCCCTGAGAAACCTTTCTTTTAAGAGACCTGGGAGGATGCTATTGGCAGATGTGGTGATTTTAACTACTTATTCACAGACAGATGTGGGTGGAAAGACATGGGCAAGAATCAAATGGGATGACAAAGTGCAAGGGGGTTGTTGTGTACAGCCAGCCACTGAAAGAGGATACACATCAGTGAGAGTATCTAATTATTCAGTCAGCAGGCAATGGATTAGCACAAGCTTTTCCACAACTTTTCATCATTTAAATCATTTCATACAGCCTAATAAACACTTATTCTTCACCTGATCACTGATTTCTCTTTCCAGATCTTTCAAAGTCCCAAATGAAATACTCCCACTACCATGAAACATTCCTTATTTCTTTGCCAATACTTTTCCCCTCAGACTTCCTAAAACTCATTTTTCGTGTCTCTCATAAGTATTCAATTTATCTTGACATATCTATTTGTGTAGCTGGCTGATTCACTTTACTAGACTGTAAGTTCTTTGAAGGCAGTTAATATGTATTACCCATCCCTGCATCTTCCCCTGAGTCTTTCTCACATATGGTTTTGCACCTAATAAGGGTTTAAGGCACATTTATTGAATGAATGAATGAATATATTTGCCCACTTCCTGTCAGTGATATCCTATAATTTTTCAACAGAGGAAGGCAACGGAACATGCACAAGTCACCTAAGGATGGTTATTATAATGATAGCAATTGATGTTTACATATTATTTCATTTGGGCTTCAACATAACCCAAAGAAGTGAGCACTATTTTCCCCCATTTTACAGATGAGGAAACTAAGGCTCCAAAGATGAAAAGACTTGCTCATAGTCATACAGTTAGAAAGCATTTGAAGCAGGATTTGAACCTATGTGCTCCTTGCTCCAAATCCAACAATTTATTAATATGTCATGTTGCCTTACTCAAGAGAAAGTTCCAGGAATACACTGCTTTTTAGAAGAATAGGTCTCCCCTCTCCCCATCCACATCAGATTCAGGTGCTTGACAGCTATATATGGGACTAGAAGATCACACTTAGGGCCAATATAACCAGAAATGTCACTGGAGCCTTCCTGATTCCCTTCTCTCAGAGAAAATAACCTAAAGTAGAGATGTAAAGAATATCTGAGGAGTGGGAGAAAAGAGCTATTGAAATCTGAGAACATTCTAAATTTTCCTTAGAGAGAAGGAAGAAGCCACTTCCAACTGACAGTATTACCCTTAGTTCAATTCCCCTTCATTCACATCAATGCTCTGCAATATTTTCTTTTCTTTTCTTTTCTTTTTGGAGGGGGGAAGGTAGGGCAGTTGGGGTTAACTGACTTGACCAAGGTCACACGGCTAGTTTTCTGTGTTAAGTATCTGAGGTCAGATTTGAACTCAAGTCCTCCTGACTCCAGGGCCAGTTCTCTATTCACTACAACACCTAGCTGCCCCTCTACAATATTTTCTAATGGTTATTTGCCATCTGACATAGTTAAGGCAAATGCAGAGAATGAGAGGGGGGTTTTATTTTATTCTTTTTTTTTTCTTTTTGGAGGGGGTAGGGTAGGGCAATTGGGGTTAAGTGACTTGCCCAAGGTCACATGGCTAGTTTTCTGTGTTAAGTCTCTGAGGTCGCATTTGAACTCAGGTCCTCCTCACTACAGGGTCAGTGCTCTATTCACTGCACCACCTAGCCACCTCATTTTATTTTATTCTAACAATTGTAATAACTATCTGCTTTTTTTCAGTGGGTAACTCCAACACTAGGCTATTTGATAAGAAGGTGGAGTTTATTTTGAGAAGCCCCCTCCTCAGAATTATCCACTATCACTTTCAGGTGATCAAAATGTGTGTGTTCATATAGCAAAGAAGTTGCCAACTTTAGTGGCTTCCTCTTCTGTAACATTTAAAATCCTTTGCCTGGAATTCAAAGCCATTCACAATCTATTGCCATCCATCCTACCAAGTTCTATGATATATGATGATTGGTTAATAGAACTGGGAATGGTTAGATTGGACAAAAGAAGACTGGGATGGAGTTACTGGTGGGCAAGGACAACTATTTTAATGTATTGACGGGATGTCATGAGAAGGATTAGACTAGGTCCATTTGGTCCCAGAGGGAAGAACCAGGAACAGTGTGTGTCAATTGCAAAGAAAAGAAATTTATACTCAATATCAGGGAAAATTTCATAACAATGAGAGCTATCGAACAGTGGAATGAAGTGCTTTGGGACATGGTGGGTTCCTGATTCTTAGGGTTCTTTAAGCAGCGCTTGGATATCTACTTATTGTATATGTTATAGTGGAGTTTCCTTTCACGTGTGGTTTGAACAACATGATTGCTGAGGTACATACTGGGCTAGACAGTGTTTCTTGAACATGTCCTTTGATTTCCCACATTTGTGTCTTTTATTATTGTTTCTTAAACTGGAAATATCCTTCCTTTTGAAAATTATCTGCTAAATTCCTACCAATCATTTAGAATCCAACAAACAGGCCACCTCTGACCTTCTCTGACCATGCCATCCCCACTCTAAAAGCACCTTCAGTTAACTTCCTGTTGCTTCTAGAGTAATATATCCTGGAATTGAAAGTGATTCTCGATTTACCTTCAGGTGCCTTTCCAGTTTTATTTATCATCATTCCCCTTCACAAAATGGGACCATATATTTTTTCCCCTCATTAAACATTTCACCTACTATCTCCATATATTTTAATAAACCTTCTCCCATTCCCAAAATATACTCTTTCCTCTCCTCCCCCTTTCAGAAGTTTTATCTTCTTTCAAGTTCTGGCTTAGGTATCATCAGCTGCTAAAGCTTTCCTTAAACCCCTCATTTGTCACTGCTCTCTCCTTTTTCAAATTACTTTGCTTTTACTGCTTATTTTTGTACATTTTTACTATCCCCAGCAGAATGCATGTTATTTGAAGTCAGAAGCTATCTTTGCATGCCTAGTATTGAGCATAGCAGGGCTTAATAAATGTTTGTTTCGAGCTGAACTGATCACCCCAAGTCAGTAATGATGTTCCCTCAGGTTTTGTACAGAATTTTGTTTTACACCTTTCTGATGCTTATGTCATACTGTTGTTGATGATTTGTGTCCAACTATTAGCGACCCCATTTTGGGTTTTCTAAGCAATGATACTGGGGTGGTTTGCCATTTCCTTCCTACATCAAAAGATCTGGGTGAAGGCCTGCCACCTCTTGAATAGTCTGTGGGAGGGCATGGATTGGAACTAACACAAGATGAGAAATTTGGGATGGATTGTGATCCGCACTATTGCACCCAAATCAATGAACTCACATATCCATTAAATCATCAAAGGACAAGGAGGGAAGGATCAACTCAGGGGAGGCTTGTTTTGCATTAGAAGATACAGGGCCAAAGTCAGGGATGAATGGTCGGCAGCTGATTCTTCCCTCAGCCCATCACTCCTGACATCTTACCTGAGAACTGTGCTGGCCACAGACAAGGGGACCAAGGAAATAAAGAGCCTGTTCCACACATTCCTCTTTCCAGCTCATTTTACATATAAGGAAACTAAGGTAAAGAGGGACAAGTGACTTGCCCAGGGTCACACAGCTAGTAAGTATCTCAGGCCAAATTTGAACTCAGGTCTTCCTGATTCTACATCCAGCACTATCCATTCACTATATTATCTAGCTCCCCTTTGTGCCATACAGCACTGTCTCTATAATAATGGGTCTCTTGTTATTCCTCTTTTCAATTGTAAGTCCCAAAAGGACAGTACACTCTATTTCCTATTTGATTCTAGTATAGAATATCTCTCTGCCATATCCATTCAAGAAATATCTACTAATGGACTAACTGCAAGTATGAACTGTTGGTTGATATGATCACGAAGAACATATTAAGTACCTGTTGCATACAAGGTACTGTGATACATGCTGAGAACACACAGAAAAGCAAAAAGTGTCTTAGCTCTTAAGGAGCTCACAGTCTAATGGATAATAAGAACTAGAATTTATTTAGTTCTTTAAGTTTGCAAAGTGCTTTACAAATATCTCATTTTATCATCTACACAACCCTAGGAAGTTTGCTTGGTCATTTTCCAGTCATGTCCAACTCTTCATGACCACATACGGGCTTTGCTTGGCAAAGATCTGGAGTGGTTTGTCATTTCCTTCTCCATTTTACATATGAGGAAACTGAGGCAAATATGGTAAAGTGACTTGCCCAAGGTCACACACCTAAGAAGCATCTTAATCTAGAGTTGAAATCAGAAAGATGACTCTTCCTGACTCCAGGCCCAGCACTCTATCCACTGCATGGTCTGGCCGCCCTATTATGATTCTTAAATGAGGAGACTGAGATAGACTGGTTAAGTGACTTGCTCCAGAGTCACAAAGCTATTAAATATCTGAGGTCAGATCTGAATTCACATCATCCAGGACTCAAGACCCAGAACCATTTTACCTCCTAGATGGCAATAATAATAATAACCAGCACTAAGGTTGTCAGAGCACTTTACATATGTCATCTCCCATTTAAGTCTGGGCATAGGTGTGTATTTTTAAATCTAATATTCTTCTAGTGATGATGTAGTTCTTTGAAGTATGAAGAACTATAAACCCTGAAAATCAAATTGAAGTTGCAGGAAAAAAAATTTGTGGAGAGGTACATGGTAGATGTGAGTAGGCTAAAACGTATTACCAATGAAGAATTCAGTATAGGAGAAGGGTTGTATGAGATGTCAACAGATAGGTTCATGACCATAAAAGGAGGGAGTCCAATCTTGTGGTAAGGGGGTAGCCAATATACATATTGCCTATGAGATTCACTGATATACACCCAAGGTCAAAAGATCTAGATGAAGGCCTATCCCTCTTAGATAGCCCCCTCCCCATAGATAGTCTGTGGGAGGGCATGGACTGGAACTACACAGAATGAGAAATTTGGGATGGATTGTGATTTACACTATTGCACCCAAATCAATGAACTCACATATCCAAAGTATCAAAGGACAAGGGGGGAAGGATCAACTCAGGGGAGGCTTGTTTTTCATTAGAAGATTTGTAAAACCATACATGAGCAGTTTTCCAGAGGAATGCTGCTGTGAACAGCTTTCAAGATTCTGATTACATAGTATAGTGAATGCTCTATTCAATAACGAATCAGAGAAAAACATTCATAGAAAATCAAAATACAGCATTCACAATGTACAACTTATCATAGAAAATCAAAATATAGCATTCACCATGTCACAACTTGACAACTTATCACTAAAATGTCCGCATAGTTTTCACCACAGTGGTCACATAGTTTTGAACAAAGTATAAGCATTTAGTCAATCAATTACTTAGTAACTCAATCATTCAATCAACTCAATCATTCAATCATCCTTAAGGAGGCTTGCCTCCTTAATACAAAATACAAAAGTGAAAGTTCTCCACTCATGGGGCACACTAGGTTACAATATCAGTCACTACTCAGCACTCTTTTAAGGGGTAATATAAAATACACAGGCCGCCCACCCCTAAGTCACACATAAGTTCCAATTTCAAGGTCATAAGTAAGGTATAATTTCAGTCACTACTCAGTATTCATGGAGAGATCTCTTCATCTTGACCTGAGATAGGCTCTCAGATTCCCTGGATCCCCTTCTATGGTCCCAGCTCCTACCTGGATTCACCAAACTGCCACCTGGGTTAAAAGGCAGACAGCTTCCAGCTCCTTGTCTAGCTCTCTGTGCAGTTCCTGTTCCACACTGAAGTTCACAGAGTCCAGTCCAGTCCACCTTAAATCCTTCATAGTCTCTAGCCTTGGGAAGTCAAGGCTTAACAGAGCCACAAACAGACAAAATGCTGACACCACAGTCATGCTTCCTTAGTCTTCTGCAGCTCTGGCTGGTCTTCAGAAATCCTCAGCAGCTTCTCAGCAGCTCCAGCTGGCTTTTGGACTCAGCAGAAGTTTCACCTGGTTCCCAGAATCAAAATCACTTCATCCAGGTTCTCAAAATAAAATCATTTTCTCCAGCCTGGGCCTCTCTTCCTCAGCCTCCAGAACCTGGCTCCAAGAAGATCTGTCTGACCCAGCAGGGGCTTCTCCTTATATACACACACGGCATTAGCTCCTTCCTGTTTCAGCCATTTCCTGTTTCAACCCCTTCCTGTTAAGCTGGCAACAGGGGTTCATACCTTCTGTTTCTTTAACAGTGGCTTGATTAATTACTAAATGCTAAGTATCTGTTAGCTTTGCCAATACAAAGGGATCAAATTACATTACTATTACAAAGATACAGGGCCAAGGTCAGGGATGGATGGTCAGCAGCTGACTCTTCCCTCAGCCCATCACTCCTCACATCTTACCTGAGAACTGTGCTGGCCACAGACCAGGGAACTAAGGGAGAAAAGAGCTTGTTTGGCACCTTCCTTTTTCCAAATCCCATTAGAAAGCTTGCCTCTCTTTCTTCTTTTTGTCCTGTAATGCTCTGCTCAGCTTCTATCCTAATCTTTTCTTTTTGTGTGTGATTCCCTGACCGTATTATTGGCTATCTATAATTATTATCTCTTATTTATTAATTCTCTAACTTATCATCTGACTGTAACTTATTAATTCTTCAAAATGCTCAGTGATATGCTTGTCTGAGCAATGCTGTGTCAAACGAGGTTTATTAGCACATTCAGGAAAGGGGGAAATCCACAGGGTGGTTTCTGGGTTTGCATTTGGTAGAGATTGTACATTTTTATCCACATTTGCAGCTGCTACAAGGACAATTGATTTGTTTGAGGCAGGATGGTGGGAATTCGAAAGGCTGACTGTCCTTGGGCAATGCTAATAAAACAACTGTGTGTTTTTTTCAGGTAATGATACTTCCTAGAATAGCCTATTATCACCGTGGTGTTTGGAAACTGGCAGTAACACTACCAGGAAGCTTGGGGGATCTTGCCCCACTAAAATCCTGATTTCTTTCCTCAGAGGATTTCTTCCTCTTCTGTTCTGAGGTTCACCTGCAGAAACTGTTCCCATCCTCCAACACTATTTGCCTGCAGGATATTAATAGCCCTAGAAGAAAGGTAAGGGGTGTTAAGAAGTCCCCAGAACTTGTCTTTTAGAGTTGCCACAGTTTCCAGAAACACTCACTAAAAGAGAGCTATAGCAAAAAATGTACTGGACTCAGGATTGAATGCCATCTCTGCCACTGATCAGATGTGTGACCTTGGGAAGGTCCCTTCACTTTGACAACATAGTCTGGGGAGGGGTGGGGTGGATTCACAGCTCAGAAAAGGTCATCTTTTTCAATCTGTTAATTAGAAAATATTAACTCTTACTAGGTAACATTAAGCCTAAAAAGTGATGTTCCTGGTAGAAATTTTAGGCACTGAGACCAGGGATGATTCAAAGAAAAAAAGGCTTTTCTGCTGCTCCCCAAACTGCATGACCAATATGGACTGTGATGCAGTGGTCTCCAAAGTGGGGCCATTGGTGCCTCTCTGTGTGGGGGTGCATAGGTAGGGGTGTGCAGGAGAGTCAATTGTGAAGCTTATGTCCAATATAACCACACCTACCCTATTTCACAACACTCTTCTGCTCTCTCCTCTTGCTCTGCAGTGTAAGTCTCAAACCACTCCCCTCCTGAGCCAGGTGTCAGTGCCTCAGGTCACTTTTAACCTAAACTTTCTACTTACAGGAGCTGTGTTGGTACCATTGGGGAAATTCTGCACCAACTCCCTGCCTCCGAGTCAATAGTGTGCTGATAAATATTTAATAACAGGTTCCCAGGGGGCAAAACATAAGCATGGCACACTTTTATTAACATTTTCTCCATCACTTTCTGAAGCAGAGACAACAAAATAATAAACAAAGCCTTGATTTATAGGATTTGCTGATTTCCAAGACGTAAATGCTCACACTGAAAATTTAAAATTAGCTCTCTTGAGCTCGGGCTGGCTCCAGCACATCCCTACATCTCATCTCATCTCACCAGATGGCTGGTGCTCCTCAGAAAGTGGGTAGTGCTCTCTGGGATCAATGACTGTTGAAGAAAAGCTCCACATACATTGACCCTTTGCATTTTATGTGAGATGAAGTTATTGACTTAGCAGATATAAAAACGTCATCACATTATCTTCTCCTCAAAACCTTTCCAATGTCTATTCTTCCCTAAGAATGTTGGTAGCACCTTTATCCTTCCAAACACCCAGGTTTTCACGAGTTTAGTGTCATTTTTGGGTTCTCACCCCTTCTTTTAGGCAGCTAAGTGGTACAGTGGTTAGAGTGTCAGGCCGGAAGTCAGAGAAAAACTCATCTTCCTGAGTTCAAATCCGGCCTCAGACACTTACTAGCTGTGTGACCCTGGGCAAGTCACTTAATACTGTTTGCCTCAGTTTCCTCATTTGTAAAATGAGCTGGAGAAGGAAATGGCAAAGCCTTCCAGTATCTTTACCAAGAAAACCCCAGCTGGGGTTATAGAGAGTGTAGTTAAGACTGAAAAATGACAACACTCCCTTCTTCCTCCAGATGCACTTCCACATGCAGAATCAGCTATAACATTCCGTCAGTTCTACTGCCACTTCTCTCAAATCTGTCTCTTCCCAATTCACATGGTCACCACCCTAATTCAAGCTCATCACCTCTTATGTGAACTACTGAAATGGCCTCCTGTTTGGTCTCCATTCCTCCCCTTGGTGCATTCAGATTCATCAACATTGACTTTTCTATGGACCCACCAGCAGCTATAAGGAGGATTTAATATAGTTTGCAAAGTCTGTGGATTTTCCTTTTTAGTTCCACCATTCTGATCCATCCTCCACAAGCTGTCAGAGAACCTCCTTAAGCATCATTCTGACCTTGTTACTGTGAGCTGAGGCATCTCCTTATTGATTCTAGAATCAAATATTATTTCATCATCCTTATTAATTTCTACTTTATGTTTTATATACATAATTATCAATACAGTAGCATATTTAATACTTTATATAAATATGCACATATTGGGAATTTGTATTGTTTGTTTTTAACTGAAACAGCTGTGTCATAAAAACATTGTGGCAACCAGTGATATAGTGAACTTATAGAAAAGGATTGCTGACAATGTGATTTGTGACTGTTGTCATGGAAAGAAACAGTCCCTGGAAGCCCAGGCAAACCTCAGGTCTAGGGAGTTTTCCTACCTGACGTCAGCAGGGTCTTCAGTCACAAGCACATCAGTCTTACAGCTGGCCAGAGGGTTGATAGAAAGATCCACAGGAGGCACCACAAAGCTCTTACTGACTGGGAGCCAGAGTCCCTGCCCCAAGCTGTAGGTAGACCTAGAAGAGAAGCAATCAGCATGGAGTACCAAGCATTGAAATTAGAATTTAGAAGATCTTACTTTTGTTTCCAACTTACTGAATGACCTTGGACAAATTTCTTAACGTCTCGGGGATTTTCTTATCTATCTATTTATCTACAGATCTACAAAAAAGGGGAGGTTCCAGCAGCAGCTAGGGGGCACAGCAGATAGAGCACCAACCCTAGAGTCAGGAGAACCCGAGTTCAAACTTGACCTCAGAGACTTACTAGCTGTGTGACCCTGGGCAAGTCACTTAACTCCGATTGTGTCAGGGGGGAAAAGGAAGGAATTCTTAACCTAGCGTCCACAGACCCCTAAATGTCCATGAAGAAATTTCAAGGAATCCATGAACTTGGATAGAAAAAAGGTAATAATCTTAGTTTTCATTGATCTTTGGTTTCCCTTATAATCTTACATCCATTTTATTTTATGCATTTACAAGCATCATTCTTTTTTGTTTTGTTTTGTTGGAGGGGGGAGGACAGGGCAATTGGGGTTAAGTGGCTTGCCCAAGATCCCCCAGCTAGTAAGTGTTAAGTGTCAGATGCTGGATCTGAACTCAGATCCTCCTGACTCTAGGGCCAGTGCTCTATTCACCCACCCAGCCACTCCTACAAGCATCATTCTGAGAAGGATTCACAGGGTTCACTAGACAACCCAAGTGGTATAGGAACCTCCCCTCCCCCCTCAAATGTTAATAACCTGTGGGCTAGATGATCTGCTAGTTCTAACATTTTATGATCTCATTTCTCATCCTGACCTGGGAGGTCCCTCCTTCTCCTTTCCCAGTCAAGAATCCTAACTATTTTTGAAGGCCTAGTTCAAGTTCTCCCTCCTCACCACCCTCAGCCCATAGGAAGCATTCTCTTCTCTTATCTACTCCATTACTTGTTGAACACATTGCTCATTGGACAATTATTATGTAAAGGTGTGAATTAACTATTGATATATTGTGTATTTGGGTATCTGTCCTCTCCCCAATAAGACCACAAACCCCACAAGGGTGGGGACCACACTTTGTATTTCTTTGTCTCTCTGACATCATCAGGCACAAGACTTAGCACAGAGAACACAGGCAGAAAATGTTCATTCACTTTCCTCATCTTTTAGCTGAGGATTTTTATACCTCTCTTCTATAACTTATAGAGTTATTACAAGAATTAAATGAGAAAAAAGCAAATCACTTAGAGAATTATAAATATGAAGCTATAGTAGCAGCAGCACCAGCAGCAGGAGCCATGACCAGTTCAGGTTCATTAATTGTGTAAGGAAAAGATGATTTGGAGGTAGAGAATCTGAATTCAAATCCTAATCTTGCTTCAGTGACTATGAGGGGAAAGCAAAACCAAAATACTTTCCCTCCCCCACAGCCAATCTGGGACCCTCCCTCCCCCACCCCCAGTAGATCTACTCACTGACCTGAGGATCTTTTCAGGTGCCTGCTCCCCTGTTACAAGGTCATATCCCCTTTCCAGCGTAGTGTAAGGCCAAGGTCTGTGAGGAAGGGAATATGGGGAGGAGAACAGAACAGCAAAGGGATACTTAGTAAAATGAAAGTGTTATTGTTATCTCTGTGTAGATTTTATTCAAGAAAAACCAAAACCAAAACATATTTACCCAATCCCAGTTTCCCCAAACAAATAAGTATAGCTATCAGAGATGGGGAGACGGGGGGGATTTGATTTAAAAATAATCCTTTACAAATGAATGAATCAATCACAAAATTCCTTTAAATCACAAGTTTCCCCCATGCATTTAACTATTTATAGGTTTTGGTTGTTTTATTTCTTTGTTTTGCCTCTATCATCTTGATTATTAACTATTGGATGGTGGGGTTTGCAAGTAACAAGTTAAGAGCCACCTGTTTCTGAGAATTCATTAGGAATTAGAACATTAGACCACTAGACAGGGGAGGGAGGTCAGGAGCCATGGGTTCCAGTGCCAGATGTGACGCTATTTAGCTCTGAGACTTTAGATAAGTCACTTTCCTTTCTCTGGGCCTCGATTTTCTTTGCCATGAAATGAGTGGGCTGGCTTCAAAGTTCCTTTCCAGCTTAAACACTGACCATTCTCAAGTCCTGTTCTAAGCCTAACATTGTAACATTCTATATTCAAACTCCTTTCCAGTGCTATCATTTTATGTCTAGCTCTGACATTAGAATAATTAAATGGGAAAAGGAGTTTTTATCTATATTTAACTTTTGTAGACTCCTTCTGTTTCAGAAGTGCACTTGCTTTGTTCTTGTCAGAAAAGACCCGTAAGAGAGGAGTTGTTGCTGGCCCAAGCCCTGACTTCCCAAGCACTCACCCTTCGCTCTGCCCCCAGTCACTCCGCACACACAGGTGTCTGTGCACAGGGTCTGGAGCATAGCCCTCATGACAGCTGCACTCGCCTTCAAGAGGAAGAAGAAAAAGAAGGTCATGAACATAAAACCTGGGAAGTTATAACTGCAGCATGAATGGCAGCTATTCCATTCGGCTAACAATTATTAAACACCTACCAAGTTCTGGGGATACAAATATTAAAACAATTACACACAACAGCTGTCATAAAGGAGCATATATTCTACCAGTGATAACTGTGATCACCTAAAATGGACTTGAGAGTTTTCAAAGCGCTTCCTTCAAAAATCCCCTGGGAGGAAGTTAACAGAGGAATTATTAACTCCATTTTGCAGATGAGGTTTGGGGAGGTTAAATAATTTGGAAAGGCTAGCAAATGGGAGGGCCAGGACTTTAATTCAAGCTATCTGGCTTCAAATGTCTAGGACCCTGGTATCTGAAGGACATTTTCTCATATCTATGCAGTGTATGCAATTGACCTAAGAAGTTTCTATCTATCTATCTCTCTATCTATCTCTCTCTCTCTCTCTCTCTCTATCTATCTACCTATCTATCTGTCTGTCTCTGTCTTTATCTATATAAATATAGATATTGATACATATCTCTATATACATGTAAACACATATGCATTTATGTAGTACCCACACACGTATATATTTATCTAAAGACATTTATCTTTATGTCTATAGATATCTGTATATAGATAATATACATATGCATTTATTTATATATAGTGTACACACATATATCTGTGTTGTATACATATGTATGTGTGTATACAGAGATATGGATCTCTGTATATCTCTATATATCTATAAGTAAGAAGGATTTTGTTATTCCTTTTAGAGTTTAGTTTTTCAGCATCCATGGCCATGACAATGTCTAGTCTCCAGGTGTTAGAGAATAACTCCCAGAATAGCACCAAGGATCCTAGATAGTAATTCCTAGAATCATACTGACAGACGGTCCTACTGAGGCTGCGCCATGAGACACAGGGGTGACATAATTGACATTTACCACTCTTGTGCAGAATGATGATATCGATAAAGTTAACTGCTGAGCTTAATGTTGGCAAGATGCCTTCTTTGTCTGTTAACTTATAAAGCAAGTGGACACTGGTCAGTGAGTGGGGGATGCATAGGGGAACCCATGGGGCAAACCTATTTGGAATTTGGGTAATGCATAGAGGAATGCATGTACCTGCTTCAACTGGCCCCCACTGAGGCTTGAGGGGATTTAGGGGACTGCACAAACTGGAATGCTGTGGCTCCCTGAACTGACCCCATTGACATGTAGAGGCAGATGCCCCCCATTTCTTGTCGACTCCTGAGAGAAGGGTAATTAGGAAATACAGCAGGAGTTGGTGTTCCCATTGAGAAGACTAGACTAGAATAAAGTAAGATTATTAACCCCTCCAAAGCTGTCTTCCTGTCCTTCCTGTCAGACCAGCCTGTTAGAGGCTAGAGTCCCAAAACTCCAATGCCTCCCATGTGTAATTTGTGAAACAATTTCTTTATCTATATATTTATTTATCTATTCTTATTCAATACATACATGGAAACATCTCAAAGAACCCCCCAAAACATATATCACGAGTAACAACATGGGAAAAGTTGGCTGCTGGAAGAGAGCAAGAAGATCCTTAAATTGGGGTCCCCAACAGGCCACCCTCTCAGACCTCCAGCTCATCTTCCTTCTCCCCCTCACTGCCAACTTGTATCTATACTCAGGTGAATGGAAAAACTAAACCAAAACAATGATGGAGGGAAGAGAATAAGCTACTAAATGTTTTTTATTTTCTTTTTTTTTTTGGAGGACAATTGGGGTTAAGTGACTTACCCAAGGTCACACAGCTAGGGTTTTGTTTTGTTTTGTTTTTTCTTGGTGTGTGTGTGTGTGTGTGTGTGTGTGTGTGTGTTAAGTGTATGAGGCTGGATTTGAACTCAGGTCTTCCTGACTCCAGGGCCAGTGCTCTATTCACTGCGCCACCTAGCCACACCTTATTTTCCTTTTTAAACAATTATTATCTCACTTGATTCTTATAACAATTCTGGGAGGAAGGTGCTATTATTATCCCTAGTTAATAGTTGAGGAAACTGAGACAAAGAGAAGTTTAAGTGACTTTCCTAGGGTTATACAGATAGGAAGCATCTGAGGCTGGATTTGAAGTCAGGTCTTCCTGATTCCAGAAGAAGTGCTCTACCACCTGTGCCACCATTTCCCTCAATGACATGTGAAAACCAACAAAAGACATACAGGGAAAGCTGATTTTCTGGCAGGTGACTAAAAAGCATCACAGAGAGAACATACAAGGAACTGAAAAATAGGTGCATCCTTCAGTATGTGTTCTTCCCATCCTCCCTTTTTGGAAAGACCTAGCCCAAGGCTTCATAAACTTGGGTTTGTGAATATGTTTCTTTTTAACTTTGATAACTTTATTTCAATATAATTGGCTTCTAGGCAGGTAGGTGGCCCTATACGTAGGGAGTCAGATGGTTAACTATTATTTAAGTGTGTAATACGTGCACAGAGCATGGAACTGGGACTCATGAAGGCTTGTGTTCTAATCCAAGGTCACTATGTGACCTTGGGCAGGTCACTTGACTTCCCTTAGTCCGTTTCCTCATCTATAAATAAGAACAATAATGGTGCCTGTGTTATAAGGTCGTGAGATCTAAATGAGATAA
>CM053581.1:263585031-263604241 GCA_028627135.1 Pseudochirops cupreus | reverse complement strand
CTGGGTGATAGGGATCCATAATATTTGTGGGTAGAGAAAATGAATATAAGAATTAAGAACGAATATTTGTGAAGTGTTAGAAAGAATGCATTGAAAATGGGAGAGATTTAAACAAGGGATGTCACACTGGAAGATATTCAAATAGTTGAGAAGAGAAGCCAGTGAAGGTTTAGACAGGAATTGTCATAGGTTGGAGAGAATGGATTCTGGATATCTTGTGGTAGTGTACTTTATTGCATCGCAGTGGACAAGATTAATGAGGGAGCAATTCTCGATCCGAAGGACCAAGTTGCCAAAGGGGGGATTTTGCCATTATGGCAAATGAGTAGGACAGTGTTGTGTCACAGCAAGAGGAAGGGGAGTATATCCTCAGCATGCCTCCTCTAAGACCATTCAGGTATATGAAACTTCTCCTGGTGCCAGGGTCGATAGCTTTGGCTGGGAAAGGTTTACCATCTAGAATTTTGGGCTCACTATTTCCTACAACACTGGCCATCACTATTCACCCCTCTATGGCCTGGAGAGTTGGCTAGAGGCAACTTTTGTTTCAAATTGAGTGATTAAAGGTTTCTTAGTCCATTGGGCTTGCTGTGACATTTTTGTTTGTGGCTTTTTTGTTGGTTATTTTTTTTCTGGGAGGATTTTTTTGTCTTTTGGTACATTCAGTGCTTAATTTCCTCTTAAATGAAACTTCATCAGGCTGTGATTCTACCAGGCAGGGGGTCCCTGTGCATTTTGTATGGAGCTATTCGCCACCGTCTCTCCTGCTCATACTCACTTTGAGCACTGCACACATCTGAGGAGCCTTACACTGTACCCCAGGAAATTGTGGGCTTCCGGCTTAGTTGGGGAGGTTTGGTAGCTTCTATGCTAATGGTCTGCTGCAAATTACTTAGTGGAGGAGGACACAAAGGAAGGCTAGAATACTCACAGGCAATGGGTTCTGCAGGCTGTTTTGACACGCATAGCTTAATTTTAATGATTCACAATCATTCTCTATCATATACCAGTAAATGTACTGTAAAATGTTTTGTAAAAGTAATGGAGTCTTTGTAATGCCAGCCCTTGCCACTCTGCTATTCAATCACTGGTGGAAAGTGGGGACAAGCTGGTAGAGGGCGTGTGTGTGTGTGTGTGTGTGCACACGCAAAGAAGAAATGTAGCAGACTGAGTCAAAAACATAAAGGGACAAAAAGACTGACAGTATGAAACAAAGGAGGGAGAAAGAAAAGAGAGAAAAGTAAAAGATAGAAAAGGAAGATGGATTTAGGGTTAGAGTCAGAGTTGGAGCCATTTAGGGCTGGGGTTAGAGTCGGAGGCAGAGTCAGAGTTGGTGACAGGGAGAAAGGAAGGAAAAGTAAATAAAGAAGATAGAGAGGTAGAAAAGGAAGGAGGGAGAGAAGGAAGGAAGGAAGGGAGGGAGGGAGGGAGGGAAAGAAAAGGAATAAAGGGAAGGAAGACTTGTGTTTTGTCCTTAGTTCTTGTAGAAGACCATGACATCAGGGAGATGATGACATGACTTGCAGTTGACTTTGATTTGAGTGAGGGAGAGTTGTGCAAGGTCATCAGCCTCACTTTCTCCTCCAGAGCCATCCAGTGGCTAGATATTCATCAGGATGACTGGAGATGGCCCAGGATGCAATTGGAAGGAAGGCAAGGAAAGGGAGGAAGGTAGAAAAGAGGGAAGGGAAAGAGGGAAGAAAGGAGGGAGAGGAGAGAGGGAGAAAAAAGGAAGGAAAGAAAGGAGGGAGGGACAGAAGTAAGGGGGAGAGCAAGGAGGAAGGAAGGAAGGGAGGGGAGGGAAGGAAAGGCAGGAAGGACGTGTTTCAGGCATTGAATAAATTTATTTGAAATTTATATTTATTGAATAAATTTATATTTATTGAATAAATTTATTTGAAAAACAAATAAAAAAGAGGGACTGGATCCCTATCTGCAAAGAACTTAGATTCTCATGGGGAGGAATAACACTTAAAGGGGTAACTGTGGAATTGATGATGGAAAAGAAAAAAAAGACACATAATGGAAAGAGAAGTCATAGAAGAAAATGAGGAAAGATGCAGAGAAGAAAGAAAAGAGGGAAAAAGAAGAAAAATTCACAGAAAAGGGGAAGAGTGAAAAGCATCAGACTTGCAGATTAGCAAAGTGAAACTGAGTTAGGTTCAGCTGTATTTACACATGATGTAAAATGTTTAATATTCCAGATGGAAGGTCCAGGGAAATGACAGTTCTCCAATTCCTCAGTAATGCTGATTAGAGAAGCTGAGAATCTGACTGTAACTGGCATCAAGAAGAAAAAAAATGGCACTGTTTTGAATCAGCATGGTCACTTTGATGAAAGGAAACTTGGGTGGGGGATACAGAGAGTGAAGAGCTTCATAGCAGTTGTTTTTAGGTGCAAATACTTGTAGACCTTCATTCCTTCCTTTGTAAGAGGAAGAGGTTGGGCTAACCAGGTCTTGGGTTTCTTCCACCTCTGATATGTTATGAATGTATAGTATATTATAAAATGTAGCTGTCTCCTACTTTATACAATTCATATAACCCTTAGATGATAGAAGCATAACTTATTGTATCCAGGAGCAACAATGTTAATCGATTGTATTAAACAATTGAACCAATAAACCTTCAACCAGTGACTTAGCATCTTACAACTCAAGAGTTTGAAAAGACCGTTCGAGATCATCCAGCCCGTATGTGACCCTTTATTGAGAAGTGTTTATTTCTTCATAAACAATATCCTGTTATAAATTTGTCCCAGGGAACCTTCTGTGAGAGGCAATGTGATGTAGCTAGCCTTAGAGTCAAGATTCAGTTCCTGCTCCTGACACATAATGGCTGAGAGATCCTGATCTCCTTACCTCTCTAGGCTCTCAAATCAATAACGAGGCCGTTGCTTAACTACATTGCTAAGGGCAATTTCCTCATTAAAACAGTTCTTTGCACGGATATCTTAGATCTGGCTGAAAGAAAAGCCAAGGAGGAGGTGTTTTCTATCAGAAGAAACCTTGTAAACACCACAAATTGTGATTTCAAATGGTCCTTTCGTACTCTGAGTTGTAAGATGCTAAGTCACTGGTTCAAGTACACGTATCAAACCCGTTGCAGATGTAGAAGTAGAGTCTGGGTCTCGAGACTTCCAGCCCTACACCACCACTGCCTGCCTGGCCACAGATACTGAAGGGAGTTCCCTCAGCAGCCACTGAGAGTCCAGGGAGTTGCTTGCTGCTATTCCTGTCCTACTCACACACACACTCCCACCCTGTGTGGCCTTGGAGAATTCTTTTTTACAGGTGTTGACACACGGTACATGCTTCATTTTTTTTTCATTCCATCACATTCATTTTTCCCTAAACTTCGGTTTCCTCAAAAGTGATAGTACATGTAAAACACTGTTTGAATGCTGCTTAATGTTTTTCTCATTGTTGTTGATGTTGTCATTGTTACTTCTCTCAAATGACAGGTCGCGTTAGATCTCGAAGGGCCTGCAGTGAAGCGGTGGTAGCTTCATGTACAAAGAGGCTTTCCTTTATCTTCCTATGCACGTTCTTGGGCTCCCTTCCCTCTTAGGGATACGCCAGGATGACCTACACTTGTCAACATTAAATATTGACAACATCTACCATTTATTTCTAATTGGGCAACAACCCATACTTCCCATCAGTGATTGATAGAGCAAAAAACATCATAGGTGAAACTGTGAACCATAAAAGCAGCACCTGAATTCATGGCTTCTGGCACATACTTGGTCATAGGATCATAGCATTCAAGGCCTAAAGAGACCCTTAGAGGACTTCTTATCCAGCTCCCTCATTTGACAGAGGAAGAAAATCATTATAGCTAATGTTTATATAGCATTTTAACGTTTTCAAAGAGCTTTGCATGTGTTATCTCATGTGAAGAAACTAGGGCCCACAAAGAAGTCATTTGCCCAAGGTCACATGTAGCCATGAACCAGCAATGAAGGAGGAGACTCTCAGACTGGAAGATGAGCATTTTATGAGAGGAGTGGGGATGGAAGGAGGTCACTTTACAAAAATCTGCTCAGCATTAGAAAATCTCTGCAGCGTAAGGAATGATTAATGTGAAGAATTTAGAGCTTGACTCTGCCTATTTGTTACAACAGTTTTGTTTTTCTTTTCCAATGGTAGAGGGAGAGAGGGAGACAAATAGGTTTTATTAATTAAAAAAAGAAATAAAAATAATTTAGAGAAGCATAGGAAGACTTCAATGAAGTGATGCAGTGGGAAGAAAGCAGTCAAATTTGTATATGCATACATATATATGTGTGTGTATGTATGTGTGTGTGTCTCTCTGTATATGTATATATATACATATATATGTGTATATATGTAGAGAGAGACAGAGAGAGAGAGAGAGAAAGAGATATCTAGATGGATAGCCAGATAGAGATATATGTATGTGTATACATTTGTGTGTACACACACACACACGCTCTAAAACAGTGTAAACAAAGTTCATTGAAAGAGGCAAAACACTTTTAGTCCAATGCAATGGACACTGTTGGTACACCCTTTCATTAACAAATGGCAAAAAACACCCTACATAAATCAAAAGCAACACATACTATCAAACAGAATCATAGACTTAGGCAGTTTGACTTAACTGGTTTAGTAAAATCTGCTTGGTAAAGGCTTTGTTCAGGTGCTTTCTAGGAAGTGCCTCTTGTGTCAATACAAAATTAATATGTGTGTATGTATGTGTATGTGTGTGTGTGTATATACATATATATATAGTACATATAGTATATGTTTAATGTATATACATATATATATATACACAGACATGTACATAATGAGTATTAATAATACACACATACATGCATGCATGTGTTTGCTTAGTGCCAGAGAACTATGGATTGAAATTACTCTACTTTCTTTCTATGGTTCCATTTTAGGCATTTGATAAAAAATGATAACCCGACTTTCTTTCCTGTCTCAGTATCATATATAAATGGACACCACAGACCAAGCAGGTTCCTAGCAGAATGCTAACACATTGACAAAACTGTGGATTTGAGTGATGTAGAATGAAGAGAGTCTTTCTTTCCTTTCTACATCCAAGGAACACAATCTATTTTTGTTTCTCTCTGTAAACATGTACACATAACTTATCCTCTACCAGCCTTAGTTTCCCTATCTGAAAAATGTGAATAGTAATGCTTGCACTAGTCACCTCTCAGGAGGCATTGTCAGGAAAGGACTTTGTACATCTTCTGGCACCATAGAGATGTGAGTTTATGCTTATCATCATTATTCCATACCATTCAGACATCCTGATGGTTTTACAAAGGAGAAACAGACTTCAGAGGCTACAAGATTGCAGATAACTCTCTTCCTTGCCCTTCTCGTAGTTCCTGGACTTCTGTGATGGTTATCTTTGGGGGAAAAATGGAATAGATAGCTACGTGGTGGGCTTTGAGTAAAATCTTATCTACATACTCCTTCAGAATAATATGGGAAATTCCACAATAAGAAATATATTTAACACAGACCAAACCCTTGGATTTTTAGATGGGGAAATTCAAGCAGAAGTTATATGATTTGTGTTGAGCTCACACAAGCAATAAAGGTAGAGTTTGGATTAAAACCTAGGTCTTTTGACTTCAAACACAATGCTTCAGGTTCATGACCTTAACTTCATGAAATTGTTTTTTTTTTTAAATATATTTTGATAGTTACATTTCAACATAATTCGTTTCCTTTATTTTATTTTATGTATTTTAAAATGTGCTAAGAAAGAATCTGCCAGACTTTGAGAGTGCTGGTACAGCACTTCAGTGATGGTGGTGCTCCCTGCATTGGTAATGCGTACCAACTTCTTGATTACCATGGTGGATTTGGCTTGTGAAAACCAATTGTTAAAGTTTCAATGTGAGTATTTGTGTCTGAAATTGGAAAATAGTACAAATCAGGGTTTTATTCCTTGTTTTGCTAATTGTCTAGATTTAAGAAAATTTTGGAGAAATGTCAATAACAGATTAAAATTAAAAGTATGTCATGTACATTTCTTTCATGAACAGCACACTTCAAGGTCTAGGGCACAAAAAAAGGTTATATATTCCTGCTCTATACATCACACTAAGATGTTAGTTTGAGATGAAGATGCCTAAAGTAATATTATCGGATCACACCTTTTATAGGTGATTTAGCTGACAGGTAGCTAAGAATGAGACCTATGATGGATACATGGAAAAATGTACACAGACCCTGAATACAGAGGTAGGAAGAATGCCAAGGCAAATTTTACTTGCTTCAAAAATTGGTAGCAGGCCAACTTTGCTACAGAGTAATCTCTGGAAATAGTTCCATCAGGGTCAGAGCAGGGAGCAGAGAATCAGAAGTGATGAATCCACTCAGCCTGATGGCAATGGATGGGGGCAGGATGGATGTAAAGAGAAGATGAGACAGGTCAAGGAAAAGCAGAGTCACGTACGTGGAGCTCATGCTAGTCAGGTGGAAATGGGAACTTAGAATTGTTGAAGCTTGCAACTTTTCAAGCTAGAAGAGACCTTAGATAGCTCAATAACCTAGTTTTTACAGAGAAAAGGAAGGGGGGAAAGGGCTCAGGGAGGGACAGTGACTTGCAAAACTTAGATAAATGATCTTTGAAAACCTGAGGAGATTATGCCACAGGATTGGATGATTGATGAACTTGTCATCCCTGGAGATTTCATAGCAGAGTGTACTGTTAATGTATTGTTAACAGAATGGGAAGATCTTTCTTGCCCACGAATAGACCTATGTGACCTGCTTTGAGCCTGAGTCACATGGAAGCCTGAGTCACATGAGTGTGAGTCACATGGAGCCTGTAGTGAGAGGAGCTTGCTGAACGGGTGGAGAAAGAAGTGTAGGAGTGAAGTGGAGCTGAGAGAGAGGAGGCAAAGAGAGGTAGAGCAGCTGGCATGGGTGAGAGAGGAGCATTTTGCCTAAGAAGCTTGTTTGTGGGGAGGCCTGATGGAGGGAAGGCTTGAGGATGGTGGTGCTTCCTGCATTGGTAATCTGTACCAACGTCTTTATTACCATGGTGAACTTGGCTTTCTGGTATTTGAATAAATATCTTGGTTTTGTCTTTGAAGAAGAGAATCTGTTATGTCTTGTGACTTAAACCTAGAAATATGCATGCATATTCATAGCAACCCTTGTGGGTGTTGCATTGGTGATATACAGAGATAAAGTAGCATTGTGTCAAAGATGCTCTAGAAAGAATTCCTAGTTAACTATGGATTTGGAAAGCATTCTACAGTGAAAAGAGTTTTGGATTGGGAGTCAGAAGACTCAGATTCAAATTCTGCTTCTGACACTTCTGCTTATGTGTTTTTATGCAAGTAACTTCACCTTCCTGGGCTTCAGTTTCCTCAAATGTAAAATGAGAGGTCTGGACCAGGTTCTGAAATTCCTTCTGGCTCTAAATTGTATGTGTGTGTGTGTGTGTGTGTGTGTGTGTGTGTGTGTGTGTCCATCCTGATGGACTTTCCAAATCAGAGATTCTTACATTGACATAACCATGGACTATCCAAAGGTGGTAGACTAATGTAGAAAAAACAGAAAGTAGATATGCCTGTACACCCTGATATCAGCTAACCAGTACCCCTTCTCCCTCCGTGGTATTGCCCCTCCTCTGAATCAGCACTTTCAGTTCAAACTCTGAGAAGCCACATGAAACATCACTCCATCAACCCATTACCACCAGAGCCAAATTGTCAATGATGTCTATGTGTCTGGGTAAGAGGCCTATTTGCCATTCCAGGCTGTGAAAGAGATTTTCTTCATTCCCTTAAATCTTTCTTCAGGCAACTCTATAATTCCAGGGGAATCATCTTCCCCACATGCTCCTCTCCTGCCACTAATTTCTAGATAATTGTATGTAAGGTTTGCCCAGGGCAGGGAAACCATGAAGAAGGAGAAGCAGGCAGGCAGCCAGGGAAGGCTGAAGTTACTGAGCCATCCCAGCAGGGCTACTCGGGGGATGCTGGTGATGGTTGGGAATATGCATACTTGCTCTCGTGCTAATCCAGGCTGGATAAGTGACCTAGCCTTTAGAGTTTCTGTGTTCCTTATAAGATATGAGCTGAAAGCAAATAAGTCACATATGGGATAATAGAAAATTTAGAGCTGAAAGGGACTTTAGAGATGATTTAACCCAAGCCTCTCCTCTTATTCAAAAATTGAAATGGATATCTAATTCATCAATTTAAAAATTCCCTCCACGATACAGATTATGACCCATCCATTCCTGTATATCCTGTGCCACACTTGGCCATAAATTTGCCTGTGGTGAGAGTCACAGCTTGCTTTCTCCTGACCACTTTCTCCTTTTCCTTAGTTATCTACCAGTTGAGGCCCAAAGGGTATGTGATTTGCCCAAGGTCATATAGCTATTAAAAAACAGTGGTAGGATCCAAAATCAGGTCTTTAGATTATAAACCTGAAGCAATCCGTGATTCCCAGAACTTCCATTCCACCTCCACTTGACCTCCATGCCTATGACCTCTTCCTCTGATTGATGTATTTTTTCCACTATCATTCAAGGTAGCACTCATGCTCCCTTAAAAACCCAGATAAGCCCACAACTAACTGGACTCCATCTCTACCTCCACCCTCTAGGTTTTTTCTCACTCTGTCTATTATTCCACCACCCCATGACCTCTTCTTTTAATTGGTGAATTCCTCCCCAACCTCCATTTCAGGAAGTACCCGTAGTAGTCATACTCTCTTCTCTGATGGAACTAGGTGGCACAGTGGATAGTGCAGTAGGTCTAGAGTCAGGAGGAGCCAGGAAGACCTGAGTTGAAATCCAGCTTCAGACACTTACTATCTGTATAACCTTCAGCAAATCACTTAACCTCCATCTGCCTTGATTTCCTCAGTGCTAAAATGAAGATAATAGCACCTACCTCCCAAAACTGTTGTGAGATCAGATGAGATAACATTCGTGAAGTGCTTAGGCCAGTACTTGGCATATAGTAGGCACTTAATAAATGCATGTTTTCCTCCTTCCTTTTCGAACTTCAGCCAACCTATGACTTGCTGGGCTATTTCTCTGCCTCACCCCCCACCATTTTGTGTCCCTTTTATTTCTTGTTTTCCCCCGATAGAACTTAAGAATCTTGAGAACAGGAGCTGTGATTTTATTTACATTCATATTCTCAGCGCTCAGCACAGTACCTGGCACCAATTAAGCACTTGGCACAATGTTCAGTCTATACATCCATCTGTCTGCTTATCTATCTGTTTATCATTCTTCCTATTCAAATTTAGTGTTCATATGCTATTGGGATTCAGAGAAGTCAGAAATCAATATGACCTGGATTTATTGGGCAAACCTTCAAGGATGAGGTAGCACTTGAAAGAGACCCTAAATGTGGATACATTACAAAGATGAGGTCATTTGTGGTGAAGTGAATATAGTGACAAAAGGCACAGAGGGGTATGAATGAGCATTATAAACCCTGAGGACAGAGAGAAGACCAGTTTGTGAGTGCCTTGTGTTATTGGACCTATGCTATTAGATGCTGTATCTCAGAAGAGAAAACTAAATTATTTTAAAAGAAATAAATGATAGTTTGCTGTGCCCTCCCTCCCTACCCCACAATGATATGCAATAGTGATGAAAACAAGATCCTATCCACTAAGATTCTAAGACAGCTGTATATGCTATATTTTACTTCATGTGGAACCATGAATTCTGTAGGCATTTATGGACAAGACGGGAACATTCCCAAGATAGCAGGTTCTTAGGCAGTTGTCACAGAGTCTAACAAGAATCTTTTCTTCTCTTACCCTCCCTTGACACAGCTGTAACTAGGGTAGGATGATCAGAATTTTGCCCAGGGTCCTATGTTTAGAAAGTATAAACTGCAAATGCAATACTTAAGAAGCATAGAAACAACCCATACAACTTAAGTACCTAGTCAGCAAAGATAATCAAAGTAGGAAGCTATCCATGGGACCCCACTGTTCCCTTTCCCCCAATATCTTGCTATCTCCTCCCTCAATTAAGAGTGCTCTTAGCTACTCTCCCTAGAATGGGAATTCCTGGTTAGGAAGCAAAGATCCCTTCCTCCTTGCATTGCTCCAAAACCATACTATGAGGGAAGAAACAATTTGATTCTTTCAGCTGATTTTTCTAGGCTATGGCTCTAAAACTCCAGAAAACTGGACTCTCAAGGTTAGTGTCAAGGTTAGAAAAGTCCATTTCTTGGGAATGCTGGCCACTGGTTGCAGATCTGTGCTCAGGGGAGAAATAAGAGGTCAGGCTCTGGGTCAGGGACTCAGGCTCATCTAAGTAGGTCTATATTTTTGCCATTATGTGCTTCCAAGGAGGAAAGAAGAGAGAGAGCCACCCTACCTCTTGTTAATCCATGTGAATAAAAACCCTGAATGCATTCTAAAATATGGGAAATTTGTAAGTAAGGGACTCTTCTTGACTCAGCAACCAATCAACCACCTTTGCCCTCCCAATCAGAGGAACAACCAAAAAGAAAGGAGTTGCTGTGTCATCTCATCAAAGGGCATGGCTTTTGGCAAGGAGCAGAAGTCCTTGCAACAGTCTAGGATATATGTATTGGAATACCTCTATGGGAGGTATTCTGATGCAATAAATCTGTTTGGTTTTTTTTCAGATCCTCCCTGTTATATGGGTACTTCAGAGTCATTTTAAGGAAAACACTTCATTTTTTTAATGTTTATTCACTACTTTTTCTTATTCAATATTTTATTTTTCCCAATTACATGCAAAACAATTTTAACGTTCTTTTTTTCCCCAAATTTCCTCCCATCCCATTGAGAAGAAGGCAAGCAACTCAAAATAGGATATACATATATAATCATGCAAAACACATTTCCATGTAAGTTGTTCTGTGAAAGAAAACACAGGAAAGAAAAAGAAAAAGAAAGAAAGAAAAAAAAAACTTTCATCTGCATTCAGGCCCTACCAGTTCTTTCTCTGGAGATGGACAACATCTTTCATCACAAGTCCTATAGAATTATCTTGGATCATTGCATTGCTGAGGATAGCTAACTTGATCATTATATAATGTTGCTGTTACTGTGTACAATGTTCCTCTAGTTCTTCACATTTCACTTTCAGTTCTTTATGAATTATGAAGACTCATAAGTCTTTCAATATTTTTCTGGGAGTCTTCTGCTCATCATTTCTTAAAGCACAATAGTATTCCATCATAATCATATACAACAACTTGTTCAGCCATTGCCTCATTGATGGACATCCCCTTAATCTCCAGTTCTTTGTCACCACTAACAAAACTGCTATAAATATTTCTGTATACATAAATCCTTTTCTTTTTGATTTTTTGTCCCTTTGGGATACAGGTGAACCTAGTAGTGGTATTGTTTGGTCAGAGGGCGTGCATAGTTTTAGAGCCATGATTTATGATATATCTCCTTTGGGCATAGTTTAAAATTGCTTTCCAGAATGGTTGAATCAGTATACAACTTCACCAATAGGACATTTGTGTTTTAATTTTACCACATTTCCTCCAACATTTGTCATTTATTTATTTTTTCTGTCATATTAACCAGTTTAACTCAAGTGAGATAGTAGCTCAGGGATGTTTTAATTTGTATTTCTCTGATCCTTAGTGATTTAGAGCATTTTTACATAACTATATATAGCTTTGATTTCTTTGTCTGAAAACTGTTCATATCCTTTGACCACTTATCAATTGAGGAATGGATCTTATTTCTATAAATTTGACTCAGTTTTCTGTATGTTTAAGGAATGAAGTATTTATCAGAGAAACTGAACATGTTTTTCATAGTAATGATTACCAAGAATATATTTCCCTCCATCCTATTTTCCTTCCTGTTTATCCTTCTCTCTCTCTCTCCCTCTCTCTATCCCTCTCTCTCTCTCCCTCCTTACTTCCCTCTCCCTGTCTTTCTCACTCTCTCCCTCTCCCCTCCTCCCCTTCTCACTCTTCCTCTCCCTCTCTCCCTTTACCCTATCAATTCTCAAAAGTGTTTTGCTTCTGATTTTTACCTCCCCCCAAAATACCTTCCCTTCTTTCAGCTCCTCCCTTACCTTCTTTTGTCCCCTTCCCTTCCTATTTTCCTGTATGGTAAAATAGATTTATACATTCAAATCAATGGTTATATTTTTCCCTCTTTGATCCAATTCCTATGAGAATAGTGTTCATGTACTTCCCTCCCTGCTTCCCCTATTTTCCCCTCCACTGTAAAATCTTTTTTCAGGTTGTTGGTTTTTTTTTTTTTATGTCAGATAATGTATACCATTCTACCTCTCCCTTTCCCCTTCTCCCAGTGAATTCTCCTTTCTCATCCCTTAATTTTATGTTTTTAGACATTTATACCATCACATTCAACTCACATCTCTGCTTTCTGTCTATGTTTACTCTTTCTAACTGCCCTAATAATGAGAAAGTGGGGTTTTTTTTAGGATTTATTAATATTGTCTTCCCATATAGGAATATAAACAATTTAATCATATCAAATCCCTTATAATTTCTCTTTCCTGTTTACTTCTTTATGCTTCTTTTGCATCTTATATTTGAAAGTAAAATTTTCTATTAAGCTTTGGTCTTTGCATCAGGAATGCTTGAAAGCCCTCTGTTTCATTAAATATCCATTTTTCCCCTGAAAGATTACACTCAGCTTTGTCCTGCAGAACATCATATTCCAAGCCCTCCTTTAAGGTAGAAGCTGCAAAATTGAATGTTATCCTGAATGTGGTTCCATAATATTTGAATTGGATTTTTTTGGCTGGTTGCAATATTTTCTCCTTAATCAGGGAAGTTTGGAATTTGACTGTAATATTCTTTGAAATTTCTTGTTGGGGTCTCTTTCAGGAGGTGATTGGTGGACATTTTTGATTTCTGTTTCCACCCTCAGGTTCTGGAATATCAGGGTAATTTTTCTAGATAATTTCTTGAAAAATGATGTCTAGGCACTTTTATTTTTTTTATCACTACTTTTAGGTAGTCCAATAAGCCTTAAATTTTCTCTCCTGGATCTGTTTTCTAGGTCAGTTGCTTTGCCACTAAGATATTTCATGTTTTCTCCTATTTTTTATCGTCTTTTGATTTTGTTGATTGTTTCTTGACGTCTCATAAAGTCATTAGCTTCCACTAGTCTAATTCTAACCTTTAAAGAATTATTTTCTTCAGTGAGCTTCTCCCCTTCCCCTCACCCCTTTTGCTAGTTCTACTTTTTAAAGAGTTCTTTTCAGTGAATTTGTGTGTATCTTTTTTCCCCTCAGTTTGGTCAATTCTGCTTTTCAAAGCATTCTTATCTTAATTGGATTTTTGTGCCTCTTTTACCATTTGGCCTATTCTGTGGTTGTTGGGTTGTGTTTTTTTGTTTGTTTTTGTTTTTGTTTTGGAGAGAGGAAGGTAGGGCCATTGGGGTTAAGTGACTTGCCCAAGGTCACATGGCTAATTTTGTGTTAAGTGTCTGAGGCCAGATTTGAACTGAGGTCCTCCTGACTCCAGGGCTGGTGCTCTATTCACTGTGTCACCTAGCCTCCCCTATTCTGTTTTTTAAGGTGTTATTTTCTTCAGATTTTTTTTTGCACCTCCTTTACCAAGTTGTTGACTCTTTTTTCATTATTTTCTTGCGTCACTCTCATTTCTCTTTGAAATTTCCTTTCTACCTCTCTTCTTTCTATTTAAATAATTTTTTAAGCTCTTCCATGACCTAAGACCAATTCATATTTTTTTCTTAGAGACTTTGGATGCAGGAATTTTGACTTTGTTGTCTTCTTTTAAGTGTATGCCTTGATCTTCCTTGTCACAGTAGTAACATTCCACAGTCTTATTTTTTTATTCTGTTGTTGGCTCATTTTTTCTCTATGCTGAACTGGAGTTCTGATTCCCAAGTGGAGGGGGCATTGTCCCAAACTTCTGATTTTTTGTGCAGCTGTTTTCAGAGGTAATTCTGGGGACCTGTAAGCTCTTTGCTCTTCCAAGGTGGTATGATCTAGGAAGAGATGTGTTTACTGCTCTCTTATATTATGCACTGGTTTGTGATTGACCACAAATACTCTTTTCAACCCTGCAACTGTGACTATAGTCCCTGCTCCCCTAAGGCCACAAGCTATGCGATGCTAGTGCTCCTCTTTGTGCTGGGACTAAGACCCAGGATTAAGACCCAGATCCAAATATAGGCAATACAACAGAGTCCTGCCCTTGGTGCTGGCAAGGCTCCCCTGTAAATCTCCTTCTGACCTATTGTCCAATCCCCTTACTGTCTGGGGGCTAAGAAGTCTGGAAACCACCACTGGTTCCACTGATTCAGCTACCCCGAGGTCTGCTCCTGTTTTGCTGGGTCCTAACCTACACTGGTGTTGCCTGCCATGAACTGAACTTCTTTCTCACCCTAGCGTACCAGACCTTTACTGCCAACCTTCTAAGTTGTCTTGGGCTGGAAAATTGGTTCACTTTGTCTTTTTGTGGGTTCTACCATTCCAGAATATGTTTAGTCATTATTTAAAGGCATTTGGAGGGGCTTGGTGGGAGCTCAGCAAGTCCCTGCTTTTATTCCACCATCTTGGCTGCACTTTACTTCATAGACTTTAAAATACTAGAGAATGTGAATCTTCTTTTTTGGAACATTCTAAGAAACACCAATATTAATTGTTGTCAGGGCCCAAGGAGATGTGTTGAGACTCCTGTGGTTTGGAAGTGAACAAGCAAGCAGCCAGCATCCTTGGCCCAAAGTGGAAAGTGGTGACGGGGCTAAGGAAAGTGAAAATAGAATTGTAAGGAGGAAGGCAAGCTAGGCAGCAAGACCCAAAAGGAGGGAAAAGGAAGAGATATATTCAGGAGGGAATCAGCTGAGTTCCTTATTCAAGGGACCAAAGGTCTGGCAATTATTTCAACCAACCACAGTTCCAGCTGGGAACAAAACAGTGACGTCACACTTCCATTTCTGGCTTCTCTTTCTCTTTGTGGTGAGGGGAAAAGCAACCCTTTGTTTCTGTCCTCAGAGAAACATAGAATGTGAGAACAGAACTTAGAACAGAAAATGTCAGAGCTAGAAAGAGTCTTAGAAAATAGAATCCTGGAACACAAAACAGAGTTTAAAATTCCCTTAGAATACATGACATAAAGGGAAACATGTGGAAGAGAACTTAGAACATAAACAATCTGAATTTAGCACAGAACACTAAAGCATTTTACACATAGAATGTCATAATGTTGAATAATGTTAAATTATTAGTGACTCTTTATTTTATAGAAAAGGAAATTTAATCCCAGACAGGTAAGCTTGCCCTGGGTTACACAGATTCTAAGTGTTATGGCCAGCACTAGAACCCAGGATTCAATATTTCTCCAGTGTTCTTTTTTTTATCCACCCACACCATGTATCTCCTCGCACAATAAAGCTACTAAAGCCCTCTTCCTTCTCTTAGCACTGCAAGATGGTGCTTGTGGATCTTATTTAAAAAGACTAGAAATAAATCACTTTTTTCAAAACTGACCAACCAGAAAAAATCCTGGATCTTTGAAAGTGTATTTATAGAATTATGAATAGGTCCCTAAAAGGGGAGCTAGTCTAAACTCACTTTACAAATGAGAAAATCAGAGCTCAGAGATGAGAGGGGGCTTACCTAAGGTCACGGATTTCAAGTAGGTGAAATTTGTACCAAAGTCCTCAAAATCCAAATACAGTGTTTTCTACAGCTTTCAACGCTGCCTCTCTTTCAAGTTTATGTAGGATATTGTATATAGCATATGGTATATTTGGCATTATAATACGTAAAATGAGTCTGATGTAGCAACTATTTAAAAAGAAGTATAATTTCATTATTTCCCACTGCACATTTTAGCAGGAACTGAGTTAAGAAAGTACTGCCTTATAGACAGGAGGCCTTATAGACCTCCCTTAGAGGGTCTGCTGTAACAAAAAAGACTAAAGTGCTCTGCAGTTTAACATATCTATTATTCATATATAAATGGTCGATTCCCAGATGCTTGTAATCTCAAATATTAAGATAGTACAGTATAATAGAACAACAGACAAGGAATTGGGAAATATAAGTTCTAGTCACTTTCCTGTCACTAATTGTGTGACCTTGGACAAGTCTCTCATCTTCTCTAGGCCTCAGTTTACTTGTTTGTGAATGAGAAGAGTGGATTAAATGTGCTCTGTCTCCTACTAGTTCTATGATTTTATTTCCAACATTACTATTGTAATTGCTTTCATGCTTTCAATTTTCCCAAGAACACTGTGTTCATAGATGATGCAAAGTGTGAGCCTAGTCCCTGACTGAATTATCACAAATTCAAAATTGAGAAAAAAAAAACACTTCCCTTCTACACAACATTTATTTTTAAAAATACATGGAATAGTTCACATTCAGTACTCAACAACCTTGTTTATAGGCTATCCCATGAGATAAATGTGTTAATTCAGCCCTTTTCAGCCTCCTTGTTTGCACTGGTTATACGAAAGCATCAAGAAACAAGTAGTACAATCATTAGAAAGAGTTAACACACAGCTGCTGCCTGCGGCTTTATAGTTTACCAAAAAAATGAAATGCATTGTTGCAAATATCCATCCAGCAAGGTTAGCCATGAAAATGGGAAACTGGAGTCAATAAAGCCAATATCCCTTGGATTGATGGAGAGCTTGCCACAGATACCCAAGCTGAATGCAAAAAGTAATCGCCACCAAGCTCAAAATAAACTTGGGTTACAGAATGCAAAAGCTTGACATTAGCCCCCAGGGCTGAGTCCAGTGCACCACAGAGAGCTCCAGCCTCCAAATTCCATCCCCTGGGATGTGTTAGAAGTGACTTGGCCCAGGGACCTCTGTTGCCCTGGGCCACCCTCAATCCAATGGCTCCCTCTACTCTCAGGCAGCTCTGCTTGGCTAGTGATATGATATACTTCTCATTTGCAGAATACATATTTGTTATGTAATGAATGTCAGGAATTAATGACCCACTCAGTGGTGGGAGAAACTTGCATGTTAAGTACTCAAAAGGAAGAAAAAAATCTTTTCTAATGAAGCTTCCCATTTTCCTCAAGAGGAGGGTAAAGAAAGGAGCTGATTGTGGTCAATAGAGGTAGTGAGCATGATGTCATTAGAATTTGAGATGGGGACCTTGATGTCCTTTCTTTCCAGAAATGGCAATCAAAGGCCCAAATCCTTTCCTCCTTTACAGAGTTAACAGTTTTTACCTCTTCTGTTATGAATCATGAGGCCCATGGCTTTTGACAGATCATAAATCAGGCCTGGGAGTTGTGAGGACAAATCCCAGGACTTTTAATCTTTAATATTAGACGTGTTTAAGGTAGTGAATATTTCATGAAGGTACTGTTGCATTTTAGCACATCATTAGCTACTTTACATTTCCCCACCCCCTTTGGATTACTAACTCCCAGGCAAATTTCAAAGATCCATGCAATTCTCTATCTTCTTTCCAACTAGCAAAAGTGAGTCCACCAGTCGGCAGACATTGACTTAGCACCTGATGTGTGCCATGTACAAGATGTTGTAGAGAGTGCAAATGTGCATGTGAATATGGTACCTGCCCTCAAGAAATTATGCTCTAATTGAGAGAACAAGACATATAGTCCCATAATACAAGACAGACCTTATTCAATTTACCAGAAAAGTAGAACCAAAAGTAAATGTTTAAGAACTTATAGATATCATAAAGAGTTCAAGTTGGAATGAATTTGAAAACATAAATTGTAGAATTTTGGAGATGGAAGGGTTCTCATGACAGAATGTCAGAGCTGAGTGGTATGTTAGGCTATAAAACGATATAAAACCAATGCCAGAATGGGAAGACACAGAGAAGTTCAGCCCATAGATAACTCGGAATACCTTCTATAGAAAGTGGTTGTCCAACATTCCAGAATTTGCATGAAGCGAAAAATCTCATATTTCTTTTTAGAAATTTCATTGTGTTAGATATAGTCCATGATTCTAGCCTGTTGAGATTGTTTTGGATTGTGACTCTTTCATCCACCATGTTAATTATTCTTCCCATCTTTGTATCACAAGCAGATTTGATAATCCTGCAATCTATTCCTTTATTCAAGTCATTGATAACAAAGTTAAACAAACAGGGCCAAGGGGAGGGAGGAAGGAGGTTGGAACGCTGAACTTAAGATCAGGCCATCAATGCCAACTCTTTTGATTCAGGTCAGTTAGTTCCAATTGTGTAAATTGTACTATCATCTAGCCTCAGTTTTTACCATATTTCTCACAAGATTAGCAGAAGAAAATTTCTCAAATGTTTTACTGAAGTCTAGGTGAGCTGTATACGATTTTCTTGATGTGAACTTTTTTTGGTGAAGCAATACTGGCTCTTCATCAACGTCGTCCATTTTTATGTGTTTATGTTCCATCAATCAGGATATTTGCCAGTCACCAGTCCAATGGTACTGCCATTCTCCATGGCCTTTCAGTGATCACGGAATCAACTGATGCTGACTGCTACTATTAAGGACAATAATAAATAATCATTAGTGTTTATATACTATTTTAAAGATTGCAAGGTACTTTATAAATATTACCTCTTTTTATCTTCACAACCACCTTGGTTAATAAACATTACTACTGTCCTTATTTTACAAATGAGGACCCTGAAGCAAACAGAACTTAAATGACTTGCTTGAGGTAATACTGTCAGTAAATGTCTCAGGCTAGATTTGAACTCGAACCTTCCTGAACACTGATCTGGTGCTCTGACCCCTGGTCTACCTAGCTGCCACCAATCACATCCATTCATTTTTCCATAAACTTTAAAGAGGCCGATTTACCTGAATTCACCTAGTCCTGGTAGTTGTTGTTTCCTCCGTTATCTTGGGTTTCATGTCCTGATTGAGTCTGCAGCCAATGCTGGATTGTTGAATGACAGAGTGAAATGAAGTCTTGGCACACACAGTATATGAGAATATGAGATGTTAGGACTGGTTGGGATGTTGGAATTCAGGAAGATAGAGCTTAAGAAGCTTGATTCGGAAAGTACCTAAAAAACACTGAACATCAGGTCTGGAAGAGATCTTAGATGCATCTAATTTGAGCCTTTCATTTTACAAATGGGGAAACTGAGGTCCAGAGTAATTTAATTGGCTTATCCAAAGTCACTTAGCCGGGAAGGATAGGCACCTGGACGAAGTTAATCAGCAAAGGCTTTATTGTATGGGAACTTGAGCTGGGCCTTGGAGGATGTGTGCAGTTCTGAGATT
>CM053581.1:263562495-263584531 GCA_028627135.1 Pseudochirops cupreus | reverse complement strand
GTGAATGTTTTTAGTCATTCACAGGTGTGTCCAACTTTTTGTGAGCCCATTAGGTCTTTTCTTGGCAAGGATACTGGAATGTTTTGTCATCTTCTCCAGCTGATTTTACAAATAAGGAAACTGAGGCAAACAGAGTTAAGTGACTTGTTCAAGGTCATATGGTCAGACAACTCAAATTCCAATCCCAGCTCTCTTACCTCATCTTACACAAGCAAAATACTTTTCATTTATTTTGTATATACTGATATAGGTACATGATGACTCCCTCACAGAATGTAAGCTCTTTAAGGTCAGGACCTGCTTCATGTTTGCTTTTGTATCCTAAGAACCCATATCTATGCTTGGCACATAGTAGGTACTTAAATGCTTGATCAATTCATGTCATTGGCAGACAAGTCACTTCACTTGGCTAGGGTATAGTTTAGTTATCTGTAATGATGAGGGAATTTTACTAGATGATCTCACCTCAAGCCTCTTGGAATTCCTTGCAACCTTCAAGGCTTGGCTCAAGTCACACGGTCAATATAAGACTTTGTGACACGAAATTACTGTGTGTGTGTGTGTGTCTGTGTATGTTTGTGTGTAATTTACTTATATAGGTATACTCCCCCAATCACTGAGAATGTATGCTACTTAGGGCCATGGACTCTTCTCATTTTTGTCCTCGTATCCTTAGTGCCTGCCATAATACTTGGAACGTAGTATATGCATAAAACATGGTTTTTTTTTAAATTGAATCTCTAAGACCCAAAATTGTTCTAAAGCCTACGAAATTTCTTATTTCCAATCTTAATGCAGCACCAATAGGCCAATCCTCTCCCACAATCCTTTGTTCTGATCTCTTAATATTCGTATTTTACCTTATTCTGAGTTTATTTTTTATGAGAGCTCTCAGGGAATCTCAGACTTGGAAGGACCCCAGATGATTTCCAGATTAAATCCACTCTAAAGAGGACTTTCTTCACATCCCAAATAAATGGTCATTCACTCTCTACTTGAAGACATTAGTCATAGAAAGTCCATTACCTCCTGTCTGAAGGTTGTTTTTAGTTCTATTTTACTTTAGTACATTTCTAACTTTTAGGAAACTTTTCTTATATAGAGTTTAAAGTTGCATCTCTGCAACTTCTACTCACTGTTCCTGGTTCTATGGCCAAACAGAAATTTAATTCTTTTACCCTATGATAATCCTTCAACTCTTTAAAGAAAAGTAATCAAATTCTATGACCCTTTAAGTATTACTTCTAAAGCAGGGGCTCTTAATCTGGGCTTCTAGGATTAATTGGTTTTCTTTGTTGTCCTATGTATTTTATTTTATGCATTTAAAGCTATCACCCAGAGAAAGGGTCCATAGGTTTCACCAGACTCACAAAAGGTTCCATTGCACAAAAAGGTGAAGATCCCCTCCTCTAAGAATCCTTGAACTAAGAACTCCTGATATAACCTAACTATCCTTAGTTCTTTCAATGCACCATAATATGGCAATGGTTTTGAGTACTATTGGCATGCTGCTCATCTCCCCACTTGTCATTGTCCTTCATAAAACATGACCCTGGGCTATAAAACTGTGCATAGCCTTTGATCCGTCAATACCATTGCTAGGTCTATATCCTAAAGATGTTAAAAAAAGGGAAAAGACCTATTTGTACAACAGTATTTATAGCAGTTCTTTTTGTAGTGGCTAAGAATTGGAAATGGAAGGAATGTCTATCAACTGGGGAATGACTAAACAAGTCTTGGTATATGATTGTGATAGAATATTATTGTGCTATAAGAAATGACAAGTACAGTGATTTTAAAAACGCTAGAAAAACATAAAGGAATTGATGCAAAGTGAAACAAACAGAACCAGGTGAACACTGTACACAGTAACAGCAATACTGTTCAATGAAGAACTGTGAATGAGTTACCTATTCTCAGCAAGTCCCAAAGGACTAATGATGAAGCATGCTATCCACTTCCAGAGAAATAACTGCTAATGTTTTAATACAGACTGAAGCATGCTATCTTTTGCTTTCTTTCTTTCATTTTTTTCCTTTTATTTGAGTCTTCTTGTACAAAATTACTAATATGGAAATGTTTTATATGATTGTACATGTATAACCGATATCTGATTGCTTACTGTGGCAGGAAGGGGAAAGGAGAGGAAGGAAGAATAGAATTTGGAACTCAAAACGTTTTTTAAAAAATGTTTAAAATTTTTACAACATGTATTTGGGGAAAAGTAAAATATATTGAAAAAAAGTGGCTGTTGCTATTGTATAGAGTATTCCAAAACAAGATGTGAGAGTAGTAGAAGGACCAAACAGGACTGTCATCTCACTAATTCTGGACACAACTTTTCTTAATGTCTTACTGAGCTTGGTGTCCACTGGAATTATTTTCACATTAACTATAGTTAAGTAATAAAGTCTCTTCTCCTGCATTTGAGGAGGCAGAGTTTTAAAGCCAAGCATGGAGCCTTATGATATTTGATTTAGATAGGATCAGTTGTTGTGGTCTAACAATAAACACTTCTTTGGACCCCAGTTCTGTCATCTAACATGTTAGATACACAGCAGTGTGTCATGTGAGCCTTAATCCAAATCACTAACAAAAAGTTGTAAAGAACTAGTCTAAGGATAGAATTTGGGACCATTTCAAGAGATATCTCTAAAGGTTGATCCCATTAAAAACTATTATTTGGAAATGGGCATTCAGTCAGATCCCAATTCCCCTTAAGTATACAATTGCTTTACATCTCTTCCATCTTGTCTATTAGATTATTGTAAAAGAAATCTGGGCATCTAGGTGGAGCTGTGGATAGAGTGCTGGACCTGGAGTCAAGAAGACTCATCTATCCAAGTTCAAATGTGGCCTCAGACAATTACTGTGACCCTGGACAAGTCACTTAACCCTGTTTGCCTCAGTTTCCTTATCTGTAAAATGAGCTGGAGAAAGAAATGACAAACCATTTCAGTATCTTTACCAAGAAAACCCTAAATGGGGTCATGAAGAGTCAGAAAAAACTGAATCTAAATAGTAGCAGGAAGAGAAATCCAGGTATCCTATGTCTTCGACATTCTTCTTATCTAACGGCTTAGCAACCTAATGGTACTCTTATCTGTTCCTCCAGAAATTCCTCTCAGACATACTTTGGAATAACACTGTAAAATGGAAATAACACATACTGGGAGTGAGAAAAGCTAGGTTATAACCTTAGTTCTGACACTAACGATGCATGACAATATTTTTTTTAAATGTCCCCTTTCTAGACCCAACTTCTGCATCCGTACATCTGTAAACCGATTGTACTAAATAATTTACCAAGTTCCTTCCAGCTCTAAGATGAGAGAAGCTACGTTCTGACATTCTATATTCCATGTATAACACAAAGTAAAAAAAAATAATTCAAATTAGGCTGCATTTAAGAGAGGTTTAGTTTTCAGAGCAAGGGTTGTGATAGTATAACTATCATCCATCTCAGTGAGATCACATATAGAGCATTTTGTTTAGTTCTAAGAAAGGCACTGACAAGCAAATTCAGAAGAGACAGACAAGGATTCCAAGAGAGTTTGAATACTGTGGCCTCAAAGGCTTAGTTGAAGGAACTGGAAATGTTTGACCTGGGGATATCTTCAAATATCTGAAGAGTTTGTCACTAAGGGAAAGGGATTACATTTCTACGCTTGTTTTATTGAGTCCAAGAAGGAAGAACAAGGAACAGCTGGGAGAATTTGGGTTGGACAAGGAACAATAGTTTTATTAATATAGTTTAGAAATGATGGGTGCAAGCATCCAAGAAACACATTTCAGCTTAATGTAGGGGAAGGAGGTACTTCCTAAATTATAAGAATGGGCTGTCTTGAGAGACAGTGGGTATTCTTCAAGTAGAATATTGATATCATTATGCCAAAGATATTAAAGACTAGATTTCTTTTCAGGTTACAGCTTAAGCTAGATGTTTTTTGAGATCCAAGTCAACTCCTGAGACCATGATTCTGGGCAGGTTCCTTCGAGCTTTAAGGTTCTACATTCTAGTATTCTTTTTTTCCACTCATTTCCAGCCTCAACATTCTATGATATCTTATTTTTCCCCTTGACATAGTAATGTCTCAACCAAAACAAAAGCAAGAAGTTTTGATTAATTAATTTTTAAGCAACAAAACAATTCATAATCCTATGGTACAGTAAGCAGTTGGTCTTGTGGCCATTACCAGTTAAGACTGTATTATAGAATTATGAAGGATGATGCTCAGAGACCTCCAACCTTGGTTATGACTTTGAGCACAGGGAGCAGATACAGATGGTACACCAATTAATCCATTCAGATCTTCCCTCTTCATCCCCTGAGTCATTATATTGACACCCCTTTTGTTGGCTCACCTGTTTCCTGATCACAGAGCTGCTCACAGGCATCAGTGGTCCTCTGCCCACACAAGTCTCTTATCCAGGGAGATGTGGCGTTGATCTGGTAATAAAGGGAAAGCTTGGCTGGGTTTAACCAGTCGGAGATGTCCAGGTAGCTTCCCTCACTCACCACAAAGCTGCTACCTGTGAGTAAACAGAAAGATACTTTAAATTTTCCAGTAGTTATACAGATACATTAGAAAGAACCTACAGTGTCATGTTGAGGACAGAAAAAATGTACATGAAGACTAACTATATTCCTTATAGAATTACATGATATAGACTGGTTTTTCTTATTAATTTCCAGGAAAATTTATCTATTTTATGCAGAGGTAGACATGCCCATTTATCCATAATATGTATGGGCCCCTGTGATATAGCTGAAAGGCCTTGGATAAGTCACTCCAACTCTTTAGTATTCACCTTTGTCATCTGCAAAGGGACAGGACTGAACCAAATATTTCTAAGTATTATGAATTTGTGACTAAGACACTTTTGGAATTAGGAAAAAAGTGGAGTTCACATTTCTATTCTGCTACTTATTAGCCATATGGTTTTAGACAAATCAAGTAACCTCTCAGTGCCTCAATTTCAACATCTATGATATGGGGATAATGATAGTTATAGTATCTATAACACAGGGCCATTATGAAGACAAAATGAAATAATGTATTTAATGCACCAAAACTTAGCCTAGTGCCTAGCACACGGTAGGTCCTTAATAAATGCTTATTTACTTACTAACTTTGGAACCATAAGGTGTTGTATAAATGTAAATCATTTTTATTATAAAACAACAAACATAAACACTTGAGGCAGTTTGCAGATGAAAGTATAATGCAAAATAAGGCATTGAGAGAGAAATCTGAACAGAGAACTTTTATAATACTGATGTTTTTAATCTTTTTTGTGTCATGGATCCATTTGACAGTCCGGTGAAGCCTATGGATCCCTTCTCAAACTGATCGTTTGTTGCCTGCATTCATAACTGAAGGAAATGCTAGCTTTCTTTTAGAGATTAGTGAAAATAAAGATGTAATTTTTTTTCCATCTAAGTCCATGGATTCCCCTGAAATATCTCCGTGCATGCCTCAGTAGTCCATCGATCACAGTTTAAGAACCCTTAATCTAAAGGAAAGAGAAGAAGTAATGTTTCCAGGCATTCAAGGTCAACCAATTAACCACTCTGGTTCAGCACTGAAGATGCTTCTAAGTTTCCTGGCGTCCACGGTAAAAAGGTAAACGTATTTGCTTATAGTTTTCATTTTCTGACCAGAGAAATGCATTTAGTATCTGTTCAATAAACGTTCTTTACATAAATGAATAAATGGCAAAGACTCAATGATAGGCTATGGGATCACCTTGGGAACTAAATCCTATCTCATAAAAGAATGAGACTCATCTTTCCCTATGCTTCCAAATCCCCCATGTTTTCCTTGGACCCTCCTTTCATCTGTTTGGCTCTGCACCAAATGTGTCTTTCTGTTGTCTCCTCACACCTCTCTCTCCAGAGAGTGGTGATTCTGAGATGAATCCATGTCCAAATCTCTGCTTTAAAACTGTGATGTTTCTTTATTTTTAAAATGTATTTTTCTCTCCCGCTGGCTTGTGGGAATATGCATCATCTAATTAGCCAAATAGATTTTCAGTTCAGCCCAATCATTTCCTTATCTAACATCTGAAGCCCGGCATTGCTCAGGGGACTGCACAGACGCTGAGGTCCTCATTAACTCTGATCTTCAATTACATTGATTATAAGACTGCTTCTGTAATTGTGCAGCATACATCAAGGGTGAGTGGAGGAACCTTTGCCATTCTTTGGTGTTTTCTATGAAGCCAAAGGCACATAGACCACCAAAGAAACTGAGAAGTACAGATGGGAGCTAAAAATACCAAGACAGAAGGTCTCACCAGACTAAATTTCCTAGAGAACCAGATAACAATAAGTACTTCTTTATTGTATCCATGTCAGGTAAAGAGAGATTTCTAAAGAAAGCTTTTGGTTTCAGAAATGAGTTGAAACTGTGAAGAAGAATATTGCATGGTATAGTTATTTTCATAAAAGAAGCTAAGAGACTCTTGTCAAGTCTAATTCTTGCACTTCCTCATGAGGTAAAGGAATGAAAAATGGAATTCTTCCCATCCTACTATTCCTTAATTATTTAGCTCCCATGTATCAGAGGTTTGAGGCTGAAATCTAAGAGAAAAATGATTCTGCATCATATCATTAAGATATCAAAAGCCATCTTAGCTCTCCCTCCCCAGACGTGAAATAGTCAAAATAATGAGACATTCAGGAACAAAAGGATCCTGGTGGAGCCCCAATTCCATTCAATTAACATTTATTGATAACTTATTGCATGCAAGTAACTCTGCTAAGTATAAGACAAACAAAAATCATTCCCCACCCTCAAAAAGCTTGTTTTTTATTGCTAAACCAGTAGTCAAAGAAAAAGAAATAATCAAAGAATGTTAGAGCAAGAGGGGACTTTAGAAATAATCTAGTAAAATATGAAAGGATGCAGAGTGAAAAGAATCAGGGAACAATTTATAGCATAACAATATTGTAAATAGAAAGGCTCTGAAAGACTTAAGAACTCTGATCAGTATGTGATCAAGTGTGATTCCAGAAAACTGAAGAGGAAGCATACTACTTAGCTCCTGATGGAGAAGGTATAGACACAGGATGCAGAAGAAGACATACATTTTTTGGACATGGTTAATGTGGGACTGTGTTTTGCATGACCATGCACCTTAGTTACAAAGGTTTGGCTTTTCTTTTTCTCTTCCCAAAAAGGGGTGGAAGGAAGGGGAGAGAATAAATTAATAGGTTGGGAGGGGGAGCTAAAAAGGAGAAATCACCCAGTCCAATTATGTGCTTTTAAAGAGATTACATTAGACTCTACTTCTCCCAGTTGAGGTCCCTTTGGTCTTGGCGTGACTTGCATCATGGCCTCGGTTCACCCTGTGCTTCGGCACTTAGGGAGTGATGGGGTCCTGGAGCCTTGTTAGTCTCAGTTTCCTGTCCATGGTGGAGACTTGGCCAGCGGACGGTCTCTTTCCCCCTTTTTCCCATCCCTCCTCCCCCCTCATAGAAACCCAGCTGTCTATAGAGCCTCTGCATGAGAGCTACTTGGGACTCTTTAGTAGTTCATCACCAGCTGCAGAAGGTTTCCTTTTGACATCTTTGTCTTATCTGCATAACTTCCATAGACATTTATGTGGGAAGTTCTGGATATCTATCTAGAAAAACACCTGGATCACAATCTTTCATGGCATCATCCAGAGAGCTAGATGTGCCTAAACAGACATAAGAGAACATCTAGGGCTTTGAGAAGCAGGCAGAGTTGACAGATGTGGGATGTACTCCCCATAAAGGCCTCACCACAGAAGAAACCAAGTACTGCTGTGTGGTAGAGGCAGTCCATAAATTGAAGTTACAAAATGGAGAAATGACAAAAGAAGATAGACTGATTGCATCAACCCAATCTTCTCTGAATAGCACACCCTATTCTTCTCCCAAGCAAAAGCCCAGAGGCTGGTTTACTCATCGATATTCTACTTCCTTAGCTGGCCTAGATGTCAGCAGTGTGAACTCTGGAAATGGAGACAGAGACAAACCCTCATCTGAAAAATGGAGACTTTTTGGACCAAGAACCCTTTAGAAATCTGATTCGGGTTTCAGTGTCCACTCTTACAGAAGTACTCAGAAGCCCATTCACAATGGAGCTCATTCGCGTTCAGGCTACTAGAATTGCAGAAGACCCAGCAGCCTTCAAGCCACCTAAGATGGACCTTCCAGTGATAGAAGGAAAGAAACAACCTCCACGAACCCATAACATCAAACCAAGAGAAACGAATGTGTTGACTCCTACCGTGTTCTAAAGCTCCATTTTCGTATGAGTAAAGTTGTGTTCCCTGGTGAACCCACTGTTATGTAGAGAAAGTATCTTAGACTTTTCTTTCTTCCCATCTACCTTGCACTTGACATAGGAAAGATGTAATCCATTTATAATTCTGCTGAGGATGAAATTCCTGGGGAGGTAGTGATCGTTTCTTTAAATATTTGTGCAAAACTTAAATCTTTCTAATGCAGGAAAACCTATTCTCTAATACCCCAAAATTGATCTGAATGACTTCTCAAAGTACAGTTGACTACAGCCAATTACTGATCTATAGAACTAGATTGAAGTGGGCAAGGGAAACAATTAAAATCTAGTAGACTTTGTTCTACATATTTCATCCAAAAAAATAAAGAGATTAACTTTCCAATTATCACAAAATAGTGAGGAGCAGAGTCATATCTAGGCAGATCTAGTGTCTACAGGTTTTCTGACTCTCAGTTCATGACCAAGCCACAGTGCCAACAATGTTACTCTGATAACTTAGATGAATTTCTGATCTCATTCGAGTCAGTACCTGCTTCTATATGTGTAGCTCATAGCCCATTCATTCCTTCTCAGACTGCATGGGTCAGGTCCATATCCTCCTGTAAATACTCCACAGAGGATCTCTTCCACCATTGGAGATCTTGCCTTAGGTTTTTAAAGATTGTAACGATATTGGCACAATACTAGGCTTTGCCCAAAAAAAGAACCTGCCTTTATCTTTTGCTAGTCACAAATGTCCTTAATGGTGACTTTTGCACAAATTAGTGAGTACAAGTCAACCTTATTTTTATGCTTCAGACTACTAACCCATTCATTCACCTTTAGATCACTCGAAATATTTAATTTTCCAGAAATCATGGTACTCCTTAATTCATAGCCATATAACATCACAAGGAGATTCTTGGTAGCAAAAAGATGGTCTTTTCTTCCATCAACAGGGGAAGTAGCTAAACAAAATGTAGTCCATGAAGATAGGGAAATATTACTGTACTATAACAAATGACAAATATAATAAAAGTAGAGAAACATGAACTGATGGCCAGTGACATGAGCAGAAAGAGACAGATACAATGAAACTATAGCAATGTAAATGGGAGCAAACACAACTACAAGACAATTGAAAGTGAATATTTAAAAATTACAAAAACAAGTTTGACCCTAAAGCAAAGATATGAAGAAACACATTTGCCCTAATTTCTACTTTTGCAGAGGTTCTGGAGTCCACAAGTATGGAAAATTGTATATATATATTCAAAATTTTGATGTATTCATAGGCTTTGTGGATTGCCCTTTTCTCTTTCTTTTTTTCTTTCTTTTAAAAAAATACTCTTTGTTATATGGAATGGCTCTCTGGGAGGTGGTAGGAGGAGAAATGGGGAAGATATTTAGGTAATATAAAAACAAAAGATATCAATAATTTTTTAATGGACTTTCATGTCATGAAATAGCTTGTGATCCTTGAAAACATTTCAGAGTTATGTCATCAAGCTTGTTCCCTTCCTCTTATTGCATTCTGGCCCCAGAACACCGTCCATATACAGTGCCCACTGGAGATATATCTTTATCAATATCTATCTATACCTCTATCTTAGTTTTCATCCATTGTCCCTGGTTCTGCCTTCTAGGCCCAAAGACAATAAGTTAAATCAATCTTCCCTCCAAAAAAGTAGCCTTTCAAGTACTTTAAGACAATGATCATGTGTCTCAACTCTTATCTTCCAAATGTTAAATATTCCCAGTCTCTCACATGGTATAACTCAAGGCCCTTTGCCTTTCTGGTTGCCTTCCTTCTTGATACTCTAGCTTTTCAATATCCTTTTTAAGCAATAGTGTCCTGAACTGAATAACTCATTCCAGATGTGGTCAACAAGGGCAGGGTACAATGGGGCTATAACCTTCCTGTTACTAGAAGCTATGCCCCACGTTATGGACGCCAAGTTTATATGAGCTTTTCTGGTCACCACATCACATTGCTAACTCCTATTTCATTGCAGTCTGCTAAAATTACCAGAACTTTTTTAGACCAACTGCTTTCTATCCATGCCTCTTCTATCTTATAATTAAGAATGATATTTTTAATGATTATTATTATCTTATATTTATCCCTATATAATCTCATCTTGGTAGATTTAACCTAATGTTCTAATCCAGGGGTGGGGAACCTGTGACTCCAAGGTCATATGTGGCCTTCTAGGACCTGAGGTATAGCCTTTTGACTGAGTCTAAGTTTTACAGAACAAATCTTTTATTAATGGCATTTGTTCCATGAAGTTTGGATTCAGTCAAAGGGCTGCAACTGAGGATCTAGAGGGCCACCTGTGGCCTTGAGGCCAAAGGTTCTCCATCTCTGCAATCTATTAAGATCCTGATATGATTATATAGCATATTAATAAGACCTTTTGATTTTGGGTCATCTCTGAATTTGGTGACCATACCTTCTATACTTTTATCCAAGTCTTTAATAAAAATGTTAATTAACACAGGGTCCAGGACAGATTTCTTGGATTCTCCCCTAGAGACCTCTGCCACACTGACATCAAACCTTTAATACCTATTTTTTGACTATCCAACCAATTCTGAATGTATGAGATTGTATATTCATCTAATATTATCTCCACACAAAGAACATAGGAAATTTTATCAAAAGCTCTGCTAAAATCCAGGCAACCTGTATCTATAGCACTAATTTATTTTACAATTTTAGTAATTCTGTCAGAGGGCATTTAGATAGCTCAGCAGATAGATTACTAATCCTGGAGTAAGCAAGACCTGAGTTCAAAGTCAGCCTTAGATCCTAGCTGTGAGACCCTAGGCAAATCACTTAGCCCTGTTTGCCTCAGTTTCCTCATCTGTAAAATGAGATAGAGAAGGAAATAGCAGATTACTCCACTATCTTTGTCAAGAAAACCCCAAATGGGCTCATCAAGAATCAGATACAACTGAAATGACTAAACAGCCCCAAAAACTCTTTCACAAAAGGAAACATGGTTTGTCTGGCATGACCTACTGATAGATATGGATTCATACACTTCTTTGCAATCTCCACCTGTCCTTCTAGATATTTATCAACCATCTCTTTAACCACCTATTCAATAATTTTCCTGGGAACCAAAATCAAGGTACAGTTGGCAGACTCAGTTCTTTCTGTCTTTTAAAAATCAGGACATTTGGGCTGGCTAAGTAGCACAGTGAATAGAACACCAGCCCTGGCATCAGGAGGACCTGAGTTCAAATCCGACCTCAGACACTTAACATTTACTAGCCATTTGAGCCTTGGGAAAGTCACTTAACCCCAATTGCCCTGCCTTCCAAAAAACAAAACAAAACAAAACAAAACAAAACAAAAAAACCGGGATATTTTCTCATATCCAATCACATGGTCTCGTTCTTGTTTTCCAAGATCTTTCAACTATCACTAACAGTAACTCATCAATCATGCCTGCCAATTCTTTCAGCGCCCAAGAAGCGAGATCATCTGGGCTGGGTGATTTGAATTCATCAAGGACAACTGGGGGCCCACTTAGTATTTCTTTATCTTGGGAATCACCTCCCTTACCTTTATTTTTGTTCTGTCATGTCCAGTATAAAGGTTGATTTCTTTGGCAAAGAAACAAGAGAAATCTGAACAGTTCTCTGCCTTCTCTGTTTTCATATTTTCATCAAAGATGCCCTTAGTGTATGTATAGACAATCACATAAAGATTTTCTACAGGTGGAAAGGTCAGCACATGGTTCAGTAGTTGCTGGTAAGTATCTTTTCACATTTGAGGGAGAAGAAGGCAAAAGCAAATGTCCGTGGCCTTTTTTTTTTATTGTTTTAGAATTCTGTCTCCTTTGATATATTTTGAAAATAGTTTCCTGAGTACTCCTCTAAAATTATCACATCAAACACAGGTTGCTTATATTTTTCTTTTCTCTGTGCCAGATGCACTTTTTGAATTATTTTTCATTCCATCTCTTCTTATAGCTCATGGGGAACTAAAGTGTGAGAGTTGAAATGGGGTTCCATAGTAATCAATGATAAAAATTGGTTGTGAAATGCTGGTAAATCTTTTCCATTTTCCTTTATTTTCTGTGTTCCTTTAAATGTCATGTATAATTGCTCCAAGGATAACATCATTTACTTGAGTTTTATGTCAAGTTTCTATAGATTTCTTTTTTTTCTTTATTTCATCTATCTATCTGTCTGTCTGTCTATCTATCTATCTGTCAATCTATCTGTCTATCTCTCTCTCTCTCTATCTATCTATCTATCTGTCTATCTGTCAATCTATCTATCTGTCTGTCTATCTATCTATCTATCTGTCTATCTGTCAATCTATCTGTCTATCTATCTATCTATCTATCTATCTATCTATCTATCTATCTATCTACCTATTCCTATTATAGTAGTATCAGTAATCTTCACCCATTCTCTTCTGTAAAGTTTAGGAACTTCTACTCCAAATAGGCATTGCCCATGGCTTCCATCTCCCTAAAGTTTTCAAGAAGACAAAATATCTGCCAGCTAGACTCTTTTGGTCCCCTTCTTGTGGCAGCTGTTTAAATTATTTGATTTTTTTTTTAAATACTGCCAGTGGGAGTTAATTTCTTTATTTTTAACCATTTTTTTTCTTTTAGTCAACATCTTGTTTAATTGTATCTGGTAAGAGTTGTTGTAATTGAATATAATATCTTCTCATCATTAGTCTAACTGATTATTTAGTATTGATTCTTATCTTTGTTATCACTGATCCATGATCTGACTATACACAGGGAATTGATTGTCAAATGATTCATCTGTTTGTAACCATTCGTTTCTTGTCTGTTAAGATATAGTCAACTTCCCGTGTGTGTGTGTGTGTGTGTGTGTGTGTGTGTGTGTGTGTGTGTGTGTGTGTTTGAGAGAGAGAGAGAGAGAGAGAGAGATTGTGTTCGGTGCTTAACTCACCTAGCACTTTGAAGAATGCATTTACTCTAAATCATGTTTTTCAAAATATTTTCACCACCTTCCACATATTGTTGTCACCAAGAACCCATCAATTAACATTCATCCATTAAGTACTCACTATGTACTAAGCCCTATGCTACTGATCTTATTTAAGTAATATTGCCAAATTATTGATAGATGTTTTTCCCTTCTTCATTCTCTACATCAAATACTGGTACAGATTCTGTAGCTATGTTCATAGTAATCATTTCAAAAAGTGCCCTGTGAATGAGGGTTTCTTGCCCTTGGGCACATAACTAAATAAAAGCCACTCTTTTGGAATTGATAATTCCTGCCACTTGGTAGGCTGTGGCTGATGGCTTGTTTGAACCAAGAAGTTCTAAGGTGTAGTAGTCTAGGCCAATTGAGTATCTAAACTAAGTTTGGCATCAATATTATGAGCCCCCAAAAGTTAAGGCCTACTAGGCTGCCTAAAGAGGACAAATCAGCTCAGATAGGGAAGGAGAGGAGGTCACAATTCCCATTCTAATCCGTAGTTGAATTTGGTCCATAAGTGCTCTCTGTACTGACATTTTGGGTGAGATATGAAGAACCAGTCCGGTACAAACAAACAAAGGCCACACAACTTCTGTTACTCTTATTTTTATAATGCTTTAGGCAGATAGCTTTTCTTACTACTTTTCAGGAAGGTAGTTCAAATGTCCCAATTTTATGAATGAATAAATTGTGGCTAGAAGCCTAGAATCACAGAATCAGTAAGTATAATTCCTGGAAACCTAAACATTCTTCTAACTCCAACATTATTGTTCTTATTAATCAATGTGCTGCCTTTCTAGAACACACAGGCTCTTGAGATCAAGCTCAAATGATTAGATTGTGGTGAACTATGAAACATCATGGAGTTATACCATCCTGCGGTAAGAATGTATCCCTACAGTTTTGAAATCTCAAAATCTCAGTGTTGGAAAGAACTTCAGAGAGCCAATATTTAAAAAGTATTTTCTAAATACCCCTGACAAGTAGGCATTCATCTTCATGCAAAGTTCTTGCTAATGAGAAGCAACCCATTAGCTTCTGAGGCAGCCTCTTCCACTTTGGGACACATTTCTATTATAGGAATTTTATTATATATTTAAAAGGAATAGCAAGTTATACATAATTGATTTGCAGTTTCATGTGCAATCATCTTTTTTTATTATATTATGTTATTAAAATGTTTGTTTTATTCCATAAATTAAAATAAAATAAATTTTTAAAAAATTTAATAATAAGGGAAACCCCTCTTTTATAAGGTGAGATCTGCTTCCCAGAGTCTACCCATTACTTATCCTCTGTAGCCACACTAGAAAAAAGAAATATACACATACACACATATATGTATATACAAACATATATTCAAATATTTGAATATAGTTGTGAACTTCTTTCAAGTCCTCTCCTTTTCTGGCTAAACATTTTGCATTCCTTGAATGACTTTTTCTCACCAAACTGCCTATATTCTTATAGACCTGTTGAAACTTATAACTATCTCTCCTAAACTTTGGCACCAAATATTTAATTTAATTCTCCATATGGAATCTCACCAACACAGAAGACAGTGGGATGAACACCTTTCTTGCTCCATAAACTGTGGTTATCTATATAGAAGGGAATTCCTACAATCTTAGGCATAAATATAGCTAGCATTCACATGATACTTTAAAGTTTGCAAAATGCATTACAAAAATCTTATTTTATTCTTGCAACAACCTACCACCTAAGAGCTAGATGCTATTATAACCCCAAATTTACAGTTTGGGACACTGAGGAAGGAAGAGGTTAAATGAATAGCTCAGGGTCACACAGGTAGTAAGTGTCTGAAGTCATATTTGAACTCAGTCTTCCAGCACTCTATCAATTGTGCCATAAAAGAGGAATTGTTGTATATTCTGCCGTATTCAAATAACATCTAGAGTGAGTGTTTTGTTCAGTTCTAGAAACCAGAAGCACATTGATGAGCTGAAGAACTTTTGTGGAGAGTGTCCAAATGAAGAAGGATTTCAAATTCATGACATGTGAGGATGAGTTGAAGGAATTAGGGATGTCAATCCTGGAAAAAAGAATATTGGGTAGTGGTGGGGTGGTCATGAGGGTTGATATAAAAGCATCTACAGGGCTATGCTCTTGGAAGATATTTAAAATTTTCCTATTTGGTCACAGATGACAAAATGAGTAAGAGCAGTTAGAAACTGGGAAAAAAAAGAAAAGAAAACATAGGCTTGACATGAGGGGGTAGGTGGGAATAACAAATAACATAAAAGTTAAAGCTATCCCAAAGTTTATGGTATTGCCTTGGAAGACAGTAGCATCTTCCTCACTCAAGGACTTGAAACAGAGGCTTTACAACTTCACTGCTGAGAATTTTGTAATAGTAATTCTTTACGGGATAGATTGGCTTATATGGCCACTGACATCTCTCTGGACATCGAACTTTTATGATTCTATGATTCTGTGTCCTAACATATCTTGATGCTTTCCGCAGACAGAAAACCTTTGGGTGAATGGACCATTAGACCAACTTCAGCTAGCATTTCTCATGTTCTAATGATGGCAAGGAGGTATTTCCCACATAACAGAACTGACGTCTCAAAGCATCAACCCAGAGGCTTCCTAAACCTACAAAACCTGAAATCCCTTCAGGCAATTGTTTGGTTTGCAATTCTCTCCTTTCCCTCACCTCAAATTGAGATCAAAGTTTGACTGGCTGAGCCTGCCACAGAAGTTCATGAGCCTCATATCTCAGGGTCTTATCTTCAAAGTTGAGGGATACTGTTTGAGTCTGGACAAAAGAGGCTTGAAGTTTTGACATTTCTATTTTACCCTTCTAGGATAAAGCAGTTTGGCAATGAATGAGGTAACAGGGGGGAAGAACAAAGAAAGAAAATCTAGCTCATAGTTCTTTGTATTTTTTTTTTCCTGAGAAAGATTAAAAGTAACATTTTTAAAAATGGTTACCTTTAGAATTTGTTCATATATATATATATATATATATATATATATATATATATATATATATATATATAATCCTAATAAAGCTGCCCCCATCCCCAATATTCTAACTTCATTTTAGGCCCCACCATACCTACCTAGTTCCCCCACCAATGTCCTAACTTCTTCAGATATACCTCACTGCTCACTGGAATAATAGATATGTCCCTAAACTCTTACTTCCCACAGAAACAACAGGTGTGTCCATGTGATGGGAACCCAGCTACTGCCTCTACTTAGTCACTGACCCCAGACCCATCCCCACAGAAACAGCTGTGTTATTGTATTCAGTCACAATCACATCATCCATCTTGACCAGACAGGACCACAATAGCTAGACAGTTGTAGGGCAGAATGACCAGAATGCTTAACCACCAAACCACAGATGGGCCCACTCCTCCAATACTTAATCCCTTAACAAACTCCTCCCACTTTTTAAATAATAATATATTAACAATATTCCTCTATTCTATGTAATTTTTGATTATATATCTTTATCCTATAAAAATCTATCTTGCCTTCTCTGAAGTTTCTGGTTCCTCGTGGAACTTAGTCCACTTCATGAGAGGCATCAATCTCAATAAAGGCCTATACTTGGATTAGAGGTGGTCTGACTAAATTCTTTGAGATGGTTACACTATAGCACATCATGAAACCTCAACAGTTTTTGACATCCCTGGGTTTAAACCGCAGCACATATATTTACGTGTGTGTGTGTATACACATACACATATATGTCTCTTTCTCTTTGTGATGTTTTATCTAGATGGGAACCCAGTGTTAAGTTTAATTTTAATCCAAAATTACAGTTATTTGAATGTTACTGGCAAATGAAACCCTGATTTCTAAGAACCTTGAACCTCACTGGCCTCCAGCATCTGGAACCTCTGTTCTCCACCTTCTCTCCTCCTAACACACATTAAAAGTGTCCAGAGTCAGTCTAGACAAAAGTACATAATACACAACGGTATTAAGAATAATGTATTAGAGGAGAAAGAATAATCAGTATGGCATCAAAAAGCCAGGTTTCAAATCCAATTTTGCTTCTTACTACCTATAGTCTCTTGAGCAAGTTATTTCATTTCTTAGCCTTAGTTTCCTTATACATAAAATAAAAGAATTGGGTTTCTTTTTCTCTAAAGCTCTTTGCAACCCTAAATCCTACAAGCCTATACTTGGCTTTGTTAATACTTCTTCTTCTCATAAAAGACAATCCTCTTCCCCAGCCTAAGTGCCTTACTCTTATTAGAATGCATCCTATTTCCTAGAGGTCAAGGTATCAGTTATGAGAACCACTATCTAACATTAGATTGTAAGCTCCTTGAGAGCAGGGACTGTTTTTTGCTTCCTTCTGCATCCTTAGAACTTAACACAGTGCCTGGAACACAGGAGGTGATTAATAAGTGTTTACTAAATTTAATTGAAGATAAGTATCATCTTATCATTGCCTCTTTACATATGGAGAAATTAAAGATCAATCAGGATGAGTGACTTTCTCGAGTTTCTACTACAAGTTATAAGAATTCAGGAAAAGAAGTGGGGTCTCCAAACTCCTAGTTCAAAGTTCTTTCCACTAAACTGAAATACTTTTCTTGTTCCATTAAAGTGTTATTTATCTTTCAATGTGTACATGTCCTAGCTCCCAACTGGAATGTGAGCTTCCTCACTCAATCAATGAATTGATCAAAAAATACTAATTAAGCACCTATGCGCCAAGCATTATATGAGGTACCAAGGATTCAAAGATCAAAAAGAAGTCCTTGTCCACAATAAGCTTGTATTCTACTGTGGGAGAGAGCAAATCAACATGTCAAAATACACACAATTCGTGGACCTGTGATTTCATCAGTCAGCAGTCTCTGTGAGAAACTTCCTTTAACATCATCATCCTTTTCTGCAATTTAAAGTTTTAGACTAGGGTTTCTTAAACCTAATCTGTGTCATGCATCTCTTCTCAATCAGAAGTTAGTGAAAATAAAAGTGTAATTTTTCTCATTAAAGTTCAGAACCCTCCCCCCTCCAAAAAAAAAAAATCTATCTCATAAGTCCTTTGTGCATTGATGTACACCAGGTTAAAAAACCTTATCTTAGAGCAGTGGTTCTCAACCTTCCTAATGCCGTGACCCCTTTAATATTCATATGTGGGTGTATGTGCATGTGGGTGGACACGCCTGGAGACAGATAGAGGAGCGGTGTCTTGGTTCCTAAGAACATCAGAAATATGGGTTTTCTGATGGTCTTAGGAGACCCCTGTGACCCCTGTGAAAGGGTTGTTCAACCCCCAAAGAGGTCGTGACCCACACATTGAGAACCACTGTCTTAGAGTTTCCTAGGAAAATGGAGGGAAACTAGCTTACTCACTGTTATGTAGCCAGTATATGACCAAAGCAGGACTTGAATCCAGGATTTCCTAAGTCCAAGACCAACATTTTATATACTATGGAGTATTGCTTCTCCAGATATTATGTATACACATCTTTGTGTGTATATGTGTGTGTATACTAGATAGATTATATAGAAAGAAAGATAGCAAGGGGTCAAAATCACCCCACTCTACTTAGCTCTCATATTTCACATCTGAGAAAATATTTTAAAAGATATTCCTGCTGTATACTAATTCTAAAAGGAGAATGTTTGAATCTTGATATCAGCCTCCTCCCTTCCCACTTGCACAAAGATTTTGAAGACTATGGACTTCCAATAGTGGCCTTAGCAGTTGTTGGCAGTGTCTTTATTGGGAGTCAAGGATAGAATGTATGAGATGAAATCCTATTCAAGGCTCTACAAAGGAACCTAGCTGAAAGAATTATATAATACCCAAGGCAAATATTTAGAAGATGCTAAGAAAAAGACTTCAAGGAACTGAATTATTTCCCCTGCCTCATGTATACTGAACTTGAGCCTACTTTCCCTTGGATTATGTGCATACATGCAGGAGAGTGTGTCACAGATTTGGGTGATTTTTTTGCTTAAAGATGCTATCCTAGTAAATTATCCATTTCTAAAAGCTAGTTAAGTCTAGCTGACCAATTCTTATTAATTGATAATTATGATGATGAAAAGATAATCACAGTGGTGTGAGAGTATCAGCTATAGAATTAGAAAAATTATACCTGTTCATCCCCTTATTTATAGTCCTAGCCGGTGAGGGGACCATTACCTGCGCTCTTGTGATATGACTCACTGATACAAGTGGCAGTACAGAAAATAACTTCAGAGCACGTGCTATATATCAACAAGAAATACAAAGAGAATGGTGGCCATGAAGAGCTAACAGCTGGGGTTATCAGGAAATGCCACATATAGGAGCTGGTACCTGAAGTAAGCTTTGAAAAAAATGTAGGTATTCTACAAGGCAAAAATGAGGTAGGAGTATCCTTCAAGAATGGAAGATGGCCTGTTCAAAGTCATAAAGATGGGATGTAGAATGATATGAGTATAGAACGATAGGAAAGCCAGATTGACCAAACTACAAAATGTAGGAGTGGAGTTCCATAGTTAACCTTGAAAGGAAGACAGAAGACAGATTGCAAAGGGCTTTAAATGCGAAACAGATGAAATCTTATTTGAGCCTAGAGGCCATAAGGAGGCACTATACTTTTTCAGTAGGGGAGTGACAAGTTCAGACCTGTGATTCAGGAATATTACTTTGCTAGCTATGTGGAAGATAGATGAGAAAGGTAAGAGACTTGAAACAGGAAGAGAAATGAAGAGGTTATTGCAATACTCCAAGTGAGAAGTGATTAGCATCTGAAATAGGTTGTGACCATGTGATTTAAAAAGGTTGAATGCAAGAGAAGTTGTGAATATAAAACTGACAAGATTTGTCTATTGAATGAATGTGGTGAGAAAGAAAGGAGTAGTGAGTGACTCTAAGGTTGAGAAGGCTGTTGGCACCATCATTAGGAAAAAAAAAAGAGAGCTCATTAAAAAAAAGTGCTTTAGAGGAAAGATGAGTTCTGCTTTGGACACATTTGAGATTGAAAATTTCCTACATGACACCCAGTTAGAAATGTACATTTGCTAATTAATGATGCATAGAGTTCAAGAGAGAGCCAAGGGCTAACCACATAAACCTGGAAGTCATTGTGAGGATATGGTAATTGAACACATGAATACTGATGAGGTCAACAATAGAGCCCATATAGAGAAAGAAGAAAAAAGGGTGAAGGACAGAGACCTTCAGGTGGCAGTGGGACACAAGGAATATGTAGAATAGCAGAAAGAGGAGTCAGATAGGTAGCAGGAGAACCAAGGGAGAATAGTGTCATGAAAACCCAGAGGGAAGAGATTACTGATATGGAGAGGGAAGTTGATAGCATCAAATATTGTGGAGAGGTCAAGAAATATGGTTATTGGGGAAAAGGTCATGAGATTTAGAAATTCAGAGAGCATTGGTAACTTTGGAGAAAGAAATTTTATTTGAGCAATGAGGTCAGATACCAGATTACAGAGGATTGAAATAAGAATGGAGGGTCAGAGCCAAGATGGCAAAATAGAAGCACAAACTTGGCGTGAGCTTCAACTCCAATCACTTCCAATACATGTAAAAAAATGACTCTAAACAAGCTTTAGAGCTACAGAACCTACAAAGTGACAGAGAGAAACAAATCTCCTACTGAAGGAAGCCCAGAAGGCAAGACAGGAAGGGACTATCACACTGAGCTGGGAGCTGAACACAGTCCCACATGAGCCACTTGGTTCTGGCCCCAGGGTGGACCCAACCACAGCAGTCACCACAGCAGACTTCAGGAGAGTGAATAACCAACAGCTGTGGCAGTTTCCAGACTTCTCAACCCATAAACTCCAAAGACAAAGTAAAAGGCCTGTGAGGAACTCTTTTGGAATGGGGGCAGGGGATAGAAGAGCATGGTCCAGCCCCTGGGCCCAGGGTGAGAAGTAGTGGAGGCACAGAGGCTGTACCACATGACTGCCTCAGAAGCTCCTAAACCGTAGATCATAGGGGGACCAAGTGATCATTCAGAGGGTAATCACTTTTGCTTTAACCTGCTTGGATCTGGAGCTTGGTCATGGGTGGTGGTCCTAGGGTGTGTGGCCAGTGAGCTAGAGCTTATGAGGGTTGTAGAGAAGGTGCCTTCCTAATAGCTCCAGCAGCTGCAAAAAACCCAGGGACTTGGGACAAAGCTTTCTCCATTCTGGAAGCAGAGTTCTACTGTGGCAAAGAGCTCAAGGGTCAAGTAATTGGCTGGGAATATGAGCAAGCAGAAGAAGCACAAATAGACCATAAAATCCTTTTCTGGGGACAAAAAGGATCAGGGCATGGAGTGCGAAGAAGACAGCAAAGTCAGAATTCCTGCATCAAAAGCCTCCAAGAAAAATATGAACTGGTTACAGGTCATGGAGGAGCTCAAGAAGGATTTTGAAAATCAAGTAAGAGAAGTGGACAAAAAATTGGGAAGAGAAATGAGAATGATACAGGGAAATCATGGAAAGTGAGTCAGCAGCCTGCAAAAGGAGACCCAAAAATACACTGAAGAAAATAACACCTTAAAAAATAGACTAACTCAAAGGGCAAAAGAGGTCGAAAAAGCCAGTGAGGAGAAGAATGTCTTAAAAAGCCAAATTTGCCAGATGTAAAAGGAATTTCAAAAACTCACTGAAGAGAATAACTCCTTCAAAATTGGATTGGAGCAACTGGAAGCTAATGACTTTATGGGAAACAAGATACTATAAAACATATCCAAACAAATGAAAAAATAGATGGCAATGTGAAATATCTCATTGGAAAAACCTCTGACCTAGAAAACAGGTCCAGGAGAGATCATTTAAAATTATTGGAC